>BLSH010398325.1:148628-169481 GCA_018402905.1 Glandirana rugosa | reverse complement strand
GGAAACGGTCTTATACTAAACATGTTCTACATCTCTGGTGTATTTTTATAGAGAACCATCGTACCTGTGTGGGCTGTGATCTAATGGCTTGCTAATAGTTTGGGCAGACAGAACACAGCCCTGTCGTGTAGGTGTAAAGTATTTTCCACAAAGACAGAAGGAAAAGAAAATGAAGTGTTCTGAAAATGTCATAGCTGTAAGATCGATTGTTCAAAGCTGTGCTAAATATAAAAATTCAAATATATTCTGAGCAATAAACAAGCCCGACTGGTTTGTTTTTCAAGCCTATAGCACTGACTGACTTGCAAAGGTTTTTTTAGAGGTTATATCAGGGTTTCTCAACCAGGGTTCCGTGGAACCCTAGGGTTCCTCCAGAGGTTGCTAGGGGTTCCTTGAGCAATGGTCAATTTCTACCTCTCAGATAAATTCCCAATGATGCCATTGATCTTTTTAGCAATCTGTAAGGGGGTAATTCTTCCCAATGACCACAAGTGTAAGGAGCATTCTTCCCATTGACCATCACACTAATGAATCATGAGTTGTAGATTTTTCATTTTTAGCAGGGGTTCCCCGACACCAGAGAACTATTTCAAGGGTTCCTCAATGTCGAGAAAGGCTGGGTTATATTGTAACACAAGAGAACATACATTTTTCTCAGGCCAATATAGTGGAAAATAACAATTTGAGCCACATGATGGGTCTTTAGAGTGTAGACCCACTTGATCATTTCAGCAACTTGTCAACAGACCCTGGACAGAAATCACAGTTTTTAGATAAACTCACAATAGCTTGGCTAACAGCTCCTGGAAAAACTAACAACCTGCAGGCAGATCTCTATCCCTGCTCTTATGATTCACAACTAATAAACCACCCCACTTGTTGGCACCAATGGAACTAACTGAGAAGCTCGGGGCACAGTTGTCTACTATGTTGCCAAAGGCCCACACACTAGATTTTATTAAAGGAAAATTACTCATCAAAGCCCTAATATGTCCTTCTAAAAGAGCTACCCCACCTTATGAAATTACTAGCCCTATGCTGACCCCTGCACTGAAGCTTGAGAGAAGCTGAAACTAAACTACGGACATAGAAACTTTTATTGAAATATAATTCTCAACAGCCATACAGAATCTAAACCCACTCTGTGTGCACCAAATGCCTTTAGAAACTTTATTATTCTATTAAATTACTAGTGACCTCATCACAGTGCTGCACATAGACTGTACAGAGGGCAGAGACGTGACAGGTAAAAACCACAACAGATTGCCTGCAGTGAACTACAGGAGGGGGCAGATACAAGACTAGTCAGCCTGCCCAAGGAGAGAGAGCAGCAATGACCGGTCTGTATTACAGGAAGCTTCTGTACAGAGACAACGTTTCACACTGGATTACAGCACAGATCTGAAAGAAACACATAAAACACATCAAGCTTTGAGTAAGAATACATGCATTTGGACAATATTTGTTTATCCCATAGTGGCATGCAAACTAACAGTTTACAAGCATGCAGGCCCTAAAGGCAGGGTATATTTATATATTTCAAACATGAGTATTCCAAATGCAGTGTACTCTACATGAAAACTGTGTTTATGCTAAAAACATGTTGCCGTAAATATATGTTCTAGAGAAGCCGTTTTGTAACTTTTTATTTTTTGAAAATGTATTTAGTGCAACCATCTGAACAAAAAGAATTACGGGTACAAAGTACGCTCAAAGCGTAACATCACATACACTTTATCACCGAAAGTATTGGGCCACTTGCCTTTACATGCAGATGAACTTTAACAGCATCATCCCAGACCGTAGGGTTCAATATTGAGTTGACCAACCCTTTGCAGCTATAACAGCTTCAAATCTTCTGGGAAGGCTGTCCACAAGGTAGAGCTGCACGATTATTTGTATTAAAATCGCAATCTCAATACACCCCCCCCCCCCCTGCGATCTCCATTGGGCATTACCGCGATTTTCAGTGCAACTTGACAGTAATAAAAGTCAATGCAAGTCGCCTGAAGTCTTTACTAAGTCGGAGCGACTTGAGTCTCAGGGGAGACTTCCAAGTATGGGCAGAGAGCCAAGTTCTGAATCACCATTGATAAAAGACGCTAAAAGAGATACAAAGTAATTTACTCCAAAGGAATGCACTCTGAATGAACTCCCCTTGTATAGATGTTTGGTTTAACCATTTATTTAAGGACTAAATCTTTCCTGTCACTTGCTGTTTACAAATAAAAATCCATTATTTTGTGCTAGAAAATGACTTAGAACCCCCAAACATTATATATTTTTTTTTTTAGCAGAGACCCTAGAGCACATGTGTCAAACTGGTGGCCCTCCAGCTGTTGCAAGGCTGATAGTCAAAAGCATGACTCCCACAGGCAGGGGCATGATGGGATTTGTAGTTCCACAACAGCTGGGGGGCCGCCAGTTTGACATCCCTGCCCTAGAGAATAAGATGGCGGTTGTTGCAATATTTTATGTCACACGCTGTTTGCGCAGCGGACTTTTAAACACAATTTTTTTTTTGGAAAAATTACCCTTTCAAAAAACTAAACAGTGCTATTAGCCCAATTTTTTTGCATATGTAATATATTACGCCGCGGGAATCGTGATCTTTATTCTAAGCAAAAAAATCGTGATTCTCATTTTGGCCAGAATCGTGCAGCTCTACCACAAGGTTTAGGAGTATCTATGGGAATGTTTGACCATTCTTCCAGAAGCGCATTTATGAGGTCAGGCACTGATGTGGACAAAAAGGCTTGGCTCGCAGTCTGCGCTCTAATCCATCCCAAAGGTGTTCTCTCAGGTTGAGGTCAGGACTCTGTGCAGGCCAGTCAAATTTCTCCACCCCAAACTCGCTCATCCATGTCTTTATGGACCTTGCTTTGTGCACTGGTCCAAATCATTTGGTGGAGGGGGGGATTATGGCGTGGGTTTGGGCTTGACCCCCTAATTCCAATGCAGGGAATTCTTAAGGCGTAAGCATACCAAGACATTTTGGACAATTTCATCCTTCTAACTTTGTGGGAACAGTATGGGGATGGCCCCTTCCTGTTTCAACATGACTGCGCACCAGTGCACAAACAAGGTCCATTAAGACATGGATGAGCGAGTTTGGAGTGGAGGAACTTGACTGGCCTACACAGAGTCCTGACCTCAACTTGACAGAACACATTTGAGATGAATTAGAGTGAAGCCAGGCCTTCTCGTCCAACAATAGTGCCTGACCTCACAAATGCTCTTCTGGAAGAATGGTCAAACATTCCCATAGACACTCCTAAACCTTGTGGACAGCCTTCCCAGAAGAGTTGAAGCTGTTATAGCTGCAAAGGGTGGGCCAACTCCATATTGAACCCTACGGACTAAGACTGGGATGCCATTAACGTTCATGTGTGTGTGAATGCAGGCGTCCCAATACTTTGCGTAATATAGTGAAGGAGCAAAGGCACCAACATAAATATCAAGTAAGCCATTCTGTAATTTAAAGTTATTAAAGTTACTTTTCCATTTCAATCTTGAGCTGCTTTTAAAAAAAAGTCCATAAAATCAAATGTTACTTTCTGGCAAAAAGGCTAGTTACAGGTACTCCTCACTTAACGACCAGGTTCCGTTCCAATGACCAGGTCGTTAAATGAATTGGTTGTTAAACGAGGAGCCACAAGTAATCAATATTTTAAGCATTCTTAACTACTGTACTGTATTGTGAAAAAAAGGTCTAAACACAAAACTCCAGCTCAATAACGTTGTTTTCATTTGCATAAGTACAGAACACAAATGAAAATTCTGTACCGTACAATGATGTATAGCGTGTCGTTTAAGTAGGGAGAACGTAAGTGCGAGTGGTCGTTAAACAGGTAAGTCGTTAAAGGAAGAGTATTTGTATAGCCTGTTTGTCTTTTTGCAACACTGTTTTAAAAACTCTGGACGGAGATACAAGTTACAGTGTTCCCCAACTCCAGTCCTCAAGGCCCACCAACAGGTCATGTTTTCAGGATTTCCCTCAGATGAATCGGCTGTGGTAATTACTAAGGCAGTGAAACTGATCAAATCACCTGTGCAAAATAATGGAAATCCTGAAAACATGACCTGTTGGTGGGCCTTGAGGACCGGAGTGGAGGAACACGGAGTTACACTATAGCTGTCCCCTACAAAAGTTTCCTGTTTTTGGTGACAATCAAAAAGGCCCATCTACTTCTAAAGAGTTGCAGACATTCCAGCTTTTCTCAAGAGGGCACAGCAGTTTATTTAGAACAGAAAGCTATGAATCTGCAAATAAATATTGCTTAAATCCTTGCAATGCATATTTTACCTACAGGGATTTTTTTTTTTGTCAGCAAACAAGTTTTACTTTAAAACCTGTAGTCCCTCCGATAATACAAAATGAAGAATGGGAGAACTAGTATCCTTGATCATTGTCCATACTATACATGACTACTGTGCCTAGGTTATGACCTTGTCTATGACATCTATTTTTGTCTTCATTTACACCATGCTCTTCCATGCAGACTGTCAAATTAAGATGTGGGTGGATTTAAAGTATAATAAGGTTAGCTCCCAGCTGTCAAGGTCTTGCACTAAGCAGCAGGTGTGTGAACCGGTTTCTAATAAGGCAAACAGACAAATGTCTCACCAGAAATCAAAATGTACAGGCCCAAAATATATATAAAAGCTTACTCAAACAATTATGGCATAGGCCTAGCTTCAAAAAATATATTAGTATTTATTAAAACTATGCCTATGTCATAATTGTTGGAGTAAACTATGATATGCACAATCCAGCAATGAAGTTCTGCTACTCTTGGAACGGCATGACCAATGGTCTTTTCTTATGGCGTTGTTTCTTAAATTCACTATATATTAAAAATCCTTTAATTTCATAAGGTATATAAAAGCACCCCCAGCCAGTTCCCTCAAAGTGTGTAAATCTATTACCTAGTACATGCTAAAAAAAATGTACTTGTTCCTTAAACTGGCTCTAAAGCCTTAAAGTGGATGTAAACCCGATTCATGAAATTTGACCTGGGCACATATATCTGTAAGTGTTTTCTTATCTCTCTCCAAAGCCCTAAGTCCGCGTGTTTATGCTGCTCCGTTCTTCTGTTATCAGCATGATAACTTCTGACAAGTTCTCCAAGACGGGAGATAAAGCAGCTGAAAATTTGTGTCATGGGAGGTTGCTTAACCACCTCCCACCCGGCCACTGTATATATACGGCCGGGTGGGAACTTCCCCGTTCTGACAGGACGTATATTTACGTCCTGCAGAACGGGAGCTCGCAGCGCGGCCACGCGGCGCGCTGCTGCTGGATCCTGTGATCATTATGATCACAGGATCCAGCTGAGCAGAGATCGGGATACGGGTGCAGTGACTGGCCCTCCCGATCATGTGACGGCTGTGTCCAATCACAGCCGTCACATTGTAAACAGAGACGAACGTCTCTGTGACAGTTCTCCCCCCGCCGAGCTCAGTGAGAGCTCAGTGCGGGGGGGGGAGGGGGGGAGCTGCAGCTATGTGACAGCTCTCTGCATGATGAGGATTTCATGCAGAAAGCTGTCACAGATCGCCCCCCACACAGTGCACCAAGCACACTGATACCCCTGTCCCCATACATATAAGTGTCCCCATAAAACAGCCCCAAAACATCTGTATGTCCCCAATCACATCTGTCACCATACACAAAACATCTGTCACAGTCCCTGAAACATCTGTATGTCCCCAAAACATCTGTCACAGTCCCCAAACATCTGTCTGTCCCCATCACATCTGTCACAGTCCCCAAACATCTGTATGTCCCCGTCACATCTGTCACCATACACAAAACATCTGTATGTCCCCGTCACATCTGTCCATTCCCCAAAACATCTGTCTGTCCGCCAACACCAAATAAACTCCGATTTGGGTTATTTTTACCAAAGAAATGTAGAAGTATCATTTTTGGTCAAAATTTATGAAGAGAAATTACTTATTTGCAAAATTTTATAACAGAAACTAAGAAAAATGCATTGTTTTTGAAAATTTTCAGTCTTTTTTTAATTTATAGCGCAAAAAATAAAAAACCCAGGGGTGATTAAATACCACCAAAAGAAAGCTCTATTTATGTGAAAAAAATGATAAAAATTTCATATGGATACAGTCGCATGACCGCGCAATTGTCATTCAAACTGCAACAGGGCTGAAAGCTGAAAATTGGTCCGGGAAGGAAGGGGGTTTAAGTGCCCAGTATTGAAGTGGTTAAATAGATATTAGCAGAGAGCTCGGAAAGTATCTTATTGTGGAGCGGCCTTTCCTCCAATCAGCTGTCACATAGTGTATGACAAGACTCCATTCCTACTGCTGAAAAAGGAAGGGGAAAAAAATCTAACACAATGTGCACTTTTTAAACAGTATATAAAGCTGAAGACGGCAGATATACATGTACAACTTATATAGGGAGATTTGTTTCATATTCGTGTATCATCTGAGGCTGTTCACTTTGTGGCTTTGCAGCCCAGATCCTCCTCTTTTTGCCAACGCTCCTGGCCCCTCCCTTCTGATAGTCACTAGCTCTCTGCTCAGGGACCTGTTAGGCTGGATTCACACCTATGCATTTTTAGTGCTTTTTGCATTTTGCAGATTTGCACTACAGTCCATTTAACATGGTTTCTAATGGAACGCGTTCTGTAGTGCAAATCTGCAAAATACAAAAAGCACTAAAAATGCATAGGTGTGAATCAGGCGTTAGATGCATCCACCTAGGGAAGTATAAATTATAATTGCTAAGTTCTAAACACCAGAATAATGAGAGGCTTTCCCACATCCCTAATACTGCATGCTAGCAATAAAGATATTTTACAAATGCCTAAAAGTTATACATTTTATTGATTCATTAAAAATGAACCTACACAAATGGTTAATGAAAAAGACATGGACAACAACCATACATGAAAAGGTAGGTGCATACATATGATCAATTGATGATAAAAAATATAGAGATACAGGTGAACAAGAAAAATAACCACTGTATTCTGCCTGGACTTTTAATGAATCAATAAAATGCATAACTTTTAGGTATTTGTAAAAATTCTTACTGAGTTGGTTTCCCTTTAAAGTCCCAGTGGTGTTCTTTCTTGCTCGCACCTAGGCAAGTATGGTTACCCAGAAAAATAAATCCCATACATCTCTTAAAAAAAAAAAACCTTGTGCTGCAGAGTCCCCCACCCCCTTATGCCTAACTGAGCCTGATCTGATCCAGGGATGTGCACGAGAGCAGCAGCTCTCACCACCATCTCCCTCATCCCTTAGCAGATTGATAGCAGTGGGAGCCATTGTCAATCAATTGCTTTGCCGAGAGAGCAGGGGGGGGCTGAGCTGCCCGCTCTGTGTCAACAGACGCAGATAGGGAGGCTCGGGAGCGAAGAGTAGGAGCCGAAGAGTAGGAGCCTGGAGTGGTGTCTGGGGACCCCAGAAGAAGAGGATGGGGGCTGCTTTGTACAAATCCATTGTAGAAAGTATAACGTGTTTGTTATTTTAATTTTTAAAAATTTAAGCTTTAGTATTGCTTTAACTGCTTGCCAACCCACTCACAGTATTTATACTGCGAGCGGGCATCAGCTGCAGGCACCGTGACGTACCAATAAATCGCAGTGCACATGTGCATTGGCATACCCCCTGGGGCGCGCGGTAGCATGAACCCATGACTGCTGTGTCCGGTGAACACAGTGGATCATTGTGATCGGTACCCAGCTGCTGTGAGTGGCCGGGGTATCATGTGATCACTATGATTAGCCAGTTAAAGTGGAGTTCCACCCTATTAAAAGTTAGCAGCTACAAAAAGTGTAGCTGCTGACTTTTAGTAATCGGACACTCACCTGTCCCAGGCTCCAGCGATGCAGCCACCCGCAGTGTCGCTCTTCTCCCTTTCCCTTCGGCGGCACTGGCATCCCAAGTGTGGGCACCCGGCTTCGGCTTCAAAGCCAGGGCACACACTGTGCATGCACAAGTCGCGCTGTGAATGGCTCGTGTATCTTTTGGGACCTGTGACATGTCCCAGAAGTTCACCGATCGGGGGGGGGGGGTGAACTTCCTTCCTGTTCCGCGGCACCAGGAGAGGAAGTGGAACTGGGTCCCTGGTCCCCCCCAAAAAATCACATGCCAATGTGGCATGTCGGGGGGTCACCTTCTCTTAAAGCAGAAGTTCCACTTTGGGTGGAACTCCGCTTTAAAGTAGCACAGTGCTGAATAGCAAAGAATGCCCAGGTCATGAAGGGGGTAAAACTTTTTGTTGGTCAAGTGGTTAAAAATTCTGTGGGAAGAATTTATCCATATGGTGCATTTTGTATACGTTTTGTTTGCAAAAATATTAAACTGAATATAAAACTAAACTACAGGCAAGTATAAAACAGCAATTTTGCATTCAGTTATAGTAACACCAGGGAACCAAAGGCAATACATAGGGTTTAACAGCCGGGGCCATTAGGTCATCATAAGGCCAAAGTGTGATCGCTACACCCACTTATTTACAGCGGTAACGTCATATTTCACACTGTAGAGAATAAAGAAATGCTTTGTATTGATGAATTATGACTTTTTTTTCTTCAAAGTACAAAGCCAAGAGTGGTGCTTAAAAAAAAAGACGTTTACAATCCTGGATCAAAGAACAGAAAGTCAATTATCACCCAAAAAGACCAGCAGTTTTATATCACAACAATGCAGGCCGACTATATTTATTACCATTTCCAAAAGAAAATCCTCTTTTTTTTGTTTTTATTCTACAAACATTTTCCCTCCGACATGGTTAACTAGCCCATAATCTGAATTATTTCTACAGGTAGTGCATATGACGAACAAGGAAACATACGGCAAGCTAGAACAAAAATAACTGGGAGCAAGCCTGCACTGGCCTACAATGACTCACAACAAAGGAGCTCTGTGCAAACAATTTAGCACAGGAAATTACATTTTTTAGGCAGCATATTTGTAGATCTATGCAGGCTTAATCTATGTGTTTGCATCAAATGGGTAAAAACACAACTTCATTTTACAAGCTTATGTTAAAATAAATCTTCTGTCACCTTAAAGGAACTTTGCTATTTGTAAGAACACTTTGCACTAGAAAAATAGGATTTACAAATGACCTGACGTTTCTCCTTTTTCATTGCCTCGGAAGGCATCCTAAAAAAACATACACTTTGGAAACCACCTTTCAAACTGTACCATGAATAACTAAGCTGTTTATTGAAATCAGGTGTAAAACCACCTAAACTGGCTTATAATGACCCCATGTATGGGTAGCTTAGGATAGGCTACCCCTGCGGGCAATAGCAAACGTTTCTGTTACATGGTGGTCATTATTGCCCTACCTGCAGGAAACATACTGGGGGAGATTTACTAAAACTGGGGCACTCAGAATCTGGTGAGGCTGTGTATTCAAGATTCCAGCCCCCCACCCTATGTGAATGAGTATGGGGTACATTGTACCCCTACCCATTCACCTAAAAAAAAAAGTGTAAAAAAAACACACTACACAGGTTTTTAAAGTATTTTATTAAATCAGCTCCGGCATCTTCTTTCTTCTGCTCTTTTGTGGGGTCTTCTTTCTTCTGAGGGGTCTTCCTTTCTTCTGCCGGTTCTTCTTCCTCTCCGTGGCGTCTTCTGCTCTTTTGCAACATCTTCTGCTCTTTTGCCGGGTCTTCTCCCTCTGTTCTTCTTCCCATGTTTTCCCGGACTAATGCTGTCTCCACGCTGTGCGTTGACTTATATTGACATGGGGCGGAGCCACCCGCTGACGTCACCTTGGGGCCCGGCCCCCTTGTGGCGTCACTACCCCATAATAAAAATGATATATATTTGTGCAGCGGTCTTAAAAGTGCAATTTTTGGGGGAAAAAATTCACTTTTTTTGAATTAAATATAAGACAACAGTAAAGTTAGCCAATTTTTTTTCAATATTGTGAAAGATAATGTTACGCCAAGTAAATTGATACCCAACATTAAACATAGATACCCAGCAATAAAAACTTGACAAAGGATTTACGTCTTCCCTATTCTATACAAAACAAACTTTTGCCTATAGATACACTTTTAAAGGAGCTCAGCACAGGAAGACCAATAATACAGTTTCCATAGGTTGCTCCATATTGTTCTAAACTAAGGGATCTGTTGGTAGGATATATCCAGAAAGAACTTTATCTGGAAGCAGCTGGCTGAATTAGGTGAAAGGGTCAACATATATTTATAGCTGTTGGTTACAAGAGGCAGCCATTTCCACTGTAACATTAGAGTTTTCCTTTCTTGGCTTTCAGTTAGCCAAAGAAATGTAACATATTCATGCCTATTATAAAAACATTGTTGCATGATTGAAAGCAGTTTATTACATCCTAGTAGTGCTTTAAGAAAATAATGACAATTATGAATCACTCTTTTTCCCTTCTATGCATTTATTTTTTATTTCTATTGTGTCACTGAGTTATACAGCTTTATTTAATAAAGGCAAAGAGGGTGTTCACATTGCAAGGGAATTGCACTTTGCAAGGGAATTTACCCTTGCTTAGTGAACGCTATGAAATTTAATTTTTCAAAGAATAGCCACATCACTTGTAAAAAAAGGAAATAAAAATATTTTTGCTTGCACTTGCTTGGATTATGGAAGTCAACAGAGCTTCACCACATTCACTAAGATTTGGAAAATTCCCACACAAGTTTAACAGCCTATTTGCCTTTAGTAAATCAACCTTAAAGTACATTTCTGGGTCAGAGGATTGTAGGGTACATTAAGCAGGAATTGATAAATGGATACATTTTTTTTTATTATTCTTATTATCAGAAATTTACATTATACATATATACACACATTTTATTGCAATAAGTCTCTTTAATTGAAATAAAAATTCCATTATGATCAGTTCCCAGCTACAATTCAGATTTCATATTCCAGAGTTATCTTCCATATTATCTACTTATAGTGTAGCAGTACTAAACATTGATTGTGCTTGATTATACCGTCTCAAAATTCAGGTTTATGAGATAGCCATTTCATTATAGCAATGCATTTTCTGTTAAGCTGATATCTTATCTCAACAGTTGTTAATGTGATTGTAAATGCTCATTTTTTTTAAATTAACATTTCATACTTACCTGCTCTGTGCAATGGTTTTTGCACAGAACAGCCCTGATCCTCCCCCTCTGGGGTCCCCCGCCAGCGTTCCTGGCTAACCCCTCCCCCACAACTGCCCCCTCATTGACACACAGAGCGCAGCTTGGCCCTGCCCTCTGCTCCCTCCTCACTGGCTGTGATTGACAGCAGTGGAAGTCAATGGCTCCCGCTGCTGTGTCTGAGCCAATGAGGAGGGAGAGAGTCGAGAGAGGTAAGTTGGGGTGTTAGGGTAGAAGTCCACCCAAACACTAAAATCTCTAAATCTACAGGCATCCACGATCTAAGACTAACCTATCTAGCCCTGTAAAGAAGAAATACCTATACATGCCTTTTTTGAAGCCGCTCCGGTCCGGTCCCCTCGCTGAGCTGTCAGCAGTGCCTTCATTGTGGAGGCAGGTGCAGAAGAGGCAGCCAACAATGGAAGCCCCATAGTAAGTCTATGGGTGATGTCATTTCCCAGCCGTTGTCAGCTGTCTCCTTTGCAGAGCTTTCACCGCTGGAGACCGGAGTGGCTTCAAAAAAGGTACATATAGTGATTTCTTTACAGGGGTAGATAGGTTAATCTTAGGTTGTGGATGCCTGTAGGTTTGCAGATTTTAGTGTTAGGGTGGACTTCCACTTTAATGCACCATTCCAGATACCTGTTTGAGGTATAGAGATACCAGAGGTACTTATATTCATATCTGGTTTGAGTGTACCAAAATTCGTCCCCTCTGGCAATCAATTTTTACCATTCATAATGATTTAAATGGTGACTCCCTCTCTCCGACTCCAAGAAGAAAAATGGAGGAGATGGAGGAATTTCTGCCCTTTGATATGGACACCTCCTCCTAAGTTTTTCTCCTTATGAACAGTGGATCCTTTACTCGGATTCGGATGCCCTTAAAAATAGGCTGTAACTTTTTTTGTATTTTTTTTTTTTCATCCCATTTCTACAAGATGGAATGAGACTATGACATTTTCACCACTACATATTGCCCCCTCTTTTCTCGCTCTCTCTCTCTCTCTCTATTCACACTTACTTACCCACAACCCAGACATTATTAATTATGACTATGCCATATTCTTGGTATAATAACATTATATGACCTTATTTTATGCAGTTCAGTCTTCAGTTACACTCACTAATGAGCGGAGATTGACCTTCTTTTCTACCCATTGTACCTACTGAATGACTACTTGACATTTGCCTCAGTTACACGGTAATAATTGGCTGTATGTGTATCTTTTTTCCTTCTTGTAAATTTAACTATAGGCAGTCCCCGAGTTATGAATGGGTTATGGACTGTAGGTTCGTTCTTGTTTGTAAGTCGGAACTGTACATTTCTAAGTGTAACTTTTAACCTGTGCAGTGATGTGGGATGTTCCCGGGCACTTCTATGTGTGCAGTTATGCTATATGGGGCTCACGTGGCTATGCTATGCAGCACTGTGGGCTGTGTCTGGCCCGCTCGGCCGTATCCAGGTCCAGTGTGGAGTGCAAGCGGCCAGCAGTGATGTCACACCACCCCCGTACGTAAGTAGGAGTAGCTCGTAACTCGGGGACTGCCTATATATATATATATATATTCAACCTTAATGTAGAGAATGCATTAAGGTAAAAGTAAAACCGTCTGCCTTTAGAACCACTTTAAGCAAATAAGAATGAAGTTACAAAGCTTTGTCTAGTGACAAACCTATATATCTAACACAATAACATAAATGTAAAAGAAAGCATTCAAAAATGTAAAAGTCACATTAAAATGTATTCTGAGGTAAAACATGCAAAAATGACTCAAATATTGCAGCTGCTAGATTCATTATCTTCCACAAAGGGAGTGATCCTGCAATCTAATACAACTGATAAGCAAGAAAAGACCTGCTTCCTAATTATGGCTCAGTGAAGTCTATTTACAGGCTAATTCCTTTTTACTGCTTACAATGTCAGTGCAGTCTTGTGTGCTGTAATGAAAAAGGTCCCAGGAAAGAACATTACTCACTGAACTAAGGTCACTCATTTCCTTTCTTTGTGCCTCAGGCTAATGTGAATGTGCCACTGAAAAGCCATAAAAACTTAAAGAAACTCTGCCTTTTTGCCTTCGCCAAAGACAACATATCAATACATTACATTATCTTTTTTGGGTTAAAAAGTGAAAAAAAAAAAAAATCGAACATTAAACTATGATAGTTAAAGAGTAGTTCCAGTCTGTAAATAAAAAAAAAACAAATACTGTAGCTGCTGACTTTTAATATAAGGACACTTACCTGTCCAGGGAGCCCACGGTGTTGACTCCCTTAGCCGATTTGCCAATTGGCTTTGGGTGCAGGCGCCGGCATCAGTAGTAAGGAAAACAGGGAACAAAGCCTTGCGGCTTCACAGCCTGTTTCCTATTGCAAATGCACGAGTTGCGCTGCGCTTTCTGAATGCTCCCACCATCTTCTGGGATCTCTGTGCGTCCCAGAAGGCAGCGGGGGGAGGGGGGGAGGGACTGGAAATATTGTAGATCTTAGCCGAAAGTAGAAGCGGATACCGGTCAAAACCAGGTACCTGCTTCCCCCTCTACCCCAAAAAGTGCCAAATGTGTCAGTGGAGGGTGCAGAAAAACGGAGCTTCCCCTTCCGCTTTAAAACCAAATGGCTTTCTCAAAATTCACTTTTAAAGCTCCTACTTACATTTACAAACATTCTTACATGGAAGGCATAGATTCAGTACTTTCATAAAGTGACAACCTTTCCCGCTAAGGCCTCATGCACACTGCTGCTCCTAAACTGACGTTGTTGGGGCTTTTGACGATTTGTGCCTGAGCCCCTGAACGCACCTCAATAAAAGCCTATGGAGGAGATTTACTAAAACTGGAGCACACAGAATCTGGTGCAGCTGTGCATGGTAGCCAATCAGCTTCTAACTTCAGCTTGTTCAATTAAACTTTGACAAAGAAAGAGTTGCACCAGATTTTGGAACCTCCTGTCTTAGTAAGCCTCCCCCTATGTGTCCATGCACACATAGGCTTTTAGAAGAGTTTAGAAGCAGTCAAAGCTCCTTTTCCTGAATGCAGAAGAATCCCATCCAGGTGAGGAGCTTTTGGGCATAAAAGAACTCAAACCATGGCAAAGCACATCTAAACGCAAAGGCACGTTTAGCACACCCAAACACCAAATGCTGCTAAACTCTCCTAAACTGGTTTGAAAAAATGCAGCTTAGGTGAGTTTTTAACACCAATCTTCTCCTGTCAGGAGAAATGTGTTTACAATAAACCAGTGTGGATAAGGCCTTAACCACCTCCCACCCGGCCACTGTATATATACGGCCGGGTGGGAGCTTCCCCGTTCTGACAGGACGTATATAGACGTTCTGCAGAATGGGAGCTCGCAGCGCGGCCACATGGCACGCTGCTGCTGGATCCTGTGATCATTATGATCACAGGATCCAGCTGAGCAGAGATCGGAATATGGGTGCAGTGACTGGCCCTCCCAATCATGTGATGGCTGTGTCCAATCACAGCCGTCACATTGTAAACAGAGAGGACCGTCTCTGTGACAGTTCTCCCTCGGGGGGGGGAGCTGCAGCTATGCGACAGCTCTCTGCATGATGAGGATTTCATGCAGAAAGCTGTCACAGATCGCCCCCCACACAGTGCACCAAGCACACTGATACCCCTGTCCCCATACATATAAGTGTCCCCAAAAAACAGTCCCCAAAACATCTGTATGTCCCCAATCACATCTATCACCATACACAAAACATCTGTCACAGTCCCCAAAACATCTGTATGTCCCCAAAACATCTGTCACAGTCCCCAAACATCTGTCTGTCCCCGTCACATCTGTCACCATACACAAAACATCTGTATGTCCCCGTCACATCTGTCACAGTCCCCGTCACATCTGTCCGTCCGCCAACACCAAATAAACCCCGATTTGGGTTATTTTTACCAAAGAAATGTAGCAGTATCATTTTTGATCAAAATTTATGAAGAGAAATTACTTATTTGCAAAATTTTATAACAGAAACGAAGAAAAATGCATTGTTTTTGAAAATTTTCAGTCTTTTTTTAATTTATAGCGCAAAAAATAAAAAAACCCAGGGGTGATTAAATACCACCAAAAGAAAGCTCTATTTGTGTGAAAAAAATGATAAACATTTCATATGGGTACAGTGTCGCATGACCGCGCAATTGTCATTCAAACTGCAACAGCGCTGAAAGCTGAAAATTGGTCTGGGAAGGAAGGGGGTTTAAGTGCCCAGTATTGAAGTGGTTAAAGCAGAGTTCCACCAAGCTAAAAGTCAGCAGCTACAAAAAGTGACTTTTAACAATCGGACACTCACCTGTCCCTGGCTCCAGTAATGCGGCCGCCCGAAGGCACGCTCTTCTCCCCCTCCCCTCGGCGACACCAGCATTACTACTGTGGGCACCCAGCTTTGGCTTCAAAGCCGAGTGCGCATTGCGAATGTGCAAGTCGTGCATTGCGAATGGCTGGTGTATCTTCTGGGACCTGTGATGTGTTCCAGAAGATCGCCGGGTGGGAGGGGAGGAAGGTGAACTTCCTTCCGGTTCCGCGGCGCCAGAGGAGGAAGTGGGGCTGGAGACCCTGTGAAAACAGGGTCTCTGCGTCCCCCCAAAAAAGACATGCCAATTGTGGCATGTCAGGGGGTCACCTTCACTTAAAAGCAGAAGTTCCACTTTTGGGTGGAACTCTGCTTTAATGTTAGAAAACACAGGATTGTTTTGTTGAAGAACATATTTTTCAAAATGTGATCTCCAATCCCCAACTTCTGTCTCTCAAAGATCCTTGATATACCGTAATTACGTGTTACACCCAGATTTCCATAACAAAGATGGTATCTTCAGACAGCAAATCTTAATACCTTTGGTCATGACACAAACAGCAATGAATCACCGACAAAATTTGATCAGTGTGATTAATGTAGGCTAGACTATTGAAATGTCATAGACAAGACCTATATACTGCACACATCTACAATCAAAGCGTTCCCTGGAAACCTAGAAAACAACACAACGATTAACAAAGATACTTGCAGACATCGCAAGGTGCCTTCTCTTTGGAGTATGAATAGTCCCATCACTCTTATGACCTAACAGGTTAACCTGAACTCTGACAGTTTTACAAGCATTTAGGCGCATTAACAGGCATCAAGCGCTTAAGCGTTACTTCATTTCATTGGCCAGAATAATAATTTATTCTACCCATTGAAATTAATTAACGCTGAAGCACTAAACGTTAACGCGCGTTTGGATGCGTTAACAATTGGGTTTTTTTTGCTGATGCTCATAGACGCATTGGCAGTGGGGTTATTTTCCTGCCTCTAAAAGCCCCTGCCCCTTAATGCTGCTAAAAGCCTATGTGTGCATAGACACACAGGCTAACATGGAGGGGCAATGGAGGCAGGAAAAAAAAAAAAACGGCTAATGCCCCTAAATGCAGCAGTAAAAATGTCATATGTGCTTGAGATCTTATTCTCTAAATATCCTTTAGCAATACAATAATGAATTTGATTGTTGATGTCAGAAGATTAATTTGTACGCAAAGTAAAGCCTCGTACATGCAATGCGAATTTCGGACGTCAGAACGTCCGTTTTTTGTTGGATGCGAAAGTGAAGAGCGTACTAACAATAAGAAAATTTTGTTACGACCAAATTCAACGTCAGAAGTGACGTAATGTGTTGAATATTTTTGTATGTATTTTTTTCGTTTCTGAGCATGCATAGTCGTGATCGTACGATTTTTTTTCGTACGAAACCCATACTAATGATACGAAAATCAGACGTTGAGTTGCCGCACGGAAATTTTTTTACTAGTCTGCACATCCAGCTTTTGTCTTACGAAAAATCAAAATGGCTGTCAAAAGGAGCATCTTAACAGACAATCGGCCGTTGACCGAAAATTCCAGTCCGAAATTTGTACAGGCTTTAATCAAAAAACACTTTTGTGTACCAGCACCACTGGCAGATGTAAAAAAAACCCCCAAACATCTAAAGAAGCTGGCACATACTGTGTGCTCACATACTTCACAGAGTCCCACTTTTCACATAGTGAAATTTCTATTGCTGTCTGCGTCCTTGTTTGGGAGATTACTCGCACTTTCTGTCCCATCTTAAATATGACCAGAACTAGAATAGAAGGACACTTGTTCTGATGATCACAGCTGAAGATTTCCTTTACTTTGGAGAGATCTCTTCTAACTTCCTATTGTGTCTTGAAACAGGAAGTATAGGAAAATCCCCAAATAGAACATTGCCTCAAAGGTCACCTACCATGATGAACATTGAACCTCGGGGCAAGAGCTGCAGGTCTCATAGATCCCATTGCTATGGTCATGTCTCCACCTCGTCCTCTTGTTGTGTTGTGAATGTCGAGGAGGAAAGGGAAGCAGAAACAGGACCTCAGCAATAGGGTCTATGAGACCTGAAGCTTACATCCTGGTGGCCTGGAAGTACAACGGGAACTGCACTAATCCCGGCGTGAACACAAAGGTTTTTGAGATGTGGAAAAAAGGATTCCTCATAGGAGATGGACTTAGAGGCAACAGAGGCTTTAAAGTTTAATTAAACTAAAAAAAGCTGACCCTATTGGCCTCTCCTAACATTAATGCATCTCCTTGCCTATCTGTGTTTGTGTACACTGCACCTCACACAGCTGAGCTCTGAGATATTGCGACTACCGTGTGCATGCACAGAAAGTCATCCCGGCCCAGACAATTAAGCGGTCAAAGAGTCCAAACCTAGAAGGAAGACCAGGAGCAGATGGAAGTGACTGTGACCAACAAGAGTGCTGACAGTGCAGCGCTGGAGGGGATCACTTCCAAGGTAAGTCTGCAAAATTGTGGTAATATGTTGCACATACTAGCATATTAGCGCTAAAAGCTCCTGGGGACATTTTACATTAGCCCCTGCCCTCAAGGGGCTTACAATCTAAGGTCCCTATCTTGCATGCCTAAGCTAAGGGCAAATGGATTCCAGGAAGTAAATGCTGCATAAGGCTCTGTTTCCACTACTGTGAGATGTTTTACGACTTGACACATGACGTCGCATGAAAAGTCAAAATCTATGTATTTCAATGGACCCTGTTCCAATTGTTGCAACTCCAAAAAAAAGGTTTTTGCATGACTTTTGATGCAACTTTGATCCAGAGTGTAAAGTTGGATCAAAGCTGCACTCAAAGTCGCACTCTAAATCTTTGGGGTTGCAATAGCGGAAACCTAGCCTAAATCATCTGCCCTTACTCAAGATGGCTGTGGCTAAAAATGCTAGGTGGGTGTTTTCAAAGTGATCTCTCAACAAAATAAAGCATGGAGACATGGATGGATAGGTGAGTTTGCTATGAATATTAAAAATGAATGAAATAGCATTTTCAGTTTGTGGTGCTCAAATACAGTTCAGTTCTGCTTAAACCGCTTGCCGACCAGCCGCCGTCATTATACTGCAGCAGGTTGGCTCCCCTGCGCGAACCGCCGTAGCTGTATGGCGGTCCCTGCATGGAAGATAAGGGGCGCAAACACGCTGTGCACCGTGGGAACGTGCTCACGGGTCAGGTGGACTCAATGTCCGGTGGTGAACCGCAAATGCGGTGTACAGAGGCAGAACAGGGATCTGCCTATGTAAACAAGGCGGATGCCCATTCTGCCAGATGACATGTCAGAGATCTTCTGTTCCCAGTGATCGGGAACAGTGTTCTTGTTCATGTCCCTGACAGCCCATCCCCCCTACAGTTAGAACACGCTGAGGGAACACAGTTATCCCCTTGATCGCCCCTTAGTGTTAACCCCTTCCCTGTCAGTGTCATTTATACATTGATCAATGCATTTTTATAGCACTGATCAATGTAATGTCACCGGTCCCCAAAAAGTGTCATTTGGGGTCAGATTTCTATGCCGCAATGTCGCAGTCCTGCTAAAAATCGCAGATCACCGCCATTTCACTGTAATCCACTGTGCTCCTTTGTAAAAACAATAAAAACAATTAAAAGTCCCTAAATCTATCCCATAGTTTGTAGAAGTGATAACTTTTGCGCAAACCAATCAATATAGGCCTATTGGGATTTTTTTTTACCAAAAATATGTAGAAGAATATACAGTATCTCACAAAAGTGAGTGATAGTGTAAGTTTGCTGTCCGCTCAAAATAACTCACATAGCCATTTATATTTAAACTGCTGGCAACAAAAGTGAGTACACCCCTAAGTGTAAATGTCCAAATTGGGCCCAAAGTGTCAATATTTTGTGTGGCCACCATTATTTTCCAATACTGCCTTAACTCTCTTAGGCACGGAGTTCACCAGAGCTTCACAGGTTGCCACTGGAGTCCTCTTCCACTCCTCCATGACGACATCACGGAGCTGGTGGATGTTAGAGACCTTGCGCTCCTCCACCTTCCGTTTGAGGATGCCCCACAGATGCTCAATAGGGTTTAGGTCTGGAGACATGCTTGGCCAGTCCATCACCTTTATCCTCAGCTTCTTTAGCAAGGCAGTGGTCGTCTTGGAGGTGTGTTTGGGGTCGTTATCATGTTGGAATACTGCCCTGCGGCCCAGTATCTGAAGGGAGGGATCATGCCCTGCTTCAGTATGTCACAGTACATGTTGGCATTCATGGTTCCCTCAATGAACTGTAGCTCCCCAGTGCCGGCAGCACTCATGCAGCCCCAGACCATGACATTCCCACCACCATGCTTGACTGTAGGCAAGACACACTTGTCTTTGTACTCCTCACCTGGTTGTCGCCACACACGCTTGACACCATCTGAACCAAATAAGTTTATATTGGTCTCATCAGACCACAGGACATGCTACCAGTAATCCATGTCCTTAGTCTGCTTGTCTTCAGCAAACTGTTTGTGGGCTTTCTTGTGCATCATCTTTAGAAGAGGCTTCCTTCTGGGATGACAGCCATGCAGACAAATTTGATGCAGCTTGCAGCGTATGGTCTGAGCACTGACAGGCTGACCCCCCACCCCTTCAACCTCTGCAGCAATGCTGGCAGCACTCATACGTCTATTTCCCAAAGACAGCCTCTGGATATGATGCTGAGCACATGCATTTAACTTCTTGGTCGACCATGGCGAGGCCTGTTCTGAGTGGAACCTGTCCTGTTATACCACTGTATGGTCTTGGCCACCATGCTGCAGCTCAGTTTCAGGATATTGGCAATCTTCTTATAGCCTAAACCATCTTTATGTAGAGCAACAATTCTTCCAGTGACCAGAGAGTGAGAGCGATAACACCAAATTTAACACACCTGCTCCCCATTCACACCTGAGAACTTGAAACACTAATGAGTCACATGACACCGGGGAGGGAAAATGGCTAATTGGGCCCAATTTGGACATTTTCACTTGGGGTGTACTCACTTTTGTTGCCAGCGGTTTAGACATTAATGGCTGTGTGTTGAGTTATTTTGAGGGGACAGCAAATGTATTTTGTTATACAAGCTGTACACTCACTACTTTACATTGTAGTAAAGTGTCATTTCTTCAGTGTTGTCACATGAAAAGATATAATAAAATATTTACAAAAATATGAGGGGTGTACTCACTTTTGTGAGATACTGTACATCGGCCTAAACTGATGAATAAATTCGTTTTTTATATTTTTTTTTGGATATGTATTATAGCAGAAAGTGAAAAAAAAAATATTTTTTTTTATAGCGCAAAAAATAAAAACCGCAGAGGGGATCAAATACCACCAAAAGAAAGTTCAATTTGTGGGAAAAAAGGACGTCAATCTTGTTTCAG
>BLSH010398325.1:134882-148618 GCA_018402905.1 Glandirana rugosa | reverse complement strand
TACTGCCTTAACTCTCTTAGGCACGGAGTTCACCAGAGCTTCACAGGTTGCCACTGGAGTCCTCTTCCACTCCTCCATGACGACATCACGGAGCTGGTGGATGTTAGAGACCTTGCGCTCCTCCACCTTCCGTTTGAGGATGCCCCACAGATGCTCAATAGGGTTTAGGTCTGGAGACATGCTTGGCCAGTCCATCACCTTTATCCTCAGCTTCTTTAGCAAGGCAGTGGTCGTCTTGGAGGTGTGTTTGGGGTCGTTATCATGTTGGAATACTGCCCTGCGGCCCAGTATCTGAAGGGAGGGATCATGCCCTGCTTCAGTATGTCACAGTACATGTTGGCATTCATGGTTCCCTCAATGAACTGTAGCTCCCCAGTGCCGGCAGCACTCATGCAGCCCCAGACCATGACACTCCCACCACCATGCTTGACTGTAGGCCAGACTCATTTGTCTTTGTTCTCCTCACCTGGTTGTCGCCACACACGCTTGACACCATCTGAACCAAATAAGTTTATATTGGTCTCATCAGACCACAGGACATGCTACCAGTAATCCATGTCCTTAGTCTGCTTGTCTTCAGCAAACTGTTTGTGGGCTTTCTTGTGCATCATCTTTAGAAGAGGCTTCCTTCTGGGATGACAGCCATGCAGACAAATTTGATGCAGCTTGCAGCGTATGGTCTGAGCACTGACAGGCTGACCCCCCACCCCTTCAACCTCTGCAGCAATGCTGGCAGCACTCATAAGTCTATTTACCAAAGACAACCTCTGGATATGATGCTGAGCACATGCATTTAACTTCTTGGTCGACCATGGCGAGGCCTGTTCTGAGTGGAACCTGTCCTGTTATACCACTGTATGGTCTTGGCCACCATGCTGCAGCTCAGTTTCAGGATATTGGCAATCTTCTTATAGCCTAAACCATCTTTATGTAGAGCAACAATTCTTCCAGTGACCAGAGAGTGAGAGCGATAACACCAAATTTAACACACCTGCTCCCCATTCACACCTGAGAACTTGAAACACTAATGAGTCACATGACACCGGGGAGGGAAAATGGCTAATTGGGCCCAATTTGGACATTTTCACTTGGGGTGTACTCACTTTTGTTGCCAGCGGTTTAGACATTAATGGCTGTGTGTTGAGTTATTTTGAGGGGACAGCAAATGTATTTTGTTATACAAGCTGTACACTCACTACTTTACATTGTAGTAAAGTGTCATTTCTTCAGTGTTGTCACATGAAAAGATATAATAAAATATTTACAAAAATATGAGGGGTGTACTCACTTTTGTGAGATACTGTACATCGGCCTAAACTGATGAATAAATTCGTTTTTTATATTTTTTTTTGGATATGTATTATAGCAGAAAGTGAAAAAAAAATATTTTTTTTTATAGCGCAAAAAATAAAAACCGCAGAGGGGATCAAATACCACCAAAAGAAAGTTCAATTTGTGGGAAAAAAGGACGTCAATCTTGTTTCAGTACAGCTTTGGCACGACCGTGCAATTGTCAGTTAAAGCGATGCAGTGCCGTATCACAAAAAATGGCCTGGTCAGGAAGTGGGTAAATCCTTCCGGGGTTGAAGTGGTTAAAGTATAACTAACGGCAAAACTTTTTTTATATAGTTTTGGATAGGGTGGAGAGGGATTATGACACATGTCAGGTTTATATTGCTGTCTGTGTCCCCATTAAGGAGATTCACCTTCTCTAGGTGTCCTGTTTACCATTAATATTGAAAGTGAAAGTAAAAGAAAATCCCAAATGTTGTGCTGTCCCCAGAAAAGAAATAGATGGGAAATCTTCCAATGGGGACACTAGTTCTGGTGATCTGGGAGTCCCCAAGGAATTTCCTTAACCACTTCAATACAGGGTACTTTCAAACCCTTCCTTCCCAGACCAATTTTCAGTTTTCAGCGCTGTCGCACTTTGAATGAAAATTGCGCTGTAATGCAACACTGTACCTAAATGAAATTGTTTTCACACAAATAGAGCTTTCTTTTGGTGGTATTTAATCACTACTGGGGTTTTTATTTTTTACACTACAAATAGAAAACACCCGAATTAAAAACAAAAAAAAAAATTTCTTTTTGCAAATAAAATTTCTCTTCATAAATGTTGACCAAAAATGATAATGCTACATTTCTTTGGTAAAAAATAACCCAAATAGGGGTTTATTTGGTGTTGGCTGTGATGGGGGGCAGACAGATGTTTTGTGCACGGTGACAGATGTGACAAGGACAGACAGATGTTTTGGGGACGATGACAGATGTGACCGGGACAGACAGAGGTTTTGTGCACTGTGACAGATGTGATGGGGACATACAGATGTTTTGTGCACTGTGACAGATGTGATGGGGACATACAGATGTTTTGTGCACTGTGACAGATGTGATGGGGACATACAGATGTTTTGTGCATTGTGACAGATGTTATGGGAGGCAGACAGATGTTTTGGGGACTGGTACAGATGTTTTATGGGGACACTGACATGTGTATGGGGACAGGGGTACCAGTGGTGCTTGGTGTACTATTTAAGTACTGTGGGGTGTACTGTGGAATCTGTGACACCTCTCTGTATAAAATCATCCTCATACAGAGAGCTGTCGATTCTCCCCCCCCCCCCCCACGGAGCTCTCACTGAGCTCGGCGGGGAGAGAACTGTCACAGAGACACGTGTCTCTGTTTACGTTGTGACGGCTGTGCTTGGACACAGCCGTCACGTGAACGGGAGGGCCAATCACTGCGCCCATATCCCGATCCCCGCTCGGCCGGGTCCTGCGATCATAATGATCACAGGATCGAGCCGCAGCGCGCCTCATGGCCATGCTGCAAGCGCTCGTTCTGAGGGACATTCCTGAACGTCCACTCAAAATGGTGAGGCGACCACCCGGCCGTATATGTACAGTGGCTGGTGGTGGTTAATTTGCAGGGATTTCCTCACTTGCTGTTTGGCTATGGGACAGGAAGTGAAGGGAAATCTCCACAATGAGACAAAAATCTGATGGACTTATAACCCTCCCTTACCGTATCCAAAATGGAAAAAAAAAAAGGTTTTGCCTATAGTTCTACTTTAAGGTCTGGAAAATGATCCCTGATTATGTAATTCAGTTAAAAGAGGGAAACACTGACTTGCATGTTTCAGTTTGTAAAAAAAGGAGGTTCAGTCGACTTTACATCACCCACACAGGTGCAGATCTTCTAATCATTTCTTTACACGCCATCAGTCTCAAAGAAAAAATCATCTTCATCTGCAACTCTTGTGTGGTTTTTGTCTAATATGAAAACATCCTGTTTTCTTAACAGAACACCTTTTTTAATAACGCTAGACTATAGTGCAATGATTCATCAAGAAACCAATTAAGACCCCTTTCACACTGGGGCCGCTTGAGCGCTAGCAGTAAAGGGCCGCTTGTTTTAGCGGCACTTTACCACTGTTTAAGCGGCGCTTAGCCGCCACTAGTGGGGCGCTTTTAACCGTCCGTTTAAAGCTGCTTTTAAAGTGCTTTGAAAGCGGCGCCCATTCATTTCAAAGGGCGGGGCGGTGGAGGAGCGGTGTATACAGCGCTTCCGCACCGCCCCAAAGATGCTGCTTGCAGGACTTTTTCCCTGACCCGCAAGTGCATCTCCCCAGTGTCAAAAGACACACTGACTTCAATGAAGGGGTGGTTTTCAGGCGCTCAGCAGAGACTATTTCCAGCGCTAAAGTGGCTGAAAACCGCCCCAGTGTGAAAGGGCTATAAGCGCAAAGCAACCATATGAGGACACCAAAGCCTGCACCTTTTTACTTGTTCTACACATAACCCGATATGAAGTGCTTCATAAAAATAAGGATAAGTTCACACTTATCCGGTGTGAGAAAAAACGTGATCTGTGTGTGTGTTTCCCGCACCGCATGCAAACTGCACTGCCCTTGCGATCTGCTGCGGGTGTCAATACAAAAGTAAATGACACACCAAACACGGGTCACAAATGCATTGCACTTGCCAATGCCTGCACTGGATCGCATGGTACAAAACAACCACGTAATCCAATTGTGGTGCAGCTCAAAAAAGGTGCATGCACTCCTTTGGTGAGATGCGGTTCAATCTGAGTCCATTCAAAATAAATGGGCTCAAATCGCACCACGCTGGATCGCATGTGAATTGTACAGGAATCTGGAGCGGTTCCTGTGCAAACCACATGCGGTTCATAGTGTGAACAGAGCCTTAATGACAGCAATATTGGAGCCTACGTTTCCCAGCATCAGTATTTGGTAGAAGATCTCAGCCATCTGTTACACTGATGTAAAGTCAGGGCATGCTTCTGTGATGTTTTGCTCAAACATGTGGAAATGACTTTTAAGTAGAAAACTACAGCCTGGAATATAGAAAATAAACATCCTGTTGCTGGAGCAGAAGTTTGGCTACAAAGGGAAACACTTCACCTTCTCAAAATATGACCCCTTCATCCATAACAGTAATCATTTCCTTCCTATAGACGGCACAACGCCTGCTCATCTTCACAATCATGTATCACTAAAGAATCTGTACTGTACAGAAATGTTAGCACACTAGGTAAGTACTGTATATTAGTATATATTCATGCAGGCCCACTCTCGGCCATCCAATGAGCCAAGTCTAATAAGCTTGAAGGCCCTTTCCATGGCTAATTTTTACATGAGATAGGTAGCCAGGTCCTTCCTCAACCCTCTCCAGCTTGGCACTGGCATGCGGAATGTGGTACACATATGCACAAGCCAATTTGTACAAACATACTAAGGCCAATTAATAGCTGGCCTTATATACCCCAGTACAGTTAACAGTGTTGGGACAGGCTTGCTCAACACCAAAGATGCAGAACTGTGTCCCCCTCCCATACTGTTAACACCTGATGGGCACACCGCCCTACATACTCTAGTGTGCCTGTTCCTCTTCCTCCATGGTGGGTGCCCACAGGTGTCATGGAGTGTGCACTGCGCATGCATGGCCATTTACATGCTTTCCAGCAACTAGGGGTGAGTATATAGTAATATATATTACACATCCTGCAGTCCAGACTAAGTGATCAGTACTAATAGTGCACATTATATACTGTAGTCCATAGTAAGTGATCAGTAGTAGTAGTACACATTCTATCCTGCAGTCCAGGCTAGGTGATCAGTAGTAGTAGTACACATTCTATCCTGCAGTCCAGGCTTGATGATCAGTAGTAGTAGATCACATCATATTATCCTGTAGTCCAGACTAAGTAATCAGTAGATCACATTCTATACTGTAGTATAGTGATCAGTAGTAGTAGATCACATTCTATACTGTAGTCCAGTGATCACTAGTAATAGATCACATTCTATACTGTAGTCCAGTGATCACTAGTAATAGATCACATTCTATACTGTAGTCCAGTGATCAGTAGTAGTAGATCACATTCTATACTGTAGTCCAGTGATCACTAGTAATAGATCACATTCTATACTGTAGTCCAGTGATCACTAGTAATCTGTAGTCCAGTGATCAGTAGTAGATCACATTCTATCCTGTAGTCCAGTGATCAGTAGTAGTAGATCACATTCTATACTGTAGTCCAGTGATCAGTAGTAATAGATCACATTCTATACTGTAGTCCAGTGATCAGTAGTAGATCACATTCTATCCTGTAGTCCAGTGATCAGTAGTAGTAGATCACATTCTATCCTGTAGTCCAGTGATCAGTAGTAGATCACATTCTATCCTGTAGTCCAGTGATCAGTAGTAGTAGATCACATTCTATACTGCAGTCCAGTGATCAGTAGTAGTAGTACATCACATCCTATCCTGTAGTCCAGTGATCAGTAGTAGATCACATCCTATCCTGTAGTCCAGTGATCAGTAGTAGATCACATTCTATCCTGTAGTCCAGTGATCAGTAGTAGTAGATCACATTCTATCCTGTAGTCCAGTGATCAGTAGTAGTAGATCACATTCTATACTGTAGTCCAGTGATCAGTAGTAGTAGATCACATTCTATCCTGTAGTCCAGTGATCAGTAGTAGATCACATTCTATCCTGTAGTCCAGTGATCAGTAGTAGATCACATTCTATCCTGTAGTCCAGTGATCAGTAGTAGATCACATTCGATCCTGTAGTCCAGTGATCAGTAGTAGTAGATCACATTATATCCTGTAGTCCAGTGATCAGTAGTAGATTACATTCTATCCTGTAGTCCAGTGGTCAGTAGTAGTAGATCACATTCTATCCTGTAGTCCCGTGATCAGTAGTAGATCACATTCTATCCTGTAGTCCAGTGATCAGTAGTAGTAGATCACATTTTATACTGTAGTCCAGTGATGAGTAGTAGTAGATCACATTCTATACTGTAGTCCAGTGATCAGTAGTAATAGATCACATTCTATCCTGTAGTCCAGTGATCAGTAGTAGTAGATCACATTTTATACTGTAGTCCAGTGATGAGTAGTAGTAGATCACATTCTATACTGTAGTCCAGTGATCAGTAATAGATCACATTCTATCCTGTAGTCCAGTGATCAGTAGTAGTAGATCACATTCTATACTGTAGTCCAGTGATCAGTAATAGATCACATTCTATCCTGTAGTCCAGTGATCAGTAGTAGTAGATCACATTCTATACTGTAGTCCAGTGATCAGTAGTAGTAGATCACATTCTATCCTGTAGTCCAGTGATCAGTAGTAGATCACATTCTATCCTGTAGTCCAGTGATCAGTAGTAGATCACATTCTATCCTGTAGTCCAGTGATCAGTAGTAGTAGATCACATTATATCCTGTAGTCCAGTGATCAGTAGTAGATCACATTCTATCCTGTAGTCCAGTGATCAGTAGTAGTAGATCACATTCTATCCTGTAGTCCCGTGATCAGTAGTGGATCACATTCTATCCTGTAGTCCAGTGATCAGTAGTAGATCACATTTTATACTGTAGTCCAGTGATGAGTAGTAGTAGATCACATTCTATACTGTAGTCCAGTGATCAGTAGTAATAGATCACATTCTATCCTGTAGTCCAGTGATCAGTAGTAGTAGATCACATTCTATCCTGTAGTCCAGTGATCAGTAGTAGTAGATCACATTCTATCCTGTAGTCCAGTGATCAGTAGTAGATCACATTCTATCCTGTAGTCCAGTGATCAGTAGTAGTAGATCACATTCTATACTGTAGTCCAGTGATCAGTAGTAGTAGATCACATTCTATACTGTAGTCCAGTGATCAGTAGTAGTACATCACATCCTATCCTGTAGTCCAGTGATCAGTAGTAGATCACATTCTATCCTGTAGTCCAGTGATCAGTAGTAGATCACATTCTATCCTGTAGTCCAGTGATCAGTAGTACATCACATCCTATCCTGTAGTCCAGTGATCAGTAGTAGATCACATCCTATCCTGTAGTCCAGTGATCAGTAGTAGATCACATTCTATACTGTAGTCCAGTGATCAGTAGTAGATCACATTCTATCCTGTAGTCCAGTGATCCGTAGTAGATCACATTCTATCCTGTAGTCCAGTGATCAGTAGTGGATCACATTCTATCCTGTAGTCCCGTGATCAGTAGTGGATCACATTCTATCCTGTAGTCCAGTGATCAGTAGTAGATCACATTTTATACTGTAGTCCAGTGATGAGTAGTAGATCACATTCTATCCTGTAGTCCAGTGATCAGTAGTAGATCACATTCTATCCTGTAGTCCAGTGATCAGCAGTAGATCACATTCTATCCTGTAGTCCAGTGATCAGCAGTAGATCACATTCTATCCTGTAGTCCAGTGATCAGCAGTAGATCACATTCCATCCTGCAGATCAGAATCCATGTAATCAGTGTTAGTAGTGTAGATTGGAGGTATCCTGCAGTGCACACAGTGAAGTTAGAAGGTATCGGTCGGTCTCAGTGTGGCTCCCAGCACAGCAGACTGCCGCCCCCCTTTCTTCCCATAGCGCTGCCCAGGAAGCCTCCCGCACATCCTTAGCCCGGACTGATGAGCAGAGAGTGGAAAATCCCCATCCCGGGTCCCGCACACAGCACTCACCAGAACTCATGTTCCTTCTTCCATCCAAGTTGCCGTTTAATCCATTGTAGTGACCCGGGCTGTATACATGAGATGAGTCCCAGCACTGTCCGTACAAGAAGCTGCCTGCCGGAGTCTCAGGACACTTCCCACTATGGGAGACGGGGAGGGGCGGGCCCGAGTGACGTCACTGACCGCACACTGCGAGCGGTCTGTACAATGGGGTGTTCTGCTGCTGGGAAACTTTGTATTCGTTTTCCTATAGATATATTGTAAATAATGCAAGATATGAATACCGAAGACATTAAAAAAGTAAAAGAAGAACATATAAATATAACTAACATTGAAATATATCCCTGATAAAAAAATAAATAAAAAGGGATATATTAGATTTGTTAACAATATATTAAAATAATCATATAAAATAGTATTTACGTATTATAATACGTTTCAGAAACATACAATTAGATCCTGTCTAAATTGTCCCCAGTATATGTATGAATGTGAGTTAGGGACCTTAGATTGTAATCTCCTTGAGGGCAGGGACTGATGTCAATGTACAATGTATATGTAAAGCGCTGCGTAAATTGACGGCGCTATACAAGTATCTGAAATAAATAACTAATAAAATAAATAAATAATAAAAGAAAAGGAAGAGAAATGTGGGCAAGATAAGGACAGCTAAGGGTTGTCTTTCACTCATCATTAGTATTTAGGCCTCATACACACGGGCCTTTTGCACGCCGGCGTTTGTAGGCGTTTTTTGCAGCTCTCCATGTTATTCAATGGCCTTCTAAAAACGCCGGCGTTAGTGAGCAGTAGAGGGCGTCGGCGTTAGTGAGCTGTTTTTAGAACGCGGGACCATCGCGTTCTGTAGCTGTAGCGTTTTGGCGTTTTTTGATGCCAATTGGCAAAACGCTCACTAACGCCGAAGCAAAACGCCGCAAAAACCGCCGATTTTTTAAAAAACGTCGGACCTGGCGTTTTGCTTATTTATTATAAAACGCCCGTGTGTATGAGTCCTTAAAGATGAATAATTTAACCAAGGTTGCCATGTATTCTCAAAAATATTTAGGCATTTATGTAAAATGGTAAAGTTTTATGACTACACACAAAGTCCTGAATTCATCCGCCAAAACCCTGGCATTGTCTATAGACATATAGAGGACTGTACTCACCACTGAGATTCATTGCACTCTGATTTCAGTATTAAGCCTAGTACACACTGCAAAAATTGGACAAAACCATAGTCTGATTTTCCATGAAGGTGCGTATCATTATGTAACCAAAAATGACATTAACATATATTATTATTATTATACAGGATTTATATAGCGCCAACAGTTTTCGCAGCGCTTTACAATAAAGAAGGGACACGGTACAATTACAATACAGTTCAACATATATGAAATGTCTCGAACAACAAAAGCAAGTGTAGTTACCTACTAGCGTAGTAGCAGAAGAAATGATATAGTGTATGCCACCCTTCCAGCCACGTCCACCAAATACATTTGATTATTTCCATACAATTTCTATACACATTGAAGGAGATTTGAAACGTTGTGCTAACTTTTGATAAAAAAATTTCTAGCTTGCACCTATATTTATTTTTCATGCGAACAGTTAGAATCAGTGGTCACTAGGGTTGGTGTCAACTGGTGCAGTAAAACATGGTGTCACCTCCCTCCCTATTTGCGGGCCAGTAGCCCAGCTGGCAGCCCAGCATTGAAGCTTGTTGGCACACATCGCAGTGGACAATAAGGCCTGCAGGCAGTATTAGGGCTGGAGGATAGCATGTTAGGCACTTCCTAATGGCTCAGTCCCTAGGATCAGTAATGGATAATGGCAGACAGGCCCTCTTGCCAGACCCAGCAAAACTGCAGCAGTGATCCCTCCAGATGGATGATCGATTACTCTGGGTTCCCCAGAGTGACTCTGGTCAGTAGTATAGCATGTCTGTACCTTGGCAGTAGCTCAGTCTTTCTCTCTCTGGTGGTGCTGTGCAGCAGCATGGCTCTTCCTGGTGGTGCTGGGCAGCGCGGCTCTCTCTCTCTCTGGTGGCGCTGGGCAGTGTGGCTCTCTCTGGTAGCGTTGGGCAGCGTGGCTCTCTCTGGTGGCGCTGGGCAGTGTGGCTCTCTCTCTGGTGGTGCTGGGCAGCGTGGCTCTCTCTGGTAGCGCTGGGCAGCGTGGCTTTCTCTCTAGTGGCGCCGGGCAGTGTGGCTCTCTCTGCTAGCATTGGGCAGCGTGGCTCTCTCTCTGGTAGCTCTGGGCAGTGTGGGTCTCTCTTTGGTGGCGCTGGGCAGCGTAGCTCTCTCTCTCTGGTGGTGGTGCTGGGCAGAGTGTGTCTCTCTCTCTCTCGTAGTGCTGGGCATCGTGGTTCCCTTTCTGGTAGTGCTGGGCAGCATGGCTCTCTCTCTGGTGGTGCTGGGTAGTGTGGCTCTCTCTCTGGTAGCACTGGGCAGTGTGTCTCTCTCTCTGGTGGTGCTGGGCAGCGTGGCTCTCTTTCTGGCTTCTGCCCAGCACATTCTTTATTTGTCCTGTAGCACTCACTCCCTCAGCTCTCTTCCAGGCTGCAGTATCTCAATCTCTCTCTCTTGATCCTGCTGTAGCCTCTTCCCTGTGAAAAATGGGGCCGCCAGTCTTCGGTAGTTGGAACTACATGTCCCATGATGCTCTCCTCTCCTAGTCTCATTTGATTGGCCCCCGTTGTAGCCAATGGGGAAGGAACAGAACGGGCGTGGTGTGGCGTGGCTCTCTCTTTGGTGGCACTGGGCAGCGTGGCTCTCTCTCACTGGTGGCGCTGGGCAGCATGGCTCTCTCTCTGGTGGCGCTGGGCAGCGTGGCTCTCTCTCTGGTAGCGCTGGGCAGTGTGGCTCTCTCTCTGGTAGCGCTGGGCAGCGTGGCCCTCTCTCTAATGGTGCTGGGCAGCGTGGCTCTCTCTCTGGCTTCTGCCCAGCATACTCTTTATTTGTCCTGTAGCACTCACTCCCTCAGCTTTCTTCCAGGCTGCAATCTCTCAATCTCTCTCTCTTGATCCTGCTGTAGCCTCTTCCCTGTGAAAAATGGGGCCGCCAATCTTCAGTAGTCGGAACTACATGCCCCATGATGCTCTCCTCTCCTTTGATTGACCCCCGTTGTAGCCAGTGGGGAAGGAACAGAGCAGGCAGAAAGCTGGGCGGGGGACCTGGTGAGAGCCACCGTCTCTTCTCCCTGACAGGAGAAAGGCGGGGAACAAGCGGGGGAATCTCTGACAGCCCATAGCTCATCTTTCCCCTGTCACAACGCTGCAGAGTTCTCTGCTGGACTGAGCGGGGGAAAAGAGCCTGCAGTCACACTACACTGATGACAGCACTTTGATGGTGGCACCCAGGTGCAGCACCCCCATAGCGACGCCACTGGTTAGAATAAGCTGTCAAAACAGTATACTAATGAACAGATAATCGACCAAATCTTCCCTCGGGGGATCCTTCCAGGTTCGCGGCTCCGGTGCTGTGGACATGGATGAGTGAGTTTGGGGTGGAGGAACTTGACTGGCCTCCACCTCAACCCAATAGAACACCTTTGGGATGAATTAGAGCGGAGACTGCAAGCCAGGCCTTCTCGTTCAACATCAGTGCCTGACCTCACAAATGCACTTCTGCAGGAATGATCAAACATCCCCATAAACACACTCCTAAACCTTGTGGACAGCCTTACCATAAGAGTTGAAGCTGTTATAGCTGCAAAGGGTGGGCCAACTCCATATTGAACCCTACGGACTAAGACTGGGATGCCATTAAAGTTCATGCGCAACATAGGTGTTCCCAGCCTATTGCATTAGGGTGTGCACCCCAAATGTATTAAAACATGGATGGTGTCAATAGGGCAGAGGACGGTGTCAGTAGGGAAGAGATTGGTGTCAGTAGGGCAGTGGATGATGTCAGAAGAGCAGTGGAGGGTGTCAGTAGAGCAGTGGACGGTGTTAGTAGAGCAGTGAATGGTGTCAGTAGAGCAGTGGATGGTGCCAGTAGAGCAGTGGACGGTGTCAGTATGGCAGAGAATGGTGTCAGTAGAGCAGTGGACGGTGTCAGTAGGGCAGAGACTGGTGTCAGTAGAGCAGTGGACAGTGTCAGTAGAGTAGAGGATGGTGTCAGTAGAGCAGTGGACAGTGACATTACAGCAGTGGACGGTGTCAGTAGGGCAGAGGTTGGTATCAGTAGGACAGTGGATGGTATCAGTAGAGCAGAGGACAGTGTCAGTAGGACAGTTAATGGTGTCAGTAGAGCAGAGGACGGTGTCAGTACGGCAGAGGACAGTGTCAATAGGGCAGTGGATGGTGTCAGTAGAGCAGAGGGTGGTGTCAGTAGGACAGTGGATGGTGTCAGTAGGGCAGAGGACGGTGTCAGTAGGGCAGTGGATGGTGTCAGTAGAGCAGAGGACGGTGTCAGTAGGGCAGTGGATAGTGTCTGTAGGGAAGAGGTTGGTGTCAGTAGGGCAGTGGATAGTGTCAGTAGTTTTTTTTTTTTTTTTTTTAGTTTTTCTTATTATTATGATTGTTATTATTATTTTTTTTAATTTTTTTAGAAGCCCTGTTGGGGGGCTTTGGTGAAATATCAGCAGGGGGAATCTGCGAAACACGTGATGATTAGGGTGTGCCAAGGCACATCCGGCACACCCCCTGTGCACAGTTATGATGTGTGTGTAAATACTTTTGGTAATATATTGTACCTGGGAAGTTGTCCCCTGATAATTGGGAATTTTCGTACTATTTTAGGCATTCTCATTTTCAACATGGGCTGAGGACAAAGAAAAATGTGCATGATCTTTCCTCTGATTTTCTAGTAGTGTGTACTGGGCTTTAGCGGTTGCTGCCATTGGTCTCTCCAGCATGTGGCTCATATTCCCCTGTGGGTTCCTCCACCATCATTGTCTTAGATCTCACATCTATAACCCTTTGTCATCTTATTGTGGCTTTTCATTTTAACCACTTTCACCCCCTTTCTGCCCAGGCCAATTTCCAGCTTTCAGCACTGTCAAACTCTGAATGGCAATTGCGCGGTCATGCAACACTGTACTCATATGACATTTTTTTTTTTCACACAAATAGAGCTTTCTTTTGGTGGTATCTAATCACCGCTGGGAATTTTTATTTTTTGCTAAATAAACGCAAAAAAGACAGAAATTTAAAAAAAAAAAAACCCATGTTTTTCTTCATTTATAAAATGCTGCAAATAAATAATATTTCTTAATATATTTATGCCAAAATTTATACTGCTATATTTCTTTGGTGAAAAAAAAACTTTATTATTTAGTCTGTATGACAGTTCTACACAAACTATGATATATATTTATAAATTGACCAGTCCTGATGTACTGACATCCTATCTGATTTCTTGAGGCCCTAAAATGTCAGGACAGTACAGATATTCCCCAAATGACCACTTTTTGGAAAGTAGACAGTCCAAGGTATTTAGTAATAGGCATGGCAAGTTATAATTTTTGTCACAATTTTTTGGAAAATGAAGAAATGGAGAAAATTATTTTTTTTTTACAATTTTTTTACATACTGTCACCAGTGCAGTACAGTGTTATCACATAACTGGGGTGGTGGTGAATACTGTCACCAGTGCAGTACAGCATCATCACATAACTGGGGTGGTGGTGATCAGGCACACTGACTGGCAGGGCCGGGACAAGGGGTGGGCAGGAGGGGCAGCTGCCCTGGACACTGTGGTATCATGTGAAGTGGGGGGGGGACACT
>BLSH010398325.1:107596-128465 GCA_018402905.1 Glandirana rugosa | reverse complement strand
TAGTGTCTAGCGGTGGTATGGTCATTTTTGGTATTATTTTTTTTTTTCAGGGATTTAGATACGGGATAAAACATCTACACTATTGAAAACGCGTTTGGTTAGTTATATGCGGATAACGATAAAAAAAAAAATAGGGGGTAGGTTAAACGTATCGTCCTCTACTTTTAAACGTCTCCCCAGGACATACAGAAAACCAGGTAAAGTCCAGAGTTAAGTCATGTGACGAAAGTAAAACCAGACAAAGAAACCAAATGAGACCCGAACTACTACTAACAGTGACTCGAGTGGCTTCGACCGGGGGGATGTTAGTCGTGTTTATTTTTGAGTTCACACAAAGAAAGCACAAATGTAAATTTTTGCGGCACAAAACAGCACAAACGTAGCACTAAAGAAACACACTTGAGTTTTTATTTGTGCTGATTGTAGGGGGGCCAGCTTCGGTGAGCTCAGTGACAATCATCATCAAGCCCAGAGTAAACCAAAGAAACAGACCAAAATGAAAGCAGTGTACTGAATTGAGACCTGAAATGGACCAAAAGACATACAGGACCCCTCTGCAAATTTTCATCTCCTGCTATGCAAATTGGATGGGGGATAAAAAAAAAAATAGCAATAGGCGTATATTGATTGGTTTGCGCAAAAGTTATCACATCTACAAAATAGGGCATAGATTTAGGGACTTTTTTTTTTTATTATGGTTTTTACTGGTATGGTGGCGATCTGTGATTTTTAGTGGGACTGTGACATTTCGGCGGACAAATCTGACCCCAAATTACACTTTTTGGGGACCAATAACATTATTGCATTGATCAGTGCTATAAAAATGACACTGGAAGGGAAGGAGTTAACACCAGGGGGTGATCAAGGGGTTAAGCATGTTCCCTGGGTGTGTTCTAACTGTAGGGGGATGGGCTGCCAGGGACATGACAGAGATCACTGTACCCGATCACTGGGAACATAAGATCTCTGACATGTCCCCTGTCAGAACAGGGATCCGCCTTGTTTACATAGACATATCCCCTTTCTGCCTCTGTACATATAGTCCGCCGGACCCGTGGGCACACTCCCGTGGCACGCAGTGGGCGTGAACGCCCGCTAGAGCACATGCACGGACCAACGTACAATGATGGTGATTCACGCTATCCTGCCACCTTGCTGCAGTATAACTGTGGCGGGTGGTCGAGAAGTGGTTAATGCATTCCTTGCATTAAGGTAAAAAATGTTTTCTATTCCTCTGTCCTCCCCCTTCCCTGTGTGAAGGGTAAGAGAGAGGAGACGAGATAAACGCTGTGCGCGGCTGCATCTCTTCTCCTCTCTCCTCCTCTCACACAGGACACCAGCAGTAGCAGGAGCCATCAAATGAAGTGAGGAGGAAGTGGGGGCGGGGCTAAGTCCTGCTGTGTGTGTCTATGGAGCGCGGCTTCATAGACACACAGCTCCATAGCGAGCACGCACCGCGTGCCCCTATAGAAAATGGCTTGCTATGGAGACACAGTAAGAAGAGAAGGAGCCAAGGTTGGCGCTGGAGGACCCAAGAGGAGGAGGATCGGGGCTGCTCTGTGCAATAGCACTGTAACATTCTTATTATTTTAATTTTTTTTTTGAAAAATTGACTTTAGTAACACTTTAAGACTGCTCATAGACAGACAGGGTTAAATAGGGATAGAACTTACTTTCTTACAGTCATACAGTACTTCACTGAGCGGTGTGCTTGGCACCACGCAGCTTCTATCCTGAATTCTGCAGAGCATTGGTCTCACTTCAATGGCAAGTTTTTGCACCCAAATCCCCAAAGGATGTTCTGTCATGCCAATAACATCCAGCTACCTGCCCTTTGTAAAAATACCAGGCTACTCCTGCGTCTGTTCTCCACCTTGAGTGGTAGCTAAGCTAAAAGTACCCAATGTTTATATAAAAGAAATGCAGAACAGACAGCCAGCACCATAGATCCATCAGCAAAAAGATAATGGTGACCGTACACGCCTTGATTTACAAAAAATGCATTGAATTTTTCAGCTAGACTACAAACTTACAAAGTTATTATAGTAGACAAAAAAGTGCAATAGAAATCTAGGAAGAGGAAGGTTCAAGTTGTGACAATCAAAAGAAGTAACTGCAGAACAAGGCATACCATTGAGTAGATCAATCCATTAATGCACTTGGAAAAGGCACTAGTGGTCGGCATGTAGACCTTCAAGGGTTCCTCATTAGTTAGGTGACAAGTATGGCTGGATAGGTGGTACCATGGATGCTTTGATAAATGATTGACTTCTTTTCCAATCAATCTCTATGAATTCTTAAACTATAATCAACAACTCATTAAATCTATATGACATAGACAGGAAAGTGGATTTCAGTCAATAGTTGGAAGATACGAATATACCTTATGAATCACATTTCTGTTTTCATCATGCAACCTTATAATCATTGGTTCGAATCCCAATCATGGCACTACCTGCCTGGAGTTTGCATGTTCTCCCTGTGCCTGCATGGGTTACCTCTGGATACTCCGGTTTCCTCCCACACTCCAAAGACATCCTGGTAGGTTAATTGGATCCTGTCTAAATTGGCCTTAGTATGTGTATGTATGAATGTGAGTTAAGCCTCATACACACGGTTCGACGGTTGTATACAACAGGTCGTACTCACGACCGTTGTATGCAAAATCGATCGTTCGTATGCGCGATTTGAACAGTCGAACATACGACAAGTTGTATGAGCAGACTAGAAAACTTGGTCGTACCAACAAGCGCTCATACGACCGTTGTATCGTGTGTACAGAGCAGTTAGTACAACAAAGTTGTATTGTGCAAAACACGCATGCTCCAAAGTCAGGAATGGCTGGATGCTAATTACATGCACCTGAACGTTCTTCTGCGGACGTACGATCGTGTAGTGCAGTCAGTATGCTAGATACAACAGCCAACATACGATTTGCGACGATCGTACGTACGATCGTCGTCCCGTGTGTATGGGGCATTATGGACCTTAGATTGTAAGCTCCTTGAAAGCAGGACTGATGTGGATGTATATGTGTAAAGCGCTGCATAAATTGACAGCAATATATATGTACCTGAAGTAAATAAATAAATAATTTGCTTGGTTAAAATTCAATCAAATTCTTGCACAGGGTATCTGTGTTGCCAACACATGCAACATGATTGATAATTCTGTGCCCTGGTTGATTTATTTATTTCATTTATTACAGGTACTTCTATAGCGCCGTCAATTTACACAGCGCTTTACATAGTATAGTACATTCACATCAGTCTCTGCTTTCAAGGAGCTTACACTCTAAGGTCCCTAGTTCACATTCATACACATACTAGGGAAAATTTAGACAGGAGCCAGTTAACCTACCAGCAGGTCTTTGGAGTGTGGGAGGAAACCAGAATACCCGGAGGAAACCCAAGCAGTCACAGAACATGCATCAACTTAGTATGATTAAATTTGATCTACGTCAAATGCAAATTGGTTGGACTGAAAGTTATGCCTGTTTGATTGTTTGCCAGTTTGATAGTTTTGATTTAATTGTACATCTTTGTCCACTATTATTTCTTTTTTTTCTCTTCCTTCCCCTTTTTCCTACCTCAAGAACATTTCACTCTCTATTCTTCTGTCTGTATTCCATTCCTGACTTCATTCCTGAAGTCAAGTAAAGCTGATGATATATTACAATAGCTTCCACTAACTAGATAACGCTGGTTTCTATTTTGCTACTTTATTATGTGAAGTGAGATTTATTATACAAAAAGATTTTTCTAAGCTATTGCTTTGATATTGTATTCTTATTCATTGTAGAATTGACATTATGGTCTCCTTTTGTTCTACATGATACATTTTAGCATGAATTTTGATACGCTTGTTGCTTCACAAGATGCATCCTTTTGTATACTTGACATTCAATGTTACTTTGTAGTTCATTGAAAAATTGCAATAAAACGTCAGTTATTAAAAACAAAGTAAACAGTTTTAGATAAAGTTACAAAGAGGAAGATATGTAATACATAAATAATAAGCTTTGATATCTCATTCAGGGCTCAAAATTTCAAGTCCTGAGCTACTAGCCAGGCCTCGTACACACGGATCGACAATCGTATACAACAGGTCTTACGAAAGACCGTTGTATGCTAAATCGACCGTTAGTACGTGTGATTAGAACAGCCTATGTACGACGGTCGTACAACAGAAGTTGTATGAGCAGATTAGAAAACTTTGGTAGTATGACAAACGGTCGTGCAACCGTTGTATCGTGTGTACAGAGAAGTTGGTCCAACAAGTTGTATTGTGCAAAACACGCATGCTCAGAAGTCAGGAATGGCCGGATGCTAATTACATGCACCTGAACTTTCTCTTTATACGTTCATAACACGTCACTACGTTCGGCTTGGTCGTACGATCATTTTGTGCATGTCAGTACGTGAGATACAACAGCCAACATACGATTTGGGCCGTTCGGTCGTACGATCGTCGACCCGTGTGCACGAGGCATTACTCACCACCAGTTGCCCCTCATAATGCCTACCCTGCCCCTCCCCTTATTCCACCCCTAAACATGCCCTTGTAAATTATGTCATGAAATGACACTGTTAAATGTTTTATGCAGAAGTTACAAAAATAAATATTAACAATGACAACTTTAACAATATTACCATAAAGCATATTTCATTGATTTGCTTGACCTTTGGAGCAGTCATGTGGATACTGCAAGTTTGTGTATAACCTATGGATGCTCATATGAGTGGAAGACCACTCTGATCAGATCCCGTTACTGAATGAAAATATCTGCTCAGTCAGATAGCTAACAACATTTGCCAGCACTGTAGCATTAGCATTGATGAGAAAGAAAGATTTCACTCAGTGTGATTCCATATTGACCTTAAAAATAAGAACAATCAAGCCTCTCTACTAGTTTTTGGAAGAATGCTATTATCATAAGCATCATTAAAAGTGTACAGGAGGGGCTGGACCTCCAAAACCTGGAGGAGAAGGTTGTGATGGGGTGCAATGTGTTTTGCTCAATAATCATGGCAGCAGAAATCTCCAGATTTTGTAGGTTTTCTTTTAAATAGATCTCCAGGAAGTGTTCTGGATTATTCCCCTCAGCACTCTCTGTAAATCCTATAAAATGCATTGCAAACTATTACTCCTGGACCAATTATCAAGATCATCCATTATTTGCTTACAAGCCACCAGTTCCCTCTTAGTGGCATGAGATTCCATAACAAAGAGGGAAGTGTATCTTCAATGGTACTGATTCATCTGGAGTTGTGTGCTAATAGTGCCCTGGGCAGATGGAGCTGTAGATACCTGATCCAGACTGGCTGGAGTGAAAACCAAATGCATGGTAGAGACACATTCTGGAAAGGTATGTTTGCATTATGTTATAATGGAAAAAGGCTGCGCTAATACAACTGAAACAGAATATACTGTAAACTAATTAAGTCCGCATATGCTTCTAATGAGGTTCAAAGAATAGCAGTAAGTAACATCTGACAGGGCACCCGGTGCACTTCAGACTGAAGTGCGTCCACCACCGCAAAAGGCTTTCCAGACCCCGCTGGAAGCTGGGCGTTTACAATATTAGGTGTAGCAACCACAGGTCTCACTATTTCTTAGATAGAACTCCACCAGGTTCACGCACTCTCCTCTCGTGACATCCACAATAAATGTAATAACTCAGCACCCCTCATGCAGGATGTGCGTCCGGTACACTATTCACTCCGATAGCCGTATAAACTCAGGCACCCACAGAGAAAAATAGAGGCCCAGATAGTAAAATTAAGTATGTACAAATGTTAATAAACAGATAACTCAGGGTACTCACATAAAAACAGCGATAAAACGCAATGTATATTAGACAGACCGGCCGGTTCCCGAGTTCCAGATAGAGGAAACAGGGCAAATGGTGACATCAGCTCCTCCTCCCAACGTACGTTTCGTCACAAATGACGTCGTCTGAGGATAGGACGCGCCGTTGAGTCACCATCCATATATACACCGGCCACCCACTGGATCTGAGGCATGAGCGGCCATCTTACTTAATGGAAAAAATCCCTTAGTCAAAACTTCTCATTGACTTATAATCACTCCTATATATAGGAAACCCAGTAAACATTTGGAGAATCATATGGAGAATCATATAAAGGATACTCATACTTATAAATCAAGTGTGATAGATCAAAATTCAAAAACAAAACAATATATTATAAAAGGGAGAAAGGAATTAATTAAAAAGGAACTGGATCGAACTAAGGTCCAGTATTCCAGTCCGAATTATGAATCCCAAAGTCCATTTCTCAAAAAACTTTATAGATGAGAGACATTATAGACAAAACAGACCCAAATACCCAAAAAACGGGATTTAAACCCCTCCTTACCTTAGGTCTGAGAATTACCCAGCACTAAATAAATTTGAACAATAAATTTAATATATTAAAAAAAATTGCTCCAAGGCAGCTCAAGTTTCAGAACCAGTTTACAAACTTATAACAAAATTTGGCATCAAATATAATATCTATTAGATTTGAAAATAAGTAAAAAAAATATAAATAAATATAAAAATAAAATAAAAAAAAATAAAAATAAAAATATAAGACCCCCACACTATTCATTATAATGTAAATTAAGAATTATCAATAAAGGCATTTACATCAGTGTCTATGTTCAAACCATAGGGGGTATAGGATTTAATCCTATAAATCAAGGACATTTCAAGCCCCTAAGGGTAGACCCCCCCCCACCAATGGGGTTTAAAATGGTCAATGCCCAAGAATAGGGTTTTAGACGGATCCCTATTGTGGTGATCTCGATAATGTTTCGACAAGGAATGATTTTTCGGACCTGTAAGTATATTTGTTATATGCTCATTGAGCCGGACTTGCAAAGGACGTTTAGTCCGGCCCACATACTGTAGCCCACATGGGCACTGTATCATGTAGACTACGGCCTTCGTGCTACAGGTAATGAAAGGCCCAATCTTAAACTGGACTGACCTGCCTGTTTCGGCTCCCAGCCACACAACAAAGGCCTGTGTAGTGACTGCATGGCTGCTGCTACAATTTTGGGGATATTGAAAGTGGGCCAGTTCTTCCACTGCACCGGGTCAGCCCCCCCCGCCCGAACTGAGCGGACTGGATCCGAGACTCCCCCTCACTTGAGCTGAGCTGAGCCAGCCCGCCTTTCCATCTGAGCTGAGCAGACCGCCCCCCTGCCTGGGCCGGCTGGCCTGCCTCTCTGCCTGAGCAGAGTCAGCCCGAGCAGGTCCGCCCAAGCTGAGCACCCACCCCCAGTCGAGCCAGGACACTCGCCCTCAGCTTATATTCACAAATGCGAGCAGGTGAGTGGAAATTTTGAAGGTTGATCTAGTTAATCGTTGATCCCACAGACTATCTTGGGGCTCTGTAAACAGAGAAGTGGCAGCCCATCCATAGGGGGAGCATGGGCGCCGCCCCTCCAAAGCTAGTCAGAAAAAAAGGCCCTTAAAAAAAAAGGTCCTGTAAGTGCACTGTGTTCAGGCCAGGCGCTGGACACAGTGCACTATGGGAAGCGTGATGTCTATGCAATCACGCGATTGCAGGCGAGATGCTCCATTGCCATGGTTTTGTCCTGCATTGTGACGCAAAACAGTGCGCTCAGGCGCCCTCCCATCCTAAAACTTCACTAGCCACCACTGAAACCGAAATGATTCAATGTCAAAGAAGATGACATGTTCAATTATATGTGAAAGATAACAGTAACATTGTTGTAGCAGTGTGATGCTCAGAGGGAGCTTCTTGATGCTTCTCTTGGTATTGGATAAATAAGCACCTATTCACAGCAGAGTGCCTTGTATCTGGAAGCTCCAAAATACTCAACAAGCCCCATCCCATGCTTTTAAATGGCCTCTGTTCACATTTGAGTGTTCAGGAACATGAGCTACTTTTGAAGCAGGGTGGGGTTTTTTTTTGGCCACCTTGACTTCCATTAGAGCGCAGCTCCATAGCTGACCTAAGGCCATTTTTTTAAAGCGGTTGTCTACCCTGTGAAAAAAAAAACCCCTGCAAGACAATAGCATAATAAGCTAATAATAATAATGAGCACCACAAACTAGCTCATTATGAAATACTCACCTTGAAATGAAGATCCGACCGGGCTGCTCGGTCCCCTCTGAGGGAGCGGACATCTTCCCTCGGATCTTGCTTCCGGGTACGCGGCTCTGACGCTGTGACTGGCCAGAGCCGCGAGACGTCACTCCCGCGCAAATGCGCGTGGGAGCCCATCGCAGGAGCTATGCACCGGGCCTTTGCCGGGACATCACGGCGCATGCGCCGGGACATACACAGAGCATGCGCAGTGACGCCGCAGCTGCTTGGAGGGGGAATATCTCCTAAATCGTACAGGTTTAGGAGATATTCATTTTACCTACAGGTACGCCTTATTATAGGCGTACCTGTAGGTAAAAATCCCTCTAAAGGGTAGACAATCGCTTTAAGGGCGGCTTCTGTCCATAACAAACATTTATGGGCAGCTTGTATGTGGTCAAGCACTTGCTATATTGCTTTTGCCATCACTGGACACTCTTTACTGAAGATTACATTGAGCCGTGTTTCCTCTAGCATTATTGCATCATTTCCTGACTGAAGAGAGAGAGACCACTACTGAAAGCAGGGGATCATGGAACATGTAGTCTGGAAAGCCGGGATTCCAATGGATCTAATGCTGTTGCAAACTACAAATACCAGCTGGCTGAAGAAAGAAAGAATTCTAGGTGAGCAGATAAATAGAACTGTCCAGGGAGAAGCTTGCTTCATGATCTCCCTTCTGCAAGGAGAACCCCAAGCATGGGCCCACCGTCTCCTAGAACAGAAGGCACCAGCCGTGTCCAGTCTTGCCCTGTTCCTCCATGCCCTGGCTCAGGTTTATGAGGACCCCCATCATGCTGCCACCGCAGAGGCTACACTACATGCCCTCCGTTCCGTTGAGGATTACGTGTCTGAGTTTAGGCGCTGGAGCGCTGATACAAATTGGAACTGCGCAGCCCTGTGTCACCAGTTCCGGCTTGGGTTATCAGAGCCCCTGAAGGATGAGTTGGCCCGTGTAGGGATCCCCCGATCTCTGGATGCTCTTATCCAACTGGCCATCCAGATAGAGCGCAGAGCAGAGAGATCCGCAGGGTCTCCAAGTCTCCACAGGATGCTACCTTAGTACTGCAGCCCAGCACCACCAGCCGCTGTTCCTCCTCCATCTGCTACAGACATGCCCGAGCCCATGCAGTTGGGCTCCTTCGTCCTTTGCTTACCCCCTGAAGAGAAACAGCGCCGCTGGAACCTAATCCCTCTACAACCAAAGGTCTAAGGGATGGTGGTTAACCTTGCAGATGGAACATCTATTAAGTCAGGTGTGGTCACCCACGAAACTGTTCCCCTGTCTGCTACTACTGCAGATGGACATCAGGAATTCCTGCACCTTGACGTCATCGCATCACCTCTATTCCCCATCATCCTTGGTCTACCATGGCTCCAGGCTCACAACCCTCTCATCAATTGGGCCACAGGAGAGATCAGATTTCTTTCCCCATCCTGCCAGCAACACTGTCGGCCCAGGGCCCAGGAAGCCCCTACAGCTCTGCTATGCCTTGATGCCGACCCGGATCCTGGCTCCACCAAGGCCGTTCCGCCTGCTTACCATGCCTTCCTGGATGTTTTTAGCAAGAAGGGGGCAGAGTGCCTGCCACCCCATAGGCCCTATGACTGCCCTATTGAACTCCTCCCAGGAGCAGAAGTGCATTATATTTTTATATAAATATCTCTTAAATAATATATACATTTGTAAAGGTACATAAAACAGCAAAATATATGCACTCATTATCCCCTTTTAATGTACAGAGAGGAAGAGCCTTGGTATCTCCAGAATTGGTGAGCGGGCAGAAGACAATACTTCATTTTACATTCAAAGACACTGCATGCAGATACCTTTACCCTACTCTTCCCTTCATCAAAACACCTTTCACTGGGAAGCACCTTGCTCATCCTATCTACATTTAATGGTTGCCATTGCACAGCAATATCTTAGGGCCCCTTCATAGCTAGCTGAAGATTTTGAACACCTTTACTTCAAGGACTTCTTTACACAAAGGAATCAGCCTACAACTCATGTTTAAATTAAAGGGGAACTCTCACTCAGGTTTTACATATTGTGTTTTGTTATTAATTTTGGCCTCTGGCAACAGGGCATAGAGGGAGCTGACTGACAAAAAGTATTTTCTTCCTCCTCTTGTCAACCCCCCCTTAGGATTTGTTGGTTTATATTGTCAGATTCACTGTTGTTGCCATTTCATTGCACTTCGTTATAATTCTAATTTATGCTAACTTTGCAATTTGGCAAATACCAACATTTCACATTCTTCTCTCCCTTGTTAACTCAAAATTATTCAGTAAAATATGCTTTAGCAATCTCTGTTATTTCTTTGGTGTCTTTGGAATTTGCATTCTCTCTTTAAATAATGGCTTGCAAGGACAGGGCAACCTCTGGGGACAGTCATCTTCCAGCGGCCCCTACCGGGGTGGCGCTACATGTAAATTCCCTTTAATCGACAACAACCTTCTCAATCCCCTACAGTCCGACTTTTGCCCACAACATTCCACTAAAACTCACTAACGACCTACTAACTGCTAAAACCAGTGGCCAGTATGCCCTACTCATACTCTTAGACCTTTCTGCTGTCTTTGACACAGTTGACCACCCACTCCTTCTCAATAAACTTCACTCCCTTGGCCTCTGTGACTCTGCTCTTTCCTGGTTCTCCTCCTACCTATCTCAGTGCACTTTCAGTGTCACATACATTTTCTCCGCTCCTCTTCCTTTTTCTGTTGAGGTACCCCAAGGCTCTGTCCTTGGGCCCCTCCTATTCCATCTCTATACCTCTTCCCTGGGCCAGTTGATAACTTCCCATGGCTTCCATCTCTATGATGACAACACCCAGATATACAGTATGTACAGTATGTATTACTCAACTCACCCCCTCAATCTCCTCATGTATCACAAACCCACTGAGCGAAAAATCAGTATTGATGTCACACCCCTTCCTCAAACCCAATCTTTCAAAAACTGAGCTTGTAATATTTCCTCCTCCCCGATCCCCTCCCCATGACTTTACCATTGAGATCAATGGCACAATCATTGGTCCTTCCACACATGCCAGGGTGCTGGGTGTAATCCTAGACTCCGACCTCTCTTTCAGCCCTCACATTAAATCACTGGCTAAAGCTTGCTGCCCTAACCTCCGCAACATCTCCATAATTTGCCCCTTCCTGACTAACGACATCACAAAGCAACTTATTCATGCATTCACTTTAGTTATTTCCCGCCTTGACTACTGCAACCCTCTCCTCACCGGCCTACCTTTACACAGGCTATCCCCCCTTCAGTATTATGAATGCTGCTGCTAGACTCATACATCTTACTAACCCATCCGTGACTACTGCTCCTCTCCACCAACCCCTTCACTGGCTTCCTCTACCTCACCGTATAAAATTCAAGAAACTAACCACAGCATACAAGGCCATCCACAACATCACCCCCAGTTACATTACCAACCTCATCTCCAGATACCGTCCTCTCCACTTCTCCCAAGACCTTCTGCTCTCCCAAGCATGCCTCCAGGACTTCTCCAGAGCCTCTCCCATTCTCTGGAACTCCCTTCCACAGTATGTCTAGCCAGCACCTACCCTACCCCGCCCTTCCACCCACCTCCTCCATTCATATTACAGCCTCTATGAGTGAAAAGAGCTCTTTGAATGGAGGATTGGAGGATGAATGAAAGGCCTGCCTTCTCCTTCCATAGATTAGGTTTCACTCATAGAAGCCATAGCTATGAATGGAGGAGGTGGGCGGAAAGGGTGGGCATAGTCGGATACTCATGATAAGTGCTGGTCTCAGCTTTTTTTCACCCCTGCTACACTGGAAGATTCTGGTAGGGAGTAGGTGACAGGGTTGCCAACTGTCAGTAAATTTACAGTTTATAAAATCAGTAATATTTGCATGTCAGTGACTGTCCATTACAGACATAGGTGTGTGCAGCCCATTACATTAGGCTCGATTCACATCTATGCATTTTGCTTTTCAGCGTTTTTGAGGTGCTTTCTGCGTTTTTTGCAGCGATTTGCTTTTTGCTTTTTTTTTTATTTCATTTTTAGTTTTTTGGGGAAATTTTGTTGCTAGGCAGATTTAAAAATGCAAAATTGCGGTAAAAACGCAGCACTTGCATTTTTCTTGCATGCCCATTGAAGTCTATTACATGCTTTTTGCGGGAAAAAAGTCCCCAACCCTTTCCAAAAAGGCAGAGGCACAAAATGCATTGATGTGAACATGTTCCATAGGAACCCGTGTTAAAATAATTCCCTGCATTTCTGCAAACTGCATCAAAAAACGCACTAGTGTGAATGGAGACTTAGGGGTGCAGCCCAAAGCCTTTGTCTGCAGCCTCAGCTGCACTGGACAGTGAATGAATGGGAAGTGCTCTGTGCTGAGCGGCTTCCTGTTCATTCACAAACTGAAGCATAGGAACACAGTTCACTATACTTCGGTTATGAATGAAGACAGTGAATGAGTGTGTTCATTTAGAAAAGTAAGGGGCCAGTAAATTAAAAAATCATTAGCCCCTTCACCCACTCTCCATCCTGAAAAATCCCCCCCACTAGCCAAGGGGCACTGTGGTAGGGTGGGGGGCACAACAAGAGGGGAAGCCTGGGCCGTAGGGGGAATTGGCACCGCACAGTGATTAGGATGTACCCAGGCACACCCCTGCACACCGCACGCCTATGATTACTGACCTGATGATTGCATGTCAGTAATGGACATATGCAAAAATTTCGGATTCTACAAACTGTTCATAAATTTACTGACAGTTGGCAACCCCGGTAGGTGATCAGAGAAGTACGATTTCTAGTAAACCAGGAGAGAGCAGCACAAGGGACACTTCCCACTTATTGTTAGTGTAATCAATCCCTTGTGCTGATTTTTTTTATTTCCTAAACTTAGAATTTGACATCAGGAAGAGCTGTCATGTACATCGATAAATGCTATGATTTGCATAGAGCCATCACAAGCGTCCAGTGCTCAGTACACCCAGCCGTGCACTCTGATCCCAGCACTGCCCTCATCACAGAGCACTCTCCTGCTGTTCTCGGCCTGGACACCGCGGCCGCGGGGATCTCTGGGAGATGTAGTCCTGTCCTCCTGTCCCCCTCAGCGGCGCTGCCGGTGACGTCACGGGCTGCAGACTCCATTTCCCAGTGTGCCGCTGAGGGTGGCATGGCGGACAGCAATGACTGCGGAGTTTGATGAAGAAGTGGTGTTTGAGGTTGGTGACAATAGCTGGCTTCCTCCGCTGAGTTCCCCTATGGGCATGCTATGTGCCTGGCAGTGCCTGGGTCGTCCGCTGAGCTCGTGTCATAGTGACAGGCTGCTGGTGGCATTGTTCTCTGATCCCCGGATATTGCCTGTGTTGCTGTCATAGGGCTTCCATGGGATCCTGCAGTCGATTCATTCATTAGTAGGTGACAGATCTGTGTATGACACTGCACATCTGGTGTAGGTGCTGCTAGAATCCATACTGATCTCAGGGCACCCTGTGCTTGCTCAACCTAACAAGCTGCATGGTATTTGTGATAAACACAGTCCAGTAATCGGAAATTACGGACAACCAATCAGCTTCTAGCTTTCATTTTAAAAGTTTAACTGGACAAGCTGAAGGTAGAAGCTGATTGGTTACTCTGCACAGCTGCACCAGCCTTAGTAATTTCCCCTGAGTATGAGGCTGGTTTAATCTTCAGTATAATGGGTGAATATTGTGTACAGGACTTGTTCACACTAGCCTGTATGCTAAAATACTTGCACTCTAATGTACAATGTATAGGGGCGGTGCAATGCCTTGTTACAATGCATCACACTGTTTACTTTTTATTTTTAACATTTATTGAGATGTTCCAAGATGACATTTCATTCATCTCTATGCGCCGTAGCATGTTTTAACAACATGGGTCACTTTGGGTTGCACTACATAAAAATGCACCCCTCCTCATGCGTCTGGGGTGAACGGGGCAGAACGATTTTTTTTTTTTATGTGCCCTTGCAATACGCTTGCTTGATCTATGCAGCTTAATGGACATGTCAATTACCCAGTCATGTGTAAAGCAATCTCTGTTTACTTAGAGTTACTAAACCCAGGACCCTGCATTCACTATATCTGGTCTCCCACAGTACACAGAACATGGAAATGCAATTATTTTTGTAAATATAAACTGATGAATACCTTTTCAGTAGTTAGAGCAGTCTTGTGAATTTTATCAGTGTCTTGTTTAATCTTGTAGGAGGAGTTTTCATTCTCCCCTGATTGTCCTGAGGCTGCAGGACCCCTGACCCTCTGTCTGGATAGTGCTGATTGGCTCTGTGCTGATCACATGCATCCTCCCAAGAAAAAAAAAAAATTCTCTAGCAATACACACCTAACTGAGCATGTGCAGCTCGCACTCAAGGCTCTGTTCTGTCAGCAGATGGATTGTGGAAGAAGGGGAGGATTAGAGAAGACAGGAGCAAACAGCCTTTTTACACAATGCACAGGACTAACCCCTTAGGTTCCACAGTACATGCTTAGTACCAAGCATGTATAACAAGCATTCTTTGCTGCATATACAAACTGATTTTACTTTTCTGGGTTTAGTAACACTTTAAGCTTGCTTGATCTATGCAGCTTAAAGTGATTTTTTTTTTTTTGACCACTTCAGCCCTTGAAGGATTTACCCCCTTCCTGACCAGGCCATTTTTTGCGATACGGCACTGACAATTGCGCGGTCATGCGATGGTGTACCCAAATAAAATGTATGTCCTTTTTTTCCCCCCACAAATAGAGCTTTCTTTTGGTGGTATTTGATCACCTCCCGCGGTTTTTGTTTTTTGCACCATAAACAAAAAAGAGCGACAATTTTGAAAAAAAAATGCAATATTTTTTACTTTTTACTATAATAAATATCCAAAAAAACAATTTTTGGGGGTGGGGGTTATGGTAAACCCCCATAGTTAAGACATCTTTTTACCAACCGCACCCCTTTTAGCTGCAGTGGCCAGGATGTACACATGTTGTAGCAGCAGCAGGAGTTATGTGCCCTGTCATGGTTGGTGATTGTAGCACCTGCCAAGCATGACCCATTCAAGTGAATGAGGCCACTCTGCAAGTGCCCTGCAACCTTGTGCAGTGCAGCAAATAAGGGGTAAAAACAGGCAACGTTGTGTTGCTTTTCTCACCACCTGCTTTAACCCCTTGGACACCGCAGAAGCATGCAGTTGTGGGACACTTGCAGAGTCGATGGCCACATTCACTTGAATGGGTCGCGATTGGCAGGCGTTAGCACCCACCAAAAGCAGCAGGGGGCTTAATTCCTGCTTTGGCATCTGTACACCTTTTGGCTGCTGCCTCAGCAGCTAAAGGGAGTGGGGATTGTGGAATGGTAAAACCTTGACTCAACCGCAGGGTTTTTCCACCCTCCAACTTTGCATGTGAACGAGCCCTAAGGGTGCCGCTGACAAATGCAACTAAGGGCTCATTCACAGCATCAGGCATTGCTGCTCCTCTGAAAAGCGATCTGTTTGTGTTTGACAGGTGGTGAGGAGATCATATGTTCCTTGCTCACCACCTGATTTAAACCCATTCTTGCTGTGCAATGCATGCGATTGTGACACTAATGCGGCAATTAGGGGTTTAATTGAGGTGGTGACACTGTGCCCAGTGATCTTTGACTTCTCCCATGTTGTTCATGTAGATCTCTACCTCTTTAGGGTTGCCTACCCCTGCGATGACTCTTGCAGTGGGGCTGTGCCTGTGTTCAGCTTTAAGGCTGCATTCACACCTGAGCGTAGTGTCTTTGAGCTTTTTTTTGGCGTTTTTTTTTTTTTTGCACGTTTGTATGCAGCATTTTTGGGCTTTGGCGTTTTTTTTATCAACGAATATAGAACTATTATCTGTTGAATAAATAAATGTTGAATGAATACACAACTAAATAAAAAACATAAATAGAAAATGAATACTAAGTAACAATAAATAAATAATTAACCCTTAACTTTTTAACCCTTACCCCTTAAAAAATTAAATAATAAATAACTAAACACCCTAAACCTAACACAAAACATTATTATTATTATTATTAATAATGTATTTTTTTGCTTGCGTTTGGGTGTTATATTTCTATTATTATTAATAATAATCAAAATTAATGTATTTTTTAAGTTTAGAGGTTAATTATTATTAATGTATTATTACACATTATTCATTTTTTTTACTTATTTATGATGATTTTTAGTAATATGTGTATTTACTTTTTCATATATTATTACAATTTTTTCTTTCACTTGAGCAGAAAGTTGCGCGAATGGCGCATTTCCATTCATTTCTATGGGAATACAAACGCCCAAATCTGCCTGTTTCACGTGACAAATAAGCTCCAGAACTTGTTTGAGCTTCAGGTGACTTGGAGTGGAGATGTGAACTGCCTCCATAGAGAATCATTGATTTTTTTTTTTTTTTTTTCTTCTCCAGCGTTTTTGAGCTTCAAGCTACAAAACGCTCAGTTGCAAATGGGGCCTAAGGGCCGGTTCACACTGGTGCGTTCCCGTACACTGCAGTGTGCATCACATGCGATCTCTATGCGATGCAATTTCAGTCATACAGGTAATATGGCTGAAATCGCATCGCATTCGGACCAAACTCGCACAGGACCCGTTTTTTTTTTTGGTCCACAGCAGAACCGGATCGCATGGACGTTTACACCATGCGATCCGATTCCTGTGCGAGTTTGCAGTTCACACTGCGATATACGAACGGATTTGGGGGTGTCATTAGCTTTGTATTGACACTCCCCACAGTTCGCATATGGCAGTGTGAACTGCCACCGGGAGACATGCGATGCGGAAACCCGCTGTGGATTTGCAGGGTTCCCGCATCGCAGCAGTGTGAACCGGCCCTAAAGGTTAATATTGTAGGCAACTACTGTATACCTTAAAATTATATAACATAGTACCTTTTAAAGCATGAAAAAGTTTGGGGGGAAAGGGGGCGGGGGCAAACTGCTGCACATAGAAGGTGAAGGTACCTCCAGGTGGTGGCACATAATGCAGCAGTCTACTAAAACCTCCTAACCTTGCCGAATCCCAGGCTGTTCCAACAGGCAAAGCTGTGACATTTCTTGATAGTCCTTAGTGTAAATCCACTTTTATTGTGGGGAAAAGCAGTTCTCTCTGGGTGTTCTATATACATTGCATGGATTCTAACAGTGTTTGTTGCTGATTCCTTCCAGTGTCTGCTCTAGAGCAATAGATCATTGATTATGGCAATGTGCAAAGTGAATCTGAATGGGAGGGATTTTCTTCAGCGTTCTAATGAGGAAAGTTGCAGGGTCTGAGTCCTTTTAGAAGTTATTCATCCTTTGGGACTTAACTCACAAAAAAAATATATTTTTGTTGCAGAGGATGCCCAAAATGTAACTTTGTATCTTAGTGCAGACCTCTAGGCAAATCAGTGAGGCAATCACACAAGGAGGAAATTACATTTCTAGGGACGTTCTCTACACCAACCGTGTATAGAACACCTCCAGGTAGCCATATTGCGTTGCTTTAATGAAAATGACAGAGGCTGCAGATTGCAAAGGAAAGTTAATTTTTAATAACTTTCAATTAGAATATCAGATGTGTAGCAATTGTGTACAGTATGCTATTTAATGTCTTTTTTATTTCCATTAAAGTGGGGGTTACCTTTTTACTGCTTGTGTATGTCTATGGGGACTGGGACCAGCATTTTTACTTACCTGATCCTCCGCTTCTTTCCGCAGCTAGACCAGTCCCTGCAGCTTCTGCACCCCCCCACCCTCTAGCAGGCTAGGGCCCTGATGTCATCAAAACCAGAGCAGGATCCATAGCCCTGCTCTGGATGTAAAGATGCTGAGGGACAGTCCACTGCTGGATTGTAGGGACTCAGGAGTAGAGGATCAGGTAAGTAAAACTGTGTCTCCTTTCCCCTAGACAAAACAAGCGGTCAACCTTTGCGATGTGGGCTCAGCCTCACTGTGCAGGGAGATTTTTTTTTTTTTTCTGCCCGAAGTTGGGCTTTAAAGTGTTACTAAACCCACAACAGTAAAATCAATCTGTATATGCAGTAAAGCATGCCAGGGTTTAAATGATTTAAATCCTAATTTTTAAAAAGCAACTGTCATCTCTGTCCCGCAGCGTCTCCTCCTCTGACCTGCTGGTGACTCACCGACAGTCCCATTCACTTTAATGGAACGGCTGGTGATGCAGCAGTGACACAACAAGGTGAGGGACGTGGTGGCAGCCGGTGAGTGGATGCCCGCTAGCAGGCACTGCCATGATGGATCTGAAATGACAGGTGCTCTTTAAATGTAAGGACTTATTCTTGCTGGTAGTTAGAACCTTTACTATTTGCAAACAAAATGAAGGTTTCCTATTTACAATTATAAGCGATCAGGTTAGTAAAACAGTGATTTTTTTCTTTTTTTTTTTTTTTTGAAGCCCGTGGTATGTGAAACACACGTTACAGACTCACCCGGTGCCTAAAAAAGTGCACAACACAAAAGTAAAGACACACAAAACGTGCACTAGGTGTACACAGGGTCCTCCTCCGAAGAGGAAGGACCTATACCCTGATTCCCCAGGGCACAAGGCTCCTGACAGGAACTGGGGCACCGTGTAATGGGAACGCCCAGCCAAAGCCAGACGTTCTCTAGACAGCCAGCTGAAACTAACCCCCCACGATACTCGTTGGGACTCCCCCCGAAGGTAGACCCCATGAGAGGTGGCAAACCAAGCCAGAAAGCCATATCCACCTCCTTCCCAAGATGTTCAGGGTAGGCCCGAGGACCGTACACCTTACTAATCACTCGTGCAAGTGTACCCTCTTCAATCAAAATTGTCACACAAAAAACACATAAAAGTGGGGAAGGATAGTGAAGAAGTGCAAGACAAAGGCCGGCCTGATGGGCAGGAATTAAAAATTCCTCCGGTCCTGGCCAAAAGGCCCGGCCCTAGAGGCAGGTGCTAAAAAAAGGTGGTGGGTGCAGTGACCTCGGTGCCATCAATTCAGTGTGCTGCCACCACACAGTGAAATATCAGGCACCTCTGGACTGCCACTCCAGGGGTACATGCACAACGGGCTTTTTTCAGCTCGACCCTTCAGCCTCGACCAGCATAGCACCCGTTCTACTCAGAGAGAGCCCTTCCAGCTTTCCCAGAGAAACGTCCACCATCCCTCAGTTCGTCGAGCAGTATGGTTTCAGTTCCCCCAGTACTTGCCTTCCAGGCTTCTTTACGCCAGGATTTGCATAGCCACTGCCGTCCCGATCAATTACCCCTGGCCAGGACAGTAGCACAGCGCCTCCTTTGGCAACTGATAAGAACAGATACTACACTTGATCTTAGCCAATAGGCCAAGAAGCGATAGTAAAACAGTAATATCAGAACCGATTCAATCATACAGTTTGTAGTGTACATAGATTTGCAAAACTATGTGATAAAGTAATATTCCTGAACTTTGTTTTATCTCATGGTTACTGTGAAATTGTGTGAATGCATCAATGCAGAGCTTGGATTCATTGAATGAGTTTACCAAAAATGTAAATATTGCAGAATATACAGCCTCATGCTACATAACTAAGCTCCATTTCATGCTGAATAAACAAAATCATGAATGTATCCTAAATAGAAAACAATTTTTATGTAAATTTTTACTCCCAAAAGCATTTTATTAAAATTAGTTTGATAAAAATCAAAAAATATCTGATTTTGAAAAAAAAAAAAAATCTGATTTAAAGCGGATTTCCACCCAAAAGTGGAACTTGTGCTTTAAGGGATGGTGAACCCCCCCCCCCCCCCCCACATGCCACAATTGACTTGTCATTTTTTTTGGGGGGGGGACGACCCTTTTTTCATAGTGTCCCAGGTCCACTTCCTCTCCTGGTGCCGTGGAGCCGGAAGGAAGTTCACCTTCCTCCCCTCCAACCTGGCAATCTTCTGGGACACGTCACAGGTCCCAGAAGATACACCAGCCTTTCACAGCCATTTGAAGCCAAAGCTGGGCACCCACACTTGTGATGTCGGCGCCGTACATAGGAGGGGGAGAAGAGCGACGCTGCTGCGGGCGGCCGCATCGCTGGAGCCTGGGTCAGGTGAGTGCCGATTACTTAAAGTCAGCAGCTACACTTTTTGTATCTGCTGACTTTTAATAGGGTGGAACTCCGCTTTAAATAAAAAAAAAAAATCTGATTTTTAATTTATTTAAATTTATTTATTTTTTTAAACATTAATTTTATCCACCCTGAAGCATGCTTGTTATACTCCCTGTGGAATCCTAAGGGGTTACATAATTAGTCTGGTTAAAAAAGACACAAGTCTATCGGGTTCCGAGACAAGATAGTCCTCTACCTAACCCCTTTCACCTTCTTACCCTCCAATTTTTCTGTCCTAGTTTGTCGTAACAAATGTGTTACGTCTCCTAATTGTCTTATATTTTGAATTATGATTATACATATCCCTTTCAACTAGGTCCCTTGTACGAGAGTGCCCTTAGTCCTTCCTAAAAAAAGGGGACGGCCTCGTTTGACCTAGTACGGAAAAAACGGAAGGAGGCCTAGTTGACACCCATGTCCTAACATATTAGACAAGGAAGATAACGAACTTGATCTATCTGAACACAGAAAAAATTGGTCTGATTAATACATTGGGGAATCCTAAGGTGTCCCTCATATTGTTCGTACGAAGTCCCACCTATTTTAATTACAAATTTTTTTATTTATTTAAATTTATTTAATTTTTAGTCTAAAAAAAAAAA
>BLSH010398325.1:72589-100196 GCA_018402905.1 Glandirana rugosa | reverse complement strand
ACACGTCCCTTCTAGTCGTAGACTTGGGTCTCTTCCACCTCCGACTATCTGACCTCCATTATCTTTCGTAATGTTAATGTAAATGTCATTTGAAAAATGGTCATATCACGTAATATAAATTTTAGTATAGGTACTTTTCTTTTCAGAGTCGAAAATCATGATGAAATTTATATTCTAAATATAGAGGGAAGGTGGCAAGTATATCGAAGTACGGGTTGAGGATCAATTTTACGGGTGTTTGGGATGAAGATCCACATAAATAGTAGTACATGTCAACACGAGTATTCAAATGTATGGGACCGGCACTATACTGGTAAAAAGTTTACTGTAAATGTAATTGTAATGCTTTCTATTACCTCCAGTCTATCAGCCTCCACCTTCTCTGGGTTCAGATGCTGATCTTCCCTGCACAGTCATTAAAGTATTTTTTTTTAAACCAACAAATATGCTATACTTACCTGCTCTGTGTAATGGTTTTGCACAGAGCAGCCATGATTCTCCTCTTCTGGGGTCTCCCACCTGCCTTCAGAGTGCCTCAAGTGTAATATAGAATTCCCCTATAGCAAGGTAAACAACTTCTGACTTTAGAACCACTCACTTCCTGCCCAGGACTACATGTCCCATGAGGCATTGCTCCTCGCAGATTCACATTCACAAGTTCTCAGGCACTTACTGACATGTATAGATGGTGTACTGAGCTGTATGTGTGCTGCACTGTATTCCCTGATATGTAAACCAATAATGCATACTGTAGGCAGGCCAACTAATTGGCTGGCCGATTAATTGATTATGAAAATAGTTGACAACTATTTTTATAATCGATTAGTTGTCGATTAATAAATTAGTTGTTTCAGCCCTAGTCCTGGCCCCTCCCTCCTGTCGAGTTCCCCCCCCCAGCAAGCAGCTTGCTATGGGGGCACCCGAACTGAGCTGCAAAATATATTTTTGAGCTCCGAAATATATTGAGAGTTGGGACTTTAAGTGTACCTTCAAAGGTGTAATATAATCAAAAAATTAAAATAGATAAAATGTACCACTTTGTTTTGACATATAGGAAACATATCCATTTAGAGACATTTTAAAAAACAAACATTCTAAACAGCCACCAGATGTTGCAGTGCAAATGGCAGTGAGATTAGCATATAAGGGTTGACGCATTTCGCGGGGAAACATGCTTCATCAGGACCTGTGATCTCAATATAACAATACATATAAAGAATCCTTGTTACTGTGACATGTTAAACACAATCTCCAACATGCAATAATTATATCATATAACAGGATGCATTAAAAAAACCAAATGAACAGTTTAGCTGTATAGATACCAATTTTGGAGTGAAAGGGGGATGGAGGAAAAAGAAAAACCTGAAATACTTATTTGAGATCTTTTAGATATACAACAGTTTTGATGCCTTTTTTGCACGATATCCTAGCTTTGCATCTTAGGGTGGCCATATATGTATAGATTAGGCTGAATGAAAAAAATATAGCAGATTCCTCCGTCCATTTTACATAGCACAGATGGACAAATCGCCCACTGCAGCTGTTGATTTTAGATAGGTGACTCTACCGTCAAAATACCCCATTCTGTTTAGATACAGATACTGTCTGGCCAGCAATTTTCCTCATGGTTCCTTCGATTTATCAGTCGGGTAGGAGGTAGCCAGCAGGGCCATCCACTGAATGAATTTCAGTCAGTTCACCAGTTCGTGATTGGTGGGCAGTAATGCCACCATATGTGACCCATTCAAATGAATGGAACTGTGCCACAACGCCTGGCTCGTGGTTGCAGTGCAGTATTTTCGTACAAAATCCCTATTCAGTTGTCAAAAAAAAAACAGCATTCAAGTAGCTGCATTATCTACTGCTGAGTTTTTCAGAGAGTTGGCAAGGAGCAAGCATTTAAAGTTTAGTTGAAAGCAGTATTAAACCCAAAAGCAATTTATTATATTGCAGCTTACCAATTCTTAGATGTGATGGCTGCATTAGTTTTCTATTTCAATCTTTCTTTCTTTCTTCTATTTTCATCTGGTTATCCAGCCAGTAAGTTTTTTTTTTTTTTTTTCAAAAGTGCACGCTCTCCAGCAGAATGTATCAATTTATATGGATGAGACAATACCACTTAACACTGTCGGGTGATTAGAATCCATTAAAAATCCATCTTTTTATTTTAGGTAAAACCTTTATCCCAAAAGAACTGTTTGCTGTAACTGATTAAAGTGCGAGCTGGAGTTTGGCTTCAATGTGTTAGTGTATTTACATGTGCTAATACATTTAACACTACCCCTCCCAGACTGACAATGCTGCTGTCTTCTTTGCCTCCTGTGCTTATTCCCCCAGAGTTGTGTCTCACTAATACAGGAGGTGTGTTACTGGCTAGATCACCAGGGGAAACCAGAGGGGGTAATAAGTCATAGATAAGAAAACATACTGGCTCTAGGAATAATAACATATGAATTAAAGTGAATGTAAAGGAAATTATTTATTTATTTATTTATTTATTTATTTTACTTACCTGATCCTCAGCTTTTTCCCGCAGCTGCTACTGGCTCCGCCCCCCGCCAAGTGCACCCATACCAAATCGCTTGCTTTGGGGACATTCATGTGGGCTCAATCCCAAGCTGCCCTGTGTGTTTTCATAGACACACACAGCACAGTTGGCCCTGCCCCCTGCTCTCTCCTCACAGGCTGTGACAGCAGCAGAAGTCAATGGCTCCTGCTGCTGCATCCATGGCCAATGCGGAGAGAGAGCTGCTGCTCTTAGACACAGCAATGAATCAAAACTGGCCTCAGATTAGTATAAGGGGGGTCGGATGCATTAGAATGCATTAAAGGTAAAAGGCCACCTACCCTTAGAACCACTTTAACTCCCAGGTAAGTAAATATTTAACCTCTTTACACTGTTTGAACGCAAATATGCAGCCTCTTGGCGTGTGGGCCTTCACGGCAAACGACGACCCTGTGTAAACCACTTACCAGGCTGAACGAGCGGTAGCTGGCGGTTCCTGGAAAGCTCACGATGCATACTAGCAATCGGGAGCTTTCAGATCATGTGACAGCCAATCACAGCAGTCATGTGTCCTGAATGCCCACCTCCGCCTCCTGGCGTTTAGAACTCTTAAAGGGCCCTGAGGCGGCGGGCGGGAAGGGGTTAAATACAAATGTGTATTCTTATTTGAATCTTGGTGCTCTTTGTGTATTTAATCCAGATCTGTGTAGTAATCCAGTGTGATCTTTACCAGTGTGCAGCGCTTCCTGTAATAAAGACCAGTCACCGCTTCTCTCTCTTCTTGTGCAGGGTGACTGGTCTTGTTCCCGCCCCCTCCTGTAGGTTTCTGCAGGCAGCCTGTAGTGAATGTGTTTGCTTGGCCCCTCCCCACTGTTCTGCTCTCTACCCATTTTATATACAATATAGTGGTGAAGTCACCACTACTTTTGCAAGGTAATATTTGGGTTTGTAAAGGCATTCTGTGCTCACAAAGCAGATTACTTTCCCTTGTGATTTTAGAGGAATACATTTAAATGTCAATTTTTGTGCCCATGGTTCAGCTATAAATGAAGATATTGCGTACGTTTTGTGGTATGTTGTGTAACAGGAAAGTGAGTGATTTTCTGTTTTAGTACCTTCCGGTGGCTGATTCATAACGTGGTATTTTCAGCCAGGTGACTTTCTTCTGTAGGAAATTCCAGTGTGAAGAAGTACCTTTTTATATCCGCAGATGGGTCATGTAGATTCCTGGTGACACCTCCCAGCACAGGTAGAAGATCATCTAGGTCGTACATTGCATTCCGACAACAAGGCTCCAGCTGCTGAGTAAACTGAGGCTTAGACAGGTAACAAGGCAGTCTGTGGTTTTGTCTCGGAGCAGTGAAGACGTTAAAGGAAATTGATGAGTCACACCACTTCAAGTGACTATTACCTGTCTGACCTGCCAGGGTAAACCTGCTCACATGTAGGAAGATTTTTTTTCAGTATTTTGCCTCGGTGGTTTGAGGTGTTGGCCTAAGACCAGGACAGACAGTAGTGGTGTAACCATAGGGGAACCCTGGCACATACACGGGTTGGACAAAAATATGGAAACACTACTGATTTACAGGTGAGAAAGTGACAACATGTTTCACGTTGAAAGCAGAAGTGATATAACACGGGACGGTAGGTGGTATAAGCTCCAAACATACAAATAACACTAGACACTGGGTTAATAACGGCCGCGGCCTTGTTTATTGGTTTTCACAAATCTAAACAATTCGCAATACACCATAACTCTTTTAATCACTTCCCGGCCGCCTGCCGTCATTATACGGCGGTACTTTGACGTGGAATACCTTATGGTAGCAGATGGTTACCATAACTCTGGTATCGTTTTTTCAGTGGGTGGTCCGCTTTCAGATAAAAGTGGTCTCTGCGGCGGATTCGCCACAAGATCACTTTTATCAGGGCGGAAGGGGGAGGGCCCCCCCCCCCCGTTACTTTCTGGGCGTCTCCGCCACTTACTGGATCCATCAGTAGCAGCGGAGCTGATCGGGTCTGCTCCCCTCACTGCCTGGATGCCAAGTGAGTGCAAGATGGCGTCTGCTCGGCTCCATGGCATTGAAGGGCAGAAGCAACGTCAAACGGCACTTCCACCCAATTCTCTTAAAAGAGAACTTATTTTTTTTTTTTAATTGCATTTTAGTGTAAATATGAGATGTGAGGTCTTTTTGACCCCACATCTCATATTTAAGAGGTCCTGTCATGCTTTTTTTCTATTACAAGGAATGTTTACATTCCTTGTAATGGGAATAAAAGTGACCCATTTTTTTTAAAGGACAGTTTAAAAATAAAAAGTAAAATAAATAAGAAAAAAAAAAATGTAAAGTGCCCTGTCCCGCCGAGCTTGTGCGCAGAAGCGAACGCATATCGAAGTCCTGTCCGCATAAGAAAACGGTGTTCAAACCACACATGTGAGGTATCACCGTGATCATTGGAGCAGGAGCAATAATTCTTGCATTAGACCTCCTCTGTAACTTAAAACTGGTAATTGTAGAAATTTTTAAACTTCGCCAATGGAGATTTTTAAGTGCCAAAGTTGGTCGCCATTCCATGAGCCAGCGCAATTTTAAAGCATAACGTCGGGTATCAATTTGCTTGGCGTAACCATTATCTTTTACAGTATAGAAAAAAATTGGGCTAACTTTACTTTGTCTTATTTTTTTAATTCAAAAAAGTGATTTTTTTTTTTTTTTTTTACAAAATAATTGCCCTTTTAAGACCGCTGGTGGGACATAAAGTATTGCAACTACCGCCAGTGTTCGAAAAAAAAAAAACAATGTTTGAGGGTTCTAAGTCGTTTTTTAGCAAAAAAAAAACTGATTTTAAGGTTGGTCCTTAAGTGGTTAATCAGTAAATACTTTAAAACTGTAAACAAAAGCAGCCAAAATCAGTGGGGCGCTCTTCAAATATCCCTCTGGCGACTGGCAAAAACTCCCCTCAGGCTACCCCCCTTTCCTCGCATTCTTTTGCTTCTGCTGTGTAATGAGACGCCTAGCTAACAAGTGACTTTCGCCATTTACTGCGTGCGCTGCTAGTAATACACAATCATGTGTGACTGATATTAATGCTCAGAAGAGGAGAGAGAGTGGTGCAACACCATAAATTGTCGATCATTGGAAGACTGTAATATTGTCCGATGAACCGAGCTTCACACTGTTCCCAACCATCGGACGGACCTCCGTAACAGGATAATGACTAGGGCTGTCTTTTGCCAGTGGTAAAGCATGGTGACGCTGCAGTAATGGTTTGGACAGCCATATTTTAGTGTTCTGCAGGCCCCGTCATCACCCTTAAAAGGTAAAGTCACTGCCAGGGAGTATGTACAAATTTTAGCCGACCACATGCGCCCTATGGTGTAGACATTGTTTCCCAAAAAACAGCTCCATCTACCAAGATAATGATCTGATTCACACAGCTGGTGTTATCAAATTGTGGTTTGATGAGCATGCAGACTAAAGCCCCGTACACACGTTACAACGGTTGTACAACAACGGTCGTACAACCAGCTTGTTGTACGATCATCTGACCGTTAGTACGCGCAATTACAAAAGCCATCGTACAACGGTTGTACAACAGAAGTTGGATGAGCAGACTAGAAAACTTTGGTTGTACTACAAGCGGTTGTACAACTGTTGTACCGTGTGTACAGAGAAGTTGGGCCAACAAAGTTGTACGTGCAAAACACGCATGCTCAGAAGTCAGGAACGCCCGGAAGTGTCCGCTTGTGTAAACCTACGTTCCTAATTCACAAATCACATGAAACTGAACTTCCTCGTTATGCGCTCATAGCACGTCACTACGTTAGGCTTGGTTGTACAATCGCTTAGTGTATTTCAGTATGCGAGACACAACAGCCAACATCCAACTTGGTCCAAAGTTGGACGTTTGGTTGTACAACTGTTGCACCGTGTGTACGAGGCTTTAGTCTCACACCTTCCCTGGGTGTCGCAGTTGCCCTACCTTAATATCAGAGCCACTATGGTCAATTTTGGAGAACAAGCTTCGGGCTCGTCTTCTGCCTCCGGCATCTCTGCAGGTACTGGAACAATTTTTTGCTTGAAGAGTGGTATCAGATTCCATTGTCCAACTAAGGCGGTCCAACACCAGATTAGGTAACCATTTTGTTCTTTTACCTGGTGTTTCCACAATTTTGTCCAGCCCCTGTACCGGTGCCTTTTGTAAAAGATTGCAAGTGCATTAATGGACCTACAGTATGTATAGAAACATTAGAGTGACAGCAGGAAAAAAAGTCAAGTGGTCCATTTTGTGTGCCCATTTTTTCTTAAATAGAAATCATAAGAGAATGGTTCCTTGTGGTTTAATCTACTGTATATTCAGAATCTCAAAGGTGTTTTTTTTATCCTTAAAGGGGTTGTAAAGGCAGAAGGTTTTTTTTTTTTTTTTATCTTAATGCATTCTATGCATTAAGATAAATAACCTTCTGAATGCAGCAACCCCCCTAACACTTACCTGAGGTCCCTCTCTATCCAGCGATGTCCACGAGTGTCTCAGCCGTCCAAGATTCTCCCTCCCTGATTGACTGATACAATCAAAGTCAGCTAGCCAATCAGGGGAAAGATGGGCCGGGTCAGGGCTCCATATCTGAATGGACACAGGGAGCTGTGACTTGGCTCGGGTGCCCCCATAGCAAGCTGCTTGCTGTGGGGGTACTGAACAGGAGGGAGGGGCCAGGAGCACAGAAGAGGGACCCGAGAAGAGGGGGATCCGGGCTGCTCTATGCAAATCCACTGCAACAGGGCAGGTAAGTATAACATGTTTGCTATTTTTATTGGGGAAAAAACGAGACTTTACAATCACTTTAAAGTACACAACTCTAATAAAATTAAACTACAGCTAAAAACTGTGTTTTAATACAATGATGAAGTATTTGCACTTTCTTTAAATTGATTGTAAAGCCTTAAGCCGACTTTAGATGGTTCAAATCTCGCAATCTGACAGATTTGGAGTGTTTTTGCAAAGAAGAGTAGGCAAATATTGCCAAGTCAAGACGTGCCATGCTGATAAACTCCTACCCAAAAGACTGAGTGTTGTAATTAAAATCAAATGGTGCTTCAACAAGGTATTAGTTTAAGGGTGTGCAAACTTATGCAACCATATTATTTAAGTTTTTTATTTTTAATCCCTCCACCTAACAGATTTCAGTTTTTTGGATATACAGGGTATTTTACATGAAGGGTAGTGGGGGAGATATATATCTTTTTTATTAACGTAGTAATAAAGGTTGAGACTTTTTTTGCATGGATATTATTATTATTATTATAATACAGGACTTGTATAGCGCCAACAGTTTGCGCAGTGCTTTACAATGTAGAGTGGGGAACAGTACAATTTCAGTACAGAAGGAATGGGAGGGCCCTGCTGGTAAAGATTATAAGTTTAAATATAATGCACAATATTGGTAAACCTTTATTTTAAATGTAATTGTAATGCCTTCTATTACCTCCAGTCTATCAGCCTCCACCTTTTATGGGTTCAGATACTGATCTTCCCTGGACAAAATTTTTTTTCTTTAAATAACAAACATGTTATACTTACCTGCTCTGTGTAATAGGGTTGGGCAGAGCAGCTCTGATTCTTCTCTTCTGGGGTCTCCCACCATCACTTCTGGCTCCTTCTCCCTTCAGAGGGCCCTATTAGCAAGCTGCAAAGTATAGTATTGAGTGCCCCTATAGCAAGGTAATAAAAAGTTTGCCTTTTAGAATCACTTTAAATTACTTCCTTCTGCTCAGGACTACATGTCCCATGAGGCATTGCACCTCACACATTCACCAGAACATGTATGGATGTTGTACTGAGTTGTATGTGTGCTGAACTGTATTTCCCAATATGTAAACAAATAAAGCATTCTGTATGCAAGCCAACTAATCTACATGTGTCAAAAACCAGGCCCCCAGGCCGAATCCAGCACCCCAGGCCTCTTCATGTGGTCCTTGCACCCAGGGCTTTTTTATAGCCAGAATGTGGCAGAGCTCATTCCACCACCTCCGGCTCTCACCCTCTGCTCCCCACTCACCACTGTCACCTGAAAACACAGAAGTCATCAGTGTGTACAAGGACAGCTTTATTCTCGGCTGCTCTCACAGATCCCTGCCTGCCCTGCACTCATAGCGGGGACAAGGGAAATGCAGGTGCAGTGTGGAATGAGGCATCATGTGGTAAGCTGCACTGTGATCGCCATCTGTGCCTGGGCGCACAGATGCCAACCATTGATCACCCTGCAAGTGAGAGAAAGAGAGGCGGAGCTGCATACACTGCTGGGAGGTACTTGAGCTGAGCAGGGTAGGTGAGATAAGAGGAAGATTTTGGGGAGGGGAGGAAGGCTGTGGAGGGAGATGTGAGAAGACGTGGAGGATGTGGGAGAGTGGTGCAGAGGTCAGAGCTGAGGAGGGGTGGAAGTGAGATTTGGACAGCCTGTGAAAAAGAGCTGAACCCTGCACACTGTGCACAGAAGCCCCTTAACCCTGCACTCTGTTTGTAGCGCACTTCTCAACCCCTGAACTCTGCACTCTGTGCATACGGCACCCCTGAACTCTGCACTGTGTATGCAGCGCACCCCTGAACTCTACACTTTGTGCATAGGACACCTCTAAAACTGCACTCTGTACATAGCACATCCCTGAACTCCACACATAACGCACTCCTGGTAGTTATTGCCCTTTAGGATCTTCCCACTGTTGACCACACACACACACCGTTCGATACGGTTTGGCGAGGGATGGGGGTGACATTTATATAGCCTTACCGATACAACCAGCCCTTTGAGGGCACTATAATGCTGATGATGCCCACAATGAAATTAAGTTTGACACCCCTGAACTAATCGATAATATAATTAGTTAACAACTATTTTTATGGTCCATTATGTCAGGGCTTGACAAATTTGCCTTGAATCTAGGAGCCGGCTGAAAAAGTTAGGAGCCAGTTTTTTATAGCGTAGTGTGGGGTTGTCAGCGCCAGGGGTAAGACAAGTAATTTGCGCCCCCCTAACCCTAACTTACTCACAGCAGAGCAGCCAGTCAATAACTCCACCATTACATCAGGGTTATAGGCTGGCCAGAAAGAGTGACACTAAAAAATCTGTTATGGGGGAAACTCCTTATTATGCCGAATGCATCGTGACTGCGGCATGTAAAACACCCTCATCTGCTGCCTAATGGAGCTTAAAGCGGTAGTAAACCCTAAAATCAATTTTTACATACAGGTAAGCCTATAATAAGGCTTACCTGTAGGTAAAAAGAATATCTCCTAAACCTGCATGGTTCAGGAGATATTCGCCCTGCATGCAGCCGCTGACATTAGCGGCGCATGCGCTCTGACGATCCGGCCGAGACGGCCGGCATCTCAGAGCTGGCTGCCGGTGCGAAGAGCTCCCGCGCGCATGCGCGGGAGTGACGTCACGCGGCTCCGGCCACTCACAGCGCCGGAGCCGCGTACCCGGAAGACAGAAGAGGACAAAGATGTCAGCGTCCTTAGCGCTGACCGACTCGGGCATCGGGGGCCTCGTTCTAAGGTAAGTATTTCATAATATGTTAGTATGCGATGCATACTAACATATTATGCGATTTTCTTGCAGGATTTTTTTTTATTTTTAATTCTGTCAGCGGGTTTACTACCGCTTTAAGGGTGGCAAAAACATCTCTACTGCACGTTATTACCACCCAACTTGCACATCTAAACAAAGCCTTAGTGACATTGTAAATAAAATACAAAAAAAAGGTGAAAAGTATTCCAGCGCTGCTGATCTTCTGCTGCCTCTTTGCAGCCACTTCCTGCCTACATGTGTGTCCCCCACAGTGACTTTTCATTGCTCTGGTGGGTTTCCGGTCACCATGAAATACTGGAGCCCAGCTGCACATAGAGTGGTAATTTCTGATGGTACACAGGGCTTTATCACAATTTTGTTGCTTAGAATAAAGGTCACGTTTCTCGCGGTGTGACATCATCTTTCATATTATACAAAAAAATAATGGGCTAACTTTACTGTTTAGTTTTTTTTTTATTCATTAAAAGTGTATTTTTTTCTAAAAAATTGCGCTTGAAAGACCGCTGCGCAAATACCATGTGACATAAAATATTGCAGCAACCGCCATTTTATTCTCTAGGGTCTCTGCTAAAAAATAATATATAATGTTTGGGGGTTCCAAGTCATTTTCTAGCAGAAAACACTGAATATTTCATTGTAAGCCACTAATGTGAGAGAGGGTTTAGTCTTTAAATGGTTAAACTTTCCTGATAACAGCCCGGGAGATCATTGCTTTGAAAGAAGAAGATACATTGTTGTTCCTTTATTCTTGTAACTCTCAACAACTAGAAGAAGATACATTGTTTGTTACTTTTCTGCATTCTAAGTAGAAACAAATATCGGGAAGCCGGGCAGCCGGCCAAGTGTAACAGCTGTTCGATTAAGCAGAGAAGGCTCTGGGCTCTCGCTGAATCTGACAGCTGTTTTAACACAGGGAGAGAAGGAACGGCTGACACTAGCCAGGACGCGATTTCTGGTCGCCATGGCGACCTGGCGCCTGGGGTTTGTCGAGGCCTGCATTATGTTGATTATTTGTTTCAGCCCATTAAGGCAAAAAAAATTTTCAGCCTTCAAACCACTTTAAGACTTTTGTAGATGTCAGTATTTGGCACTTTCCCTTCACTCTCTGGACAGGAAATATAAAGATATCTCCCCAGGGGGGACATAGGCAGCACTTATTGCCTGGCAGAGGTTTCAACCCTTACCATGTCTTTTTTTATATATATATATATATATATATATATATATACACACACATAGATTATACTGTCAAAAGTATTGGGACACCTACCTTTACACGCACGTGAACCCTAATGGCATTCCAGTCTTAGTCTGTAGGTTTCAATATTGAGTTGGCCCACCCTTTGCAGCTTTAACCGCTTCAACTCTTCTGGGAAGGTTTAGGAGTGCGTCTATGGCAGCGTTTGACCATTCTTCCAGAAGCACATTTGTGAGTTCAGGCACTGATGTTGGACGAGAAGGCCTGGCTCACAGTCTCCAGTCTAATTCATCCCAAAGGTGTTCTATCAGGTTGAGGTGTGGACTCTATGCAAGCCAGTCAAGTTCCTCCACCCTAAACTCACTCATCCATGCCTTTATGGACCTTGCTTTGTGCATAGTCATGTTGGAAAAGAAAGGGGCCATCCCCAAACTGTTCCCACAAAGTTGGGAGCATGAAATTGTCCAAAATGTCTTGGTATGCTGACGCCTTAAGTGTTCCCCTCGCTGTAACTAAGGGACGAAAGCCTAACCTCTGAAAAACAACCCCACACCATAATCCCCCCCTCCACCAAATGATTTGGACCGGTGCACAAAGCAAGGTCATGTGCGCGTAAAGGCAGGTGTCCAAATACTTTGTGTATTTGTGTGCAATATCTCACAAAAGTGAGTATACCCCCTCACATTTTTGTAAATGTTTTATTATATCTTTTCATTTGACAACACTGAAGAAGGCTTCCTTCTGGGACGACAGCCATGCAGACCAATTTGATGCAGTGTGCGGCGTATGGTCTGAGCACTGACAGCAGCAATGCTGGCAGGACTCATGCGTCTATTTCCCAAAGACAACCTCTGGATATGACGCTGAGCGCGTGCACTCAGCTTCTTTGGTCAACCATGGCGAGGCATGTTCTGAGTGGAACCTTTCTTGGTAAACCACTGTATGGTCTTGGCCACTGTACTGCAGCTCAGTTTTAGGGGCTTGGCAATCTTCTTATAGCCTAGGCCATCTTTATGCAGAGCAAGAATTCTTTTTTTCAGATCCTCAGAGAGTTCTTTGCCATGAGGTGCCATGTTGAACTTCCAGTGACCAGTATGAGAGAGTGAGAGCAATAACACCAAATTTAACACACCTGCTCCCCATTCACACCTGAGACCTTGTAACACTAATGAGTCACGTGACACTGGGGAGGGGAAATAGCTAATCTGACCCAATTTGGACATTTTCACTTAGGGATGTACTCACTTTCGTTGCCAGTGGTTTAGACATGAATGGCTGTGTGTTGTTATTTTGAGGGGACAGCAAATTTACACTGTTATACAAGCTGTACACTCACTACTTTACATTGTAGCAAAGTGTAATTTCTTCAGTGTTGTCACATGAAAAGATAGAATAAAATATTTAGAAAAATGTGAGGGGTGTGTGTGTTAGTTTTCAAAAGTACAGCAAAGTTTATAACAGTCGTAGCATGGATATCCATTTCCAAAAACTGTTCCCGTCTGTCCTCTGTTGGGGGGATTTCCACTGTAATGTTCTTGTGTTATTTTTGTTCCCAAGAATGTCTTTCACTAAAATATATTCTAAAATAGTTCAGGTTTAGAGTGCCAAGTGGCATACTATTTGGCAGTCTGAAACCTTTGTGACATCTGGTTCAGTGAAATATTTTAATAACATTTTAACACTTCATTAACTTAATCAGAAGTTAGAAGTATCCAGCTCAAGGCAAGATGAAAGGTAGGTTATGCATTTGATTTGTAATTCCCTGGTATATAGCCGACTCCAAAAATGCTTAGCATAGACAAGACCGTTTTTTTTCTTTCCCTTTTTTTTTTTTTTTTTTTAATACAAAGGGGCCAACGATTAAATAATGTCTGCATTTTTACAGCAGATAGGAAAGTAAGCATTTGTATGGGTTAGCCTAATCCAGGAAAGTTCAAGGATTGTTGGCCGTAAAGGAATAATGTTTTCTTTATGCCTTTTTTATTTATATACTGTAATTTTATCAGGCTGCAGGTTTTCTGCTACACATTGAACTGTCACTTGCCAATCAACTTGTTTATTTCAGAATTCACCACTGTACCAGTATCTGCAAGATTTGGGACACACAGACTTTGAAATATGTCCAGCGGTGACTCCAGAGGAGCGTCTGCCAGAGAATGGGAGTCGAGGACAGGCCAACACAACTGCAGAGGTGTGCTTGATACCGTTTTTATTTTCACTGTCCAGAGACGTTATGTAAGATTGCATGAAGTTCACATGTATGCTTTTTTTGTTGTTTTTATTATACACAAAAAAACCTAGTTTAAAACCAGGAAAATAACTAAATACAAAGTTGCAATATAGGGTATAGGATTTCCTTTCCATCTGAAATTTTATACAGCCCTACCAGACTGCCAGGTGGCAATTCTGACTTTTCTCTACTGAGGTCACCTCTCTGCCACAGCCTGTGATTGGACAATGAGAGAGCAGGAGCAGACTATAGTCTATATTCCCATCGCACACGTTCTTGGAGCAAGCTCTAAACGTATCGGGTGCTGCAGCGACAACCAGCTGGTTCCTGGCACCAATACGACATGTAGACATTCGCCAGCACACCAAAGATCCTTAGTTTCATCCAAATGGTTTTTATTCAGAGAGTGATGGAGCCACACAGGGACCTTTCGTCAGGCATGTGATAAAGTGCAAGCTGCTGTGCATAGATATTTAAAGCGAAGTGTAGCTGCTGACATATAACAATCGGACACTCACCTGTCCCTTGCTCCAGCAATGCAGCCGCCCGAGGGCTCGCTCTTCGCCCCTTCTCCTCGGCGGCGCCGGCATCATAAGGCTGCATTCACACCTGGGCATTTTGTAGCTTGAATCCTGAAGCTACAAAACGCTGGAGGGAAAAAAAATCAAGGATTCTCTATACAGATGGTTCACATCTTCACTCAAAAATGCCTGAAGCCAAAAGCCTGAAAACACCTGAAGCTCAAACAAGTTCTGGAAGTATTTTTGTAGCTTGATTTGGGCGTTTTTCTACTTTTTACATGGGTGACCTTTTGACTTGTACAAAATCGCGGTAAAAAACGTGGCAAAATCGCGGTAAAAAACGTGTGTATTTCTGCCTGAAAACGCTACGCCCAAGTGTGAATGCAGCCTAAGTGTGGGCACCCGGCTCTGTGCATGCCCGAGTCGCGCTGTGCCTTGTGAATGGCCAGCGTATCTTCTGGGACCTGTGACGTGTCCAAGAAGATCGCCGAGAGGGAAGGAGGGGGGGAGGTGTACTTCCTTCCGGAGCTGCGGCTTCAGGGGAGGAAGTGGACCTGGGAACCTGTGATAAAAAAGACTTGCCAGTTGTGGCATGTCGGGGGGTCACCTTCCCTTAGTGGAAGTTCCGCCCCTGCCCATTGGAATGAATGGGCAGCATTTCCGAAGCGGCTAATAAGTAGGCATGGGAACCGAACGTGCCCGAGCCCGCCAGGAAGTGAACCCTGCGCTGCGCTTATCACAGGCAGTGAGACATTTCCCTGATGCTCGGCTGCAGCAATCGGGGAATGTCTCGCTGCCTGTGATTAGCACAGCGCAGGGTTTACTTCCTGGCGGACTCGGGCAAGCCCGAGCCCATCCTTACTAATAAGTGCTTCAGAAGCGCCGCAACACAGATGCTTTTATTCCCTTGTTAACGTCTTCTTGGGGGTTAAAAGCGCCCCGCTAGTGGCGGAAAACCGCCACAAAGCGCTGCTAAAACTAGCGCGGCGCTTTGCTACGGCCCCTGTGTGGAAGCAGCCTGAAGGCAGATTTTTTTTTTTTTTAAATAACAAACATGTCATAGTTACCTGCTCTGTGCATCCCACATCTTCCTCTTCTTGGGTCCCCCTCCAGAGCTACTGGGCCCTCCCTCCTGCCTAATGCCCCTATAGCAAGCAGCTTACAATGGGGGCTCCCGAGCCGCTGCATCGTGTGTCCATTCATGCATGGAGCGTGGCTCTGCCCCGCCCCTGCTCTCTCCTCATTGGCTTACTGGCTATGATTGACAGTAGTGAGAGCCAATGGCTTTTTCTGCTTCCCCAATGGGGAGGGAGAGACCCAGAAGAGCAGGCGCTCTCGTGCACATCGTTGGTTGGGGACCAGGCTCAGGTAAGTTTTATAGGGGCTTCTGCACACAGAAGGTTTTTTATCTTCATAAAAATTAGCCTTTACGACCACTTTAAGTACAGGTTCTTGGATAGATTTTTTTTTTTTAACCAGTTTGATGTCACTTTAACAACATTTTTAAAGTAAGGTAATTGAACTGTGACCATGGAGTTGCCAGCATGTGATTTGTTTGTGGGAAGGACTAATGTTTTTGGGGAGTTGTCAAACAATAGTAATATTTCCTAAAAAAAAATCCAAGAATAATATAATTGTGTTGTGTTACATAATAAACACAATAAAGATTTCCCTTTTTTTTCCCTGTCTTCAGCCAGGCATATACAAGAGAGTTCTTGCCTGTTTGCAAAGCTGGAACCCTTTTATTTCAGAAAAGAAAAAAGATGAAAGAGTCCATTTGTTGGTAAGTTCATATTTGCTATTCCCTCTATTTTAGAACTTGTGTTTAGTTCTATGTATTTTATTGTACATGGCTTGTTTTAACTTAAACCTTATCTAAAACAAGAACAAATATATTCTGTATTGCAGTTTACCAGTCCTTAGATGTGGTGGCTAAGTACATTTTTATCAAGTACAGGAAGTTATCTTGCTGTATAAACTACTAATCCCACCATACCCCATGTAATGGAGATGAAAAAGATAGACATGTTTGAAATCCAGCACAGTAGCTAAGTGGTTAGATCTTCTGCCTAGCAGCACTAGGGTCATTGGTTGGAATCCCAACAACAGCACTACCTGCCCGGATTTGCATCTTTCCCCTGTGCCTGTGTGGGTTTCCTCTGGGTACTCCGGTTTCCTCTCACACTCCAAAGACATGCTGGTAGGTCGTGGTGATCTGGCCAGCAACACACCTCCTGTATTAGAGTGCCTCTACTCTGGATGAAGGAGCACAGGGGTACCTTGAGGGGAGTTTTTTTTCTTTTTCCTTTTTGGATAAAGGTTTTACTTTAAAGCTGATCGTTGTAAGAACCTCTGTCAGTAGTAAATGGTTTGACTCTTCGCTCTAACTGCTAGGTCTGCAAGAGAGCTTATTTTTTGAAAAACAGACTTACTGGATGGAGCACCAGATAAATGCAAAGGAAAGAGAGCCTAAAAAATGAAAATGAATACAGCCACCACATATAAGCATTGGTAAGCTGCAATGTATTAAATGTTTTGCGTTTGGGTTTAATATTGCTTTAACTCATGTTACATCTACTGTTGTGGTAAGCCTTCCCTATTTTTATAGTATGTGAAGCTTGCCCTGATACAAAACCTATGTCTTAGATGTTCATGTACTTGAAGTGTGAAAGTGAAAGACAGGCTTCAGACCTAGTTCACATTGGTGCGACTTGGCATGGCAAATCGCATGCCAGATCGGCGGCAATGAGACTGTCCATATTGGAGCGAAGCTGCATTTGCGGCGCTGCACCAATTCCCAAAAGTAGTCTCTGTAATACTTTTGGCAATTTCAATAGACATCTGTGCAGCAACCTGCACAGATGTCTCTGAAATCGCACCTGAAGTCGGGACTGACATGCGGGAATGAAATTCGGCTGAACTCGCACCATTTCATTCCCGCACCAATGTGAATCTGGGCTCAATGACGGAGCTCGTTTTACTCAAGGATAAACTCAGGTGTGACTGTTTATTTATCCATTGTTCATCCCAGTGTGTGTGAATCAGCCTGTCTAACATCTCTACCACAGTCAGGCTTAGGGACAGTGGCAGCAGGCTTTGGCATGCAAAGGCCTTTTGCTTTTAATGCAATGCTGTCCTGCATTTCACCTGCCTCCAGCTGGTTTTGCATTCCCATAGACTTGAATGGAATAGAGAAGCAGTTCTGATGTGAACAAAAAAGCCTATTTATACTGGATATTATACTGGTCTGCACGTTTCTACGACTAAAGTAAGCCTGTTGGCAGATAACTACAGGGCAGTATTAAAGACAGAAAGTCAGACACAACAGCCAGACAACCTTTTCCTCCGAGGTTATGGCAGTTCTGATAGTTCTCCTAGGACAAGAGTACTTTAAATGTATCTTTATAATACAATAATAAAACTCATTTTGATCAAACTATTAATATTTAAAGCTCCACTCCGGGCAAAAGAAAAAAGTTTTCCCATACAGTGGGGCTGTGCCCACACTGTACAGGTTAAATGCTTGTGTTTGTCTAAGGGAGAGGAGAAAGGAGAATTATTTACCTAATCCCCCAATCCTCCCAGCACAAGACTGATCTGGCACCCCCACGTTCCAGCAGTCTTGAATTGTGGACTGTTCCTGACGTCATCAAGCAAAGTCTACTGATGGACCGTGGGGGGGAGTGCTGTTTTCCAGTGGATTGAAGGATCGGGTGCGTATAAGCTTTCTTTTCACCCCTAGACAAAGCAAGCAGTTGACCCATGTAGTGTGGGCACAGCCCTTCTGCATGGGAAAACTTTTTTTTTTGTTTGCCAGGAGTTGGGCTTTAATATCTCAGTCGTCTTTAGTATATTTTAGCCTCCTGTAGTTCCTTGCACATCATTCATTCAGACTGGGAAAGGAAGAACTAGCACTGCAAACTAGTAAGTTTTACATAGCAGAGGTTACAGGGAGTTAACTGATTGGAGAAAAAAAAGGCAGTTTTGATTTACCAGTTTGTTGGACTGTCTGGAAAAGTGTTTCTCAACCTTTTTTCAGTCAAGGCACCCTTTAAAATTCCACTCAATATTGAGGCACCCCATTCTACAATTTAAAAAACTAAACTTGAAGTTTTGCATAATGTAGTAACACCCACATGCATAGGACACCCAATGTTAGAGGTGATTTATTCTTCCAAAGCAAATACAAATACACTTTTGCACACTGGTACTGACTAGTATTCCAATGTTTCTCTCTCTCTCACTCAGCAAATGTGACCCCAACACTGATGGAGAGGGGCAAGTGCCCGATGTCCTCCTTATCTGATGACATCCTTGGTTGTTAGGATGCTGGCAGCTGGGAGGTTGTAATGGTGCACATTGACAACCTGTAGCTTTGTGTAACTAATAGGTAGGCTCGATCCACTTGCTGGTTGTATACAGTTTTTGGGCAATATCTAGGTATTTTGCCAAGGCACCCCTGAAGACACCTGAAGGCACCCCAGTGTGCCTGGGCAACCTGGTTGAAAAAGGCTGGTCTGGAGTGATCTGTACTGGTTTACCTGCAAAAAAGCCAGTTCAGATCCTGGTAATGCCATTTGACAGGGATTGTTGGTTTATGAACACTAGCTGAACAAAATTCAAACACATGAACAAAAGAGAGTTTATTTTGTCTGTTTCCCTTTCTTTGACATTAAAGTGTTACTAAACCCAGGACCCTGCATTCACAATATCTGGTCTCCCACAGTACACAGAACATGGAAATGCAATTATTTTAGTAAATCTAAACTGCTAAATACCTTTTCTCATCAGCAATATATAGCAGTCTTGTGACTTCTATCAGTCTCTGGTTAATGCTTGTAGGAGGAGTTTTCATTCTCCCCTAATTGACCTATGAGGCTACAGGTCTGTCTGTACGCTCTGTCTGGAGAGTGCTGATTGGCCAGTTGCTAATTAAATGCACTCTCCCAAGAAAAAAAAAACTCTCTAGCAATACACACCAAACTGAGCATGTGCAGAGTGCCCCCAAGGCTTTGTTCTATCGGAGATAGTTTGGGGAATGTGAAAGAAGGGGAGGACCAGAGAAGACAGCTTCCAACAGCCTTTTTACACAATGCCGTGGATATTCCCCTTAGGTTCCACAGTGAGTATAACCAGCATGCTTTACTGCATATACAGACTGATTTTACTGTTGTGGGTTTAGTAGTACTTTAAGAAAAAGAAATATCCCTGGAAAATGTTTAGGATGGTCATATACACTGAGATCTGACAAACAATCCTCCTGACACGTACATTCAAATAAAGCTTGTACAAATGTATCACACCCAACAGTTTCCTGATATGATTGTTCATATGCCATGCTATGTCAATTTGCACAGTCTGATTGTATCTGAACTTTACTCTTGACCGCAGTGCAGTTTCCCTCAGTGCCAGTATTCCACTCACCACCCTCTCATCCTGATTTTTGCTTATGGAAACAGCAGAAGAAGCTGCAACCTTTATCTCTTACTAAACCAAACTCATGAGCGTAGATGGGAAAAAGAAATTTTTTTTCTGAGAGTTGGTTGACTCGCGTTGAAGCCAGGTCATGTTGTTGAGATATACAGATATTTACATTTTAGCACGCCTTCCAAGCAGACACACAAGTTTGCATATTTTTTTCGCTTCTGTGATCTTTTCGCCATGTTGGATAGAGTATCAAGATTCAGCATTTTATTTTATGAATGCCACCATTCAAATACCAAACTGCGCCCTCACAGTTGGATGGCTGCTTATCCTTGGCACAAGTTGTAATTGCTAAACTTCTGGCTGAAGTTGGTGATGGTGGCTTAGTTTTGTGAGATGCAAATGACTGTGAGTACTGTTACTGAAACTGAGCATTCCTGAGCATTCCTCTGTCCTAGAAAGCCTCTCGGTCTCCACTAGTACTGTTTTAATATGTCTAAGTAAACAGAAATTGCATTCTTGGCTCATGCAGATGTCTCTTGCTAGAAGCCCACCTACGCTCCATACTGACCACGGAGAAGCCACAGTTCGTTAATGTCATTGCTTATATGCATATTCTTATTTACAAAGTATATGTTTTATATAACTTGTCTTTATATAGTTTTAAATTAGCCGATTAGTTAATTAAAGAATGAAATATTTTTTAAATGTAAGACACAGATGTAGGCCTCATTCACATACACGCTGAAGATCATGGTCAGTAAGTGGGCCGGGTGTTTGTGGTTTGAGCCGCCAGGTGCTGTATGCAGGTAGTCCATGTAAGGCTATGGGGATGCAGCGGTAGCATGGACATAGCTGCTTGACCAAATTTGACAGGGATGCGGCGAGTGGCCTCAAACGCAGTTGGGGTACGCACCTCCAAAAAAGGATGGGCGTGTGTTTCCACGCAGTCGCTACATCCTTTTACACTTACTTAACCTGCCTGCATGCAGCACCTGCCAGCTCAAGTCGCATAAACACATGGGTGATTCATGAATTATAGGCCTCAGCCCATTTTTCCTTTGATCTTTCCCTTCATGTATGATTAATATTCTAGTGAATAGTTTACATTTCTCCCTGTTGTATGCCTCATTTAAAGAGTTCTATGTTTAACAAATTATATTTGTAAATGAGTCGCTATTGAGTTAGCTATGTTTCTTGAATTTGCTAGTCATACGCCTAACAAAATTTTTCTTGTGTTGGAGTGTTGTGAGAAAGATTAGAACCTCTGTCAGATTTTTAATACGGTCACTCATGGAAGTTTTCCTTCTCTATCTGTCCTGAGGATGGGTGTTCATTTACTTTGTTATACTCAGTTTTACTGAGTGTTTGCATTGTCCAGAGAAAGCTGTGAATCTAACACATCCAGCATTTACTGGCTCCTCCTGTCAACCTCCATGTTACTACTGCATATAGCAGTGACGTGGAGGTCAGCAGGAGGAACCAAAGAGCGCTGTAGTGGACCAGGAGATTGACACTCCCGGAAGTGTCAGTTCCTGCAAAAGACTTCAGCCAGAGATTTCCTTGGAATGGAGTGTCTTTCAGTGGTGCTGGAGGCAGGAGAGGTAAGTATTCTATTTCTTATTTACAGGTATAACATTTCTGGGTATTTTTCAAAATGTATTAAAGAGTAAGAAGCTATTATCCACAATAGCCAAATGTTTTTACTTCCATATTATCACTTTATGCATTTATTTGTGTCCATGCAGAATCGTAGTGAAATAATTGCACCTGTGCCTATGTTATTATGCTCACAATAAAGGGTTAAGAGCCATCTGTTTTTCTTTCCTCTACCCTGTTAGGATATTGGATTCCGACTCGATAGCCTGCGAGCAATCTTGTTGCAGGAAGTCCTGATACAGGAGGATGTGGAACTGATTGAGTTGCTTGACCCTGGGATCCTGTCTGCTGGTCAGACCCAGAATCAACAAAAAGGGCATCTTCCAACACTGCGCTCCCTAGCAACTCCTAATATTTGGTACAGTCAAGCAAGTGGAATTACTTCTTTAAAAAGTTCTTTACTTACTGTGTGTGTGTGTGTGTGTGTGTGTGTGTGTGTGTGTGTATGTGTGTATATATATATATATATATATATATATATATATATATATATATATATAAAATTAAAAATGGTGTAAATGAAACCATTCTCTGCATATAAAATGCCAAGATGAAACCGATTTAGGTCCTGTACTTTGCTGTGTTTCTATGTTTTCTATGAAGTTCACCATTTTATATAGAGTGATTTAAGGAGCTCAAAAAAATGATGTGTATTGCCAGTTCAGGATGACTTTTTTGTGTCTTTTTTCCCTCTAAAAATAGCCAGTAATTTATACCACCCATAACCGAATGTAGTCCTATTATTTTCAAGAAAAAGCTGAATAAGGAATTTCATTAAAGCCACATTTCTTTTTCTTTTTCTCTTTACTCCCATTATTGTTTACCCCTACTTTTCAATATGTTTTTTTTAAAGTAGAAGTCCTATCTAAACTTAAAGGATAAGTTCACATTTATAAAAAAAATAATAAATGCACATTTTTTTGCATGTAAAAAAAAAAAAAATATGCATTTATTATTTTGATTTTCTAATGGACGTGTAGTGCATTGCACCCACGATCAGCAAATCGTGGTTGTAATGCCACGGTCCTGCAGACTGTCTGTGTATCTGTCTGGCCATACCAGCAAAGGCTTTCGGACCTTGTAGTTTTCCCATTCAGAGAACACTGTGAAGCCCTGCATGGCCGCGTCTGTTGCAGGGGAGGGGAGATCGGGGCGGAGGAATCCCCCCCCCTAGCTGTCCAATCTGGGGTGTGGAGGCCATCTGTAATATGTTACACCCTGAATATGGTTGTAACTTGTTACAAAAGGTGAACTTATCCTTTAAACCTGCTCCCACCCCAATTCTAAGCCCTATACTTATTACCGTGTAGACGGAAGATGCATATACTTACCTATTCTGAGGGCACTCTGATCCGGTCACATGATCTCCCCAACGGCCAGCTTCAGTGAAGAGAAGAGATTGCTGACAGTGGTTGCAGAGCCTGTGCAATGATGTTCTCTATAGGTTTACTTTGGGGCATCTGTTGTTTGTCCTTTCTCTACACTGAAGCCACCACTGGGAGACAATCGTGACTGGACTGGAGCGCCCTGAGAATAGGCAAGTATAGACCTCTTTCCTTTTACAGGGTAGCTAGTATAGGTCTTAGAATTAGGGTGGGGGGAAGCCGGGTTAATTTTAGATAGGATTTGACTGATCTGACTTCTACTTTAAGTTTGACATTTTATCATGTTGGCAATATGAAAATCTGGTGTATTCCCAACCTTTATCATTCGATGAGATATTAGGATTTAGTTTTGCAGAGTGGGTAGTTCTGATCTAAGCCTATTTTCCATTCCTTGTACAGGGAGATGTCTGTATTGTTTGCTTTCCTCAGCGCTTTGGCTGCACTGAAATCTTGGCACTTTTCTTCCTTATTCATCTGGGGGCCCAGCCTTCTCTTCTTTGCCATTTTTGCCGTCCTGAGAGTGCTGAGAACATGGAGCGCAGCCAGGCTGCAGGTCAAACTGAAAAAGTACTGCGGCCAGTTGGAAATGACTGTAGCAAACAGCCGAGCCTTCACCAACCTTGTGAGAAAATCCCTGCGCCTGATCCAAGAAACTGAAGTTATTTCTCGGGGATTCACCCTGTAAGTGTTTTTTTTTTTTTTTTCATGTATTGTAAAATGTTTTGCATTGTGTGTATGGCCAGGCTATTTAGCTATATTTACTATACTGTAAAATGGTCAAGAGACCATCCAGTTTAAGAACCAGCAGGCACATTTAAAGGAGTTGTAAAGGCAGAAGGTTTTTTTTATCTTAATGCATTCTATGCATTAAGATAAAAAACCTTCTGTGTGTAACAGCCTCCCCAGCACCCCCTAATTACTTACCTGCGCCCCATCTCTCTCCAGCGATGTCCACAAGAGTTGTAGCCGTCCGGGACATTCCTCCTGATTGGCTGAGACACAGCAGCGGCACCATTGGCTTCCCTGGCTGTCAATCAAAGTCAGTCAGCCGATCAGAGGGGGTGGGGTGGGGTCGGGGCTCCGTGTCTGAATGGATACATGGAGCTCTGACTCGGCTCAGGTGCCCCCTGTTGCAAGCTGCTGGCTGTGGGGGCACTCAATAGGAGGAGGGACCAGGATCAGCAAAAAGGGACCCAATAAAAGGAGGATCCGGGCTGCTCTGTGCAAAACCAACTACACAGAGGAGGTAAGTATGACATGTTTCTTATTTAAAAAAAAAAAAAAAAACAAGCCTTCACAATCACTTTAATGAGCCTGGAAACTTTCACTGATTGTAAATATAATAGAAAAGACCAACAAAGGGTAGGCGCCAACCATACTAGCGTTCTTGGCCTAGTGTCTGCCTATCACCTGTCATTTTTCAGCCCTGACAGTGTGGGACATGATATAAGCACATTGAGCTAGTGAGGCTATCATTTTTGCTTCTGCTGTAGATTAAAGGTTAATTCCACCTTTTGCAACATGCTACCTGTTACACTCAGTTGGAGTGTAATATGTTAAAATTTGCCTTTAAGATATGCTAGGATTTTAATTGCTTAATATAAACTGCTTATCCTCCTCCATCTTTGCGAGATTCTTGGATATGTTTAACTGTTTGCTAATGCAAGAAGACAAGTGTAACAGCAATAAGCTGACACATATTTATTGTTTCTATGCCGTTTCTGCTTCATGGCCAACCTCCATGTTGGGATTCAAGCAAACAACCAAACATGTTGTCCTGTAGGCAAAAGCAATATTTTTACTGGAGAATTGGAGGTCAATGTGTCTTCAGTTGTCAAAACCTGCTTTAACGTGTCAGATTCCACGCAAAGCTGTATTTTTAGTGTGGGATGAATCCGTTTTCTATTGGTTCAGTCCATATTTAAAAAAGAGCAAGTCGCAATTGGGCTTTTGTGCCGCAGCAGCTTATCTGTTCTTAGATATGGTGACTACCATGTCTTTTTCAGGCTTTTTTCCTTTGTTTTCACCTTAAGATGCTGCCAGTAACACGCTTCCTTTCCTAGGATGTCAATGCTCACTTGCTGTGTTGCATCTGTGAAAGAGCAGTGTTCTCATCCTAGGCTGCTGTCCTGAATTGGTTTTTAATCGGGGAGTCTGGTAAGGAACGGATGTTGTTCCTCCCACTGTGTGATGCTAGCAACAGGAAGCAATGATGTTTTTGTCATTTTCTGTTTTTGTTCTTTGTTTACCTGGCCATTAGCAGCCGATCAAACCGATCTGTGTCTGATCGGTTGCATTGGCCAGAGGAGAGAACTAGGGTCTAGTAAACCATAAAGGCTCTCCATAAAGAGGACCTGTCACAGCCTATGGTACAAGGAATGTTGTTCATCCCTTGTAATAGCAATAAAGTTGATCAAAAAAATTAAAGGTACAGTGTTAGGAAAAAAAATTTAATCATAAAAATAAAATGGAAAAAAAATGTATTTTTTTTTTTTTTTTTAAAACTCCGCCATGCTCATGCACAAATGCTGCACACATATGTAAACAGTGATCGCACCATACATGAGGTATTGACGCAAACATGAGAGCGAGAGCAATCATTTTAGCACCAGAACTCCTCTGTAACTCTAAACGGATAACTTGTGAAGGCTTTTAAAGTATTGCCTGTGGAGATTTTTAGGTACCATAATTTGGTGCAGTTCCATGGGCGGACGCGATTTAAAAGCATGACATGTTTGGTATCTATTTACTTGATGTAACATCATTTTTTTTATTTTACCAACAAATCGGGTATTCTGCTGTGTTTTTGTGCATTAAAATTCATTAAAGTGTGTTTCCAAAAAAAAAAAAAAAAGAAAAAAATGCTGTGCAAATATGTGACCTAAAAATATGCAGCGCCCACCATTTTATTCTCTGGGACATCTGCTTAAAAATATATATAATGTTTTGGAGGTTCTAAGTCATTTTCTAGCAAAAAAATATATATTTTTACATGTAGGAGAGGAATGTCAGAATTGGCCTGGACTGGACATGGTTACACACCTCCTTGTCCTTGCCTCCTCTCCATTACCTAGCAAGAAGGTAGTTTTGTTCATAGAAGATAGCTGGAAAACTAATAACATTGTTTGAGATATCAGTTCAGTGCATAGGAAGTTACTTGGAAGCTGGATTTCCAGCAGGTGGCCTGAACAAAATGAAAACTAAAGCAGACACCACATTTAACAACTGATAAGCTACATTATATTTTTATTCTTGGGTTGAGATATTGTTGAAAGTTTCATAAATTTGCAGGCTTACCTTTTTATATTCACACCTATGTGTTGAACTGTTACTGAAAATGTCACACGACTTCCATGCATTTGGGGCAGGATATTTGTAAAGGGACTATACAGTGTTGTAAATTCTTTATATCAATATAGACTCATAGTAGGGAATTCAATAAACAACTATGGTGTTCCTTAATAGTTAGGATCTGGAGGACGTGCTATCAGTGGCAGTTGAAGGGGCAGCAACTGTTAATTCTCAGTGGGCCCCTCACTGTTAGTTATGGTTCACACTGGGGTGGCTTCAAAGTCAACGAAAAAGAGGAAGGGTAGGGAACCAGAGATATAATGTAATAAGGACCTATCCACTCAGGTAATGAACCTGGGGTTCTTTGGCAAAGAGTCCATATACATGCAAAAGAGAGGGTAGCTGCAGGAGGCCACCCAAAGAAACTATATCAAGGAAAATGGTCAAAAAACAAACATACTGCTAAAGAAGAAATATCATAAAATTGGTTTATTTATAATTAGATTATTGAAAAACCATGATCCCTCCACGGAGCGACTCAAGTGTTAGATTAGGATTAGAACGATTCCATTGCACTGAATGGAGTGCGACTTGTCGGGCGGCTAAGTTGTCGATAGGTCGCCCCAGTGTGAACCGAGCCTTAGAGCCATTGCCAGACAAACTACTAAAAAATAAAAGAAGATGGGGGGCGTGGCCTGGACAGCAATGGAGTAGGACGCACGAGGAGAGAGCTCCGCGCTACACTACTCCTTACACACTAATCCTGCCAGCTTAAAACAATCTGATCGACACTGATCCACTGCCTATCACTCGGGAACCCCTCGCAACATGTCTCCGACGAAAAAAGGGCCGGAACCCGCTGCCCAGCTTGCAAAATTCCGTCGACAAGACAAGGAGGCGCAGGCCGCAGATGGCGCCGGGGCCTCGCCTGCACCGGAAAGGCCGGCCGCGGACACAGATAAAATCCTTGAGGCGGTGTCCCTGTGCCAGACCACCCTCACCAACAAGATGGATGAGATGAAGGTGGAAATTTCCCTCATCAGACAAGATGTCTCCAAATTAAGGGATAGAGTGAAGGAAGCAGAAGATCGTGTGGGCGCTGCTGAGGACGCCATTCATCCACTCCGCCATGATACGGACGAGTTGCGCAGAGAGGTACAACAGATAGCTCTTAAACAAGACGACATGGAAAACCGCCTCAGACGATGCAACGTTCGTTTTATCGGATTCCCTGAGAAGGCGGAGGGCACCGACACAGCGACCTTTCTGGAGACATTACTTGTTAAAACATATGGCAGAGAGGCCTTTTCAGTTATGTTCGCGGTGGAGCGGGCTCATCGCATCCCTGCCCGCCCGCCACCGGTGGGGGCCCCGCCGAGGACACTGATCGCTAAACTCCTAAATTTCCGGGACCGTGACAAAATCCTTCGTCTATCAAGAGAACAGGGAAATATCTCCTTTAATGGTACCCACATTGCGGTGTTCCCCGACTCCACCACGAGAGCGACGAACGTCGCCTCTACAGAAGTGTCCTCGTCCCTCCGTCCCGAGACATAGTAGTACCTGCTGGTAGTTCGGTCCTCTGGCGGCGGAGACCCCATAGCTTCTTAACGTGCGCCGGGAGTAGAAGGTGGGAATTCGCCCGTCCCTTCTCGTACCGTATAAATTATACGAACCAAGCCTCCGCGGCAAATTAAAGAACTTTAAAACTCGCAACGGAGACATGGAGAGGTCTTTTCAGCCCCTTGTGGCGTTACACCCATGGTAATTTCCTCTATAAAGGGACAAGAGAACTATCTGCT
>BLSH010398325.1:50606-61717 GCA_018402905.1 Glandirana rugosa | reverse complement strand
ATTGTCAACCCTCAGTTTCACATCCGTAGATGTTAGTATTTTTTCTAAACGTGATATTTTTTTGTTTTTCCAGGAAATGACAGTTTTTTCTTGTAAGCTAGTTCTAATGTCAAAAATTAATTACATCTTGATACCCGTTTTGAACAAAAGAGTAAGACCTATCTCGTTCCCTCCCAATACTGGCGATAGTCTAAAAAAAAAAGCGGTAGAGACAGGGTAACGTCTCTAAAGGGAAGTGAAGGACAGGGTATCGGTTTGTCCTTCACTCTCTCCTATAGAGACGTTTAATTGGTGAACTGTTGACCCGTGAATTTGGGGGAAGGATTGGTCTGGTTAAAAGTCAGTGTAGTATGACTGAGTAATTGTCATTCAAAATGTGAGAGCACTGAAAGCTGAAAATTGGTCTGGTTAGGAAGGGGGTTTAAGTGCCCAGTTGTCAAGTGGTTAATTTGCAGAGATATCCTCTCTCACTTCCTGTTTGGCTATGGGACAGGAAGTGAAGGGAAATCTCTGCAATGGGACAGAGATGGCGAAAAAAAAAATCTGATAGCGGTCATAACCCTCCCTTGCTCTATCCAGAATGAGAAAACAAGTTTTGCCCATAGTTCTACATTAATTAAAAACTGTAATCTTGATCGAATGTTCTTTTTTGACAGTAAAGGACCTTTTTGTTTTTTTATAGTGCAAATCTTTTTTATGATTGTAGATGCCTACACTTTGACTCCCAACTGTTATAAGAGCTGCAAGAACTCCCTGCAGTTAGTATCAAATGGTCAGCTCTTCAGTTGAATATTCAAGGCCAGCCAATCCTGGACAAATTATTATTATTATACAGGATTTATATAGCACCAACAGTTTGTGCTGCGCTTTACAACATTAGGGCAGACAGTACAGTTACAATACAATTCAATACAGGAGGAATCAGAGAACCCTGCTCGTTAGAGCTTGCAATCCAAAAATGAAGTCTTGTAAAAATGTATGCCAAATTTAGATTTTTTTTTCTTTACAGTGGAATAATTATTAAATCATTTACCAATTTTTTGGATCCCTTGTCAGACTCCTAGTGCACCCCAATTTTATTTGAGACCCTTGGGGAGCTTTAGTGAACTTGGCATGATGACTAAACAGCTGTCAATAGCAAAGAGAACACCAGACCAAATATGTCTCAGGTTTAGATAAGATAGATACTCCCTAGGATCTTCTAATCATTGCCACCTAATCTGGAACACCCAATTCTTATTTCAAGTATATGAAGTGGTGGAAAATGTAGAGGTGTACCAACTTTTTCCATATGACAAATTTGCATTTTTATCAATGTAGTTGTAGATCATACAAATGAATACACAATGTCAATTGTATGTGTTGTAAGTTCAAGTGTATCGCCTTTTATCTGTTGGCATTATTTGAATGAGGATTGAATGTTTGGCGTGTTTGTGTGTCACAACTGCTTGGCTATGTGTGCTGCTTCTCCCTCTCCAAGTCTGAGCTCTGCTGTAAAGGGATTGCAGATAGCAAATCAAGTTCATATTTTTATATTGCTTGCATTTAATGCAGTATTCATGAATACAGAGCTGCATTAATTGGTGTGTTTTATATCTGCCCAAAGTTCAGTTTCAAGCTTGACCTTCTTTCCCACCTCAACATTGATTGTTCGGTATGCACACAAAGTACAAGTTCATGATTTCTGATGTGAATATTTACAGTATGCATTATCAAAATATTCACTGATATAGTGGACATTTTGGTATTGTATCTGCATGGCTAGTGCCATCCAATAAAACTCTTCGGTGTTCATGAAGCTTGCAGTAACGTGAAAGTATGTAGCTAGTTTCCTTATTACTTCACTTTTTCTTTTAACATGTTTTATAGCTTCAAACACTGCGCTAAAAACCGGGCTCTGCGCTGTATCCTTGGACCATACTGCATTTTCTTTTACAGGTGTATTTCTTGCACCTTATTGGATTAGTAACAAACTATAAAGCATGCAGTAAAATTGGCGCAAAATGTTTATCCACTTCCTGCCCAGCGATGTCATGACATCAGACTTTGAGTGGGGATATCTGAATGATGCCTGCAGCTACAGGCATCATTCAGATATCTTCTTTTAGCTCCGGCGATTTCCTGCACTGTAAGAACAGTCCTAGCAGCTGTTCAGCTGTTCGATCATTCTTACAGGCAGCGGGTGGGGACGTCCCCCCATCCCGCCGCCCTTCGGTGCTTCTCCCTGCTCACCCGTACGGCCGGCGACAGAGCGCATCCAGCGAGCCAGATGGCCCCCAGATGTCTCTATGATCTTTCGGAGGCCAGGCGCAATGTTACGACGTCATGCCCAGCATCTGCATTTGAAAAAATGGCGCTGCTTCGTTTGGGAAGCCTGGAATTTTTTTTTTTTTTTTCAGGCTTCCCAGCTTAGAGGTGAGATCTGGGGACTTATTGACCCCAGATCTCACTGTAAAGAGGGCCTGTCATGCACTATTCCTCTTACAAGGGATGTTTACATTCCTTGTAATAGGAATAAAAGTGATTAAAAAAAATGTCAAAATAGAAAATTGAAAGTAAAAAAAATATATATATATAAAGCGCCCCTGTCCCCACACGTAGAAGCGAATGCATACATTAACCACTTCAGCCCCGGAAGGATTTCCCACTTTAGGACCAGAGCACTTTTTGCGATTCGGCGCTGCGTCGCTTTAACTGACAATTGCGCGGTCATGCAACGTTGTACCCAAATAAAATTTGCGTCCTTTTTTCCCCACAAATAGAGCTTTCTTTTGGTGGTATTTGATCCCCTCTGCGTCGTTTTTGATCGCCGCTATAAACAAAAGAAGAGCGACCATTTTGCAAAAAAACCCAAATTTATTACTTTTTGATAAAATACAAATCCAAAAAAAAAAATATAAAAAAACATTTTTTTTCCATCGGTTTTGGCCGATTTATATTCTTCCTCATATTTTTGGTAAAAAAAAAATCGCAATTGGTGTGCGCAAAAGTTGCCGCGTTTACGGATGATGAGAATTCATTTCTGGGGTTTTTATTTTTTTTTATTTTTTACTAGTAATGGCGGCGATCTGCAATTTTTAGCGGTACTGCGATATTGCAGAGGACATGTCCGACCATTTTGACACTTTTTTGGGACCATTGGCATTTATACAGCGATCAGTGCTATAAAAATGCACTGATTACTGTGTAAATGTCATTGGCAGTGAAGGGGTTAACCTGCAGGGGGCGCTCTAATGGTTAACTGTGTTCCCTGTGCGTGTTCTAACTGTATGTGGGCTGCCCTGGCTGGAGAAAGGGGATGATCACGGCTTCCATATACAGGAAGCCTGTGATTATCGCCCTTCCCCCTTCAACAGAACGGAGATCCGTGTTTACATACACGGACCTCCGTTCTTTCAGTGCAGGGGAGCCATTGTGGGTAGCCGGCGGCGATCGAGTCTGCCCTACCCGCTCCCTGTCTCCCCCCGAACACAGTGAAGCACGCCTCCGGTGGCGTGCGCTCACAATGCTAGCTATCGTGGCCGCCGTCCTGTGACGGCAGTTCGCGATAACGAGCCACCTTGCCGCCGTCACGCTGCGGCGGGCGGTCGGCAAGTGGTTAATCATGCTCCCATTTGTAAACGACGTTAAAACCACACATCTGAGGTATTGCCTCGACCGTTAGAGCGAGAGCAGTAATTCTGGCTCTAGACCTTCTCTGTAACTCTAAACATGTAACCTGTAAAAAATTTTATAGTGTCGCCTATGGGGATTTTTAAGTACCAAAGTTTGCCGCCATTCGACGAGTGTGCCCAATTTCAAAGCGTGACATGTTTGGTATCTATTTACTCGGCGTAACATCATCTTTCATATTATGGGAAAAAAATTTTTTTTTTAATGCATTTTTAAAAAAAAAACACATTTGAAAAATGACTGTGAGATATAACGTTACAACGACCACCATTTTATTCCCTAGGGTCTCTGCTAAAAAAAACAATTATAATGTTTGGGGGTTCTGAGTAATTTTCTAGCAAAAAAATTATGGTTTTTACATGTAGGAGTGAAATGTCAGAATTGGCACAGTAGGGAATTGGTTAATCGTATGTCTTTTTTTTTTTCACACAATAAGGCGCTAAATATTTTAAATAAAGCAGTTGGCACACGCAGTTGCTTCTTTGATCACACTAGCTGTGTGAAATGGAACCATATAGTACTTTCTCAATGTACTCCAATAGCAGGGGATTGACGCATGCCAATGAATATTGTTACTGCAAAAATGGGAAGTGGCAGACTTCTAACAATAAGTACAAAGCAACACAGATTGAGGGAACATGATGAGGTGCATAATAGAGAACAGTAAATTATTACACCTGAAGTTCAGACTGGAATTGATTTCTGTCAGTCTACTTGTATTAATTTCCTGTATATATATATATATATGTGTGTGAGGATCCGTGCATGATTTGTATAATCTGTTAAGTTTTGCACATATACAGGTAGATAACCACAAGCACCACTTTTGCCAATTTTTTTTTTTTTTTTTTTTTGAATGTGCCATTCTTGACATTTCCTCTTTTTGATTTTGCATGCTCTAATTAGGCCACCCAGTGTCATTTGTGATCCTTTTAATTAGATATTGATCTTCCTTTCTTTGAATTCTGGCATTTTAATTATTAAAACTCTGTGTTTATACACGTCCAGATACTGTTACGTAATTAGATTATATCTATGGCCAACTGAAACTACACAGTTGTTTACTGTATTATTTCAATCAAGGTCATAGAGTGCTAATAGCTCTTAAGGGTTTTTAATGCATGACTGCATAATTTCGGACATTGGAGGGAGCAATCAAAATAAATGGCACTACAGCCACAGAAGAAAGGACCGGCTGGTGTCATGGAAGTCAACTGGACACCCTATTTAATACCTGAGTAAACAAGGTCTAATTAAAGGGGTTGTAAAGTCTCCAGGTGGGTTTTTCACCTTAATGCATTCTATGCATTAAGGTGAAAACCCTTCTGTGCTGCAGCTGCCCCCAGAGCCCCCCTTTTTCTTACCTGAGCCGTCGGTTCCAGTTATGTGCACAAGCCTAGCGACTCCAGTCGCTGTCTCGGCCCTCATTAGATAGATTGATAGCAGTAGGAGCCATTGGGTCACGCCGCTGTCGGTCAAATCTAGTAACATGGGGGCAGTGCCGAGTCCTGCTATCTGTGTCAATGGAAGCAGCAGCGGGACCCATGAGCGCGCCTGCACGGGTGCCCCATGGAAAGCGGCTAAGCGGCTCTTCGTGGGGGCACCCAATGAAGAGGAGGAGCCAGGAGCGTCGCTGGGGCACCCCAGAAGAGGCAACAGGTTTGTTATTTTTTTTTAAAAAAGGAACCTTAAGTATAATATTAAATATATTTTTCCACATTCCAACTAAAGCACAGCAGTTTTCTGGTATTTCATGTATGATTTACTATAAATTTCACTATTTATGTTGTGCATGTGTGATTTGGATGTCTGTATATATGAAATATAAAATATGAAGGAGATAACTATGTGCCAATATTTCAATGAATATTATTGTCAGCAGTAAGCAGGAGTCATCCAATGCAGAACAGATTATTTCCTTACTTGCCTGATTGTATGATAACAGCATTTTTAAAAACTAGTAAAATTGTCCAGCTTCATTACACTGAATTGACATTGTATAGAAATGTAAAACATTAGATGTATTTGCTGTTAGTACAGTGAATAAGTAGTATGTTGAGAACATTATATATGTGGTGTAAGTGGTTTGGGACATCTGTACAGATGTATCACATTTTACTTTTCAAGTTTGCTTGACAGGGTCAGTGCTGCTTGCCCATATGATAAGGTTGGACAACATAGTAGCCAGCATCTCCTTGGTTTGCGTAAAGCTGTCTACAGGACTGTCAGGACCAACTTCCGAGTTTCCCGACTGGCAACACTGTACATGCTTAAACAATATCCTTTCCAATAATGGATGTTAAGAGGGGATGGACTGATTTCTAACATATCTGGTAAAGTGGACTTTGGGTATTTCAATAGGACAATCTATGCACATTGGAAAATAATGCCAGAATACTGTGCCTTATGCCATGAGCACCCTGGCAAACATATCTGCTAATATGTTCACACCCCAAAACGTATTGATCTTATGGGGAAACTTTGTTAGTTTACTATTAGAGATAGCACAAGAGACCAAGTCTATATGAATACAGTACAATACCAGCTCTAGCAGTCAGTTCCTGGAATGCTGCCATGCTCTCTTCTAAGACCAAAAAGAACCATTTCCCCTTCTCCCCAGGATTCTCCATAGAATCCCATGGGGAGTTGGCAGTTGCATTTAGAAATGGCCAGCAGAAAAACTCAAGACAATACAGAGTTGATCCACTAAAGGCAAATATACCATTTTCTTTGCATGGAAATTTTTCACAGAACTTAATAAATGAGGTGAAGCTCTGCTGACTTCATGTGCAAGTAAAAATGTTGTTTTTTTTCCTTGCTCCTGATTGGGTATTCTTTGAAAATTCATCACATTCACTAAGCTCTGGAAAACAGTCTATTTGCATTCACCTCTCATTTTTGAGTTCACAAAATCCTCTCTCTACAATATCACTCTCCTTTTCAATGGCAAATTTCTCATTTATGTATTCATTTATTTTACATTGTGGAGCAGCCACATAAGAGATCCAGTGGCGCAGCTGCAGCCATGATCCTGGTATAGTTTTTTTTAGAGCCAGCGATCCCTTTTTTTGTAAAAGTGATCCCAACAGTTGTACAGCCTCCTCCCACCACCACTCCTGCCACTGTCATTCCAGGGCTCTGCCATGCCATTGAGGAGCCAGGGATTGCTACACTCCTTCGGGCCAGCTTCAGACAGGGGAGAAAAGGGAACATCCATTCCTTCCTTTCCTCTGTAACAAATGAAGCCAGAAGCTACGTTTATTATGTCACTTCCAGTTTCAGTTGCTTGTTTACTAGCCGTTACTAGCTAGGCAAGCATCTGATCAAACTGATCTTGGTGACAAAGGGATAACAGGGAAATGGTTTGTTATGGACCAGGCAAGGTGAAAATGCAGATCAATCAAAATCTAATGTTCTGATGTAGGATTAGCCTTAAGGTGTTCCCTGTATTATAATAAGAGCCTCAGTACCACAGAGGTATTAAACCAAGATACTTGGTGTACCTAAACCCAAAGCTTTTTTTTTTTATTTTTTATTTTTTTTTGGATACAGTGATGAGAGGTTACTACCCTTGTCAAGTTTTTATTTCGGTCTGCATCCTCGTTGGGTAGAGGATCGCAGAGACTTAAAGTGGTTCTAAAGGCTGAAGGTTTTTTACCTTTATGCCTTCTATACATAAAGGTAAAAAATGTTCTCTGTGCATCAGCCCCCCCATTGCTTACCTGAGCCCCATAGCTATCCAGCGATGTGCACAAGAGGCTTGGCTCTCCGGGGACTCTCCCTCCTCATTGGCTGAGACAGCAGCGGGAGCCATTGGCTCCCACTGCTGTCAATTACAGCCACAATTATAGCCAATAAGAAGAGAGGGGCGGGGTCATTGGCCGAGACAGCAACGGGAGCCATTGGCTCCCACTGCTGTCAATTACAGCCACAATTATAGCCAATAAGAAGAGAGGGGCGGGGCCGAGCCACAGCTCTGTGCGTGAATGAACATGCAAAGCAGCACCTCTGGAGTGAGTCCGCTCAGGTGCCCATTTGCTACACCCCTCACTCATTCGCAGTAAGGCGGGAAGCGGACATGTTATTACACCCAACAGAGTTTTGCATTTCACGATTATTTTTAATAGTAAACTGAACATATACAGAAATACAGTATTAGAAACATGTGACACAGTTTTGATGTTGAATTTTAATTCAACATCAAAACAGTGAGACTCTGTTTACTGTTACAAATAAGTGTGAAATGCTAAACTCTGGTGGGTGTAAAATGATGTCCGCTTGCCACCTTCCCACTTTATCCTTACTGCGGACGAGTGCGGGGTGTAGCAAGATGGCGGCGACGGAACGTCACTTCAGTTACAAGATTTGATGGGTCTCTTAATCTGACGGAACGCCCCTATTGCAAGCTGCTTGCTTTGGGGGCACTCTGCAGGAGGGAGGGGCCAAGAACACCGGCAGGGGTACTGAGAAGAGGAGGATTGGGCTGCTCTGTGGACAAAATCACTGCACAGGGCAGGTAAATATAACATGTTTGTTATTTTTTTAACCAAAAAATAATTACCTTTAATATCACTTTAAAGTGAGAACAATTATAAAATTTTGAGTTTGTATCAAAACAGTCATAGAGGGGAAACGCACCAACAGGGACATTTTGTCTGTTTTGAAGAGACTTTTCTTACTTTGTAGAGATGTCTTCTCACTTCTGCTGTGTATACAGGATGAGATATAAAGGGACATCTCCCCAGTGAGACACAGATGGCAAGTAAAACAAACCCTTCCCTCATGTATCCAAAAAAAAAAAGTTGGAAAGCTGGCTTTAGATTTAGTAGTGCTAGTGCTAAGAAGTTGCTGCAGAAATAAGGCCAACACATTTACTGGTATAAATTGTTCAATGTTGTTCCAAGAAATTGCAAGAGTATTGTTGTTAATATTTAATTTTCCAATTGTCATATCCCTTACACAGTCTCTTTTAGGTAAATTATCATTTTGAAATCTGAATCTGAGCCAAAAAAAGAATTTCTGGCAACTTCCGAATACTTGATAAACATTAGGTTTTCTGAATAGGCACTTAAAGATCGAAAACACAGAAAACAAATGAAACTCGGCATGGGTTTCCACATTTGCTGAATGTAATTAGTGTTATAAAAGTGATTGCAATTTTTCATGCTTTTTGGGCCAACTGCCAGCTGTTATATCTGAATGTTGCTCATGCGCTGATGCAGGTTGTTAATCTCCCGTCTTGATGTCTTTTAAAATAATTTAAGGTAACATTTTTGCCTTATTTTTCGTTACACACTGTAGAAATAAAATGGCTTATGTATGTTAAAAGCAGTCAAACTGTGCATGTGTGGCATTTTCAAACTAGTTCTTACTTTTCTTAACTGTAATCAAACTTATCCCTTAAATTCTGAGATAGACAATGTGACTAACTACATCTGCGTCGTTCCTTTGAAAGACCTAGGAATGGGATTAAGTGAAGAGCAGGTGTCTGAGGAGGAGGCCCACAATCTCACAGATGGCTTTAGCCTCCCTGCTTTGAAGGTAGGCATCATACTGGAACTGCTTGTATATTAAAGCCCAATTGAAGTAACAGAAAGATATTTCGACTGTAAATATACGAACAGCCCCTGTTTTCATTGTCCAATCTCTATTTTCTTGTTACAGAAGTTGTACAGGGTGTCTATAACCGTGCAGCCCAATAGTCCCTAGAGCAGGGTTTCTCAACCTTTTAAACTCAGAGGAACCCTTGAAATAACTTTCTGGTCTCAGGGAACACCTGCTAAAAATGACTATATCTACAACTCGTGGTATATTAATGTGATGGTCAGTGGGAAGAATGCTTCTTATATTTGTGGTCATTGGGAAGAATTATCCCCTTACAGATAGATAAAAAGATCAATAATGTATTTGGGAATTTATCTGAGAGGCAGAGATTGCTCAAGGAACCCCTAGCAACCTCTGGAGGAACCCAAAGGTTCCATGGAACCCTGGTCGAGAAACCCTGCACTAGAGTATGCTAATACAATGCATGAAAGTTATAAACCTTGAGTCTTTACAACCACTAACTTCTAACAGAGATTTTTACTTGTGATTACCTAAAGTGGTATAGTTTAATAGGTGATTTGCTTATATATTTTTATTGTAATGATTGTCTATTTTGCCTTTAAATATTCAGAAATTGTGCTGCCATGAATTTTCAGAAGTGGATTAATTTTGTCTTGACAGGTTCTGTTTCAACTCTGGATAGGCCAAAGTTCAGAGTTCTTTCGGCGCCTAGCCCTTTTGCTGTCTCCTGAAAATGCATACCAAGGCCCAATCACTAACCCAGAGCTGCTTCCACACTACATTTGGTGTGATGTGGTTCAGGATCTACCTCACACGCAGTCTACCTGCTTGACTGAACTGAAACGCAGCTATGAGTTTTATCGTTACTTTGAAACGCAACACCAGTCCAGCGCAGAGCGCACAAACAAGAGAAAAAGGGAGACCGGGGAGCTAAACAGTCTTCATGGGGCTGTACGCAGTCTGCAACTACATTTGAAAGCACTACTCAATGAGTAAGTGTATATCTAAGTAAAACCTGTAGGGTATTTGTGCTTTCAGAGTTAAAATATCGAATTTTCACATTGAAAATTATATGTACATACAGTAATGGCCAAAAATATTGGCACCCATGGATTTCTTTCATATAATGCACCACTTTGCCCAGAAAATTGTTGCAATTACAAATGTTTAGGCATTCTTGTGTTTATTTCTTTTGTATTGGTATAACACAAAAAAGTGGAGAAACAAAAAGCCAAGTCTGACACATTCCACGCAAAACTCCTAAAATGGACTGGACACAATTATTGGCACCTTCTCAAAATTGTAAGAAATATTTACATTCCAAGTTTGTGATGCTCCTATATGTAACATAAATGTAACATGTAAGATAGTTTGCCTTAGCAAGATGTGATGTGATTTATAGAAATAGTATGATTGTGGATGTAGTTAAATTCTGATGAAAGTATAGCATGTAATGTTAGCCAGGCCAAATGTCATTTCATTAGCATGTAAATAGAAGTAAGCAAGCTAAAGTGTTCAGTTGATCCATTTCACACCTAGACACTAATAAGAGTTACCAATCAGAGGAAGCACAGCTTGTCACCTTGTATGAACTTCAAGCAGGAGTTCTAGCCTCCCTGGCTGCAGGAACCGCAGGGGGCAATCTGCTAGGTCCCACAAAGTCTACAAACTTTGGTTAGTGTCAACAGATCAAAAGAATATATTTCATCTCTCATAAAAGCCAAAATATTAGTGGCAGAGAGATGAAAATAATTCCTTTGGATTGTACGGGTGATAAGCTACCAGCACATATCACTCTGTATTCCTAGCTGGTTTTGGGTCTCAGAAAAATGCACAAAACCGTTAGATGGCGCTAGGTTGCGGCGTCGATCCTT
>BLSH010398325.1:31292-45120 GCA_018402905.1 Glandirana rugosa | reverse complement strand
CAATTCGATATAGGAATAAACGGCTGAGTGGTGGCCGGCTATCGGTTATTGTGGGTCTGGTGTGGGTGTGTGGACAGTGGGAAGAGTGATTAGCACCAGGGTTTTAGCTTGTAGGATAGCTAGAGAAACCCTAGAAGTGTATTAATTGCTAGACTGCTCCCCAACCCATAGAGTGTACCAGATTGTATGTAAGATTCGTATCTACCTGTGTGTGGTCAGCCAGCTGGATTGGAGTGGAGTCTCCCTCTAGTGGTGGCCGAAGGTAGTGCGGGCTATTTGTTTACAGTGAAATCTCATGGTAGTATAAGTTTCTCCTTATTCCCTCATATACTCCCAGTCACAGCACGCACGTCGCGGTTAGCTAGTCGCCGTGGGCGTGTGGGGTTCGTGACACTATAATTTGTAATTAAACTCACCTGTATCAATTAACAGGTGCTGACAATATGGAAATCACACCGGCAACCAGTTAAATGGTGAAAAATTGACTCACCCTTTCTGTTTTGTGTGTCTGTTTTCCATGCGGAGCATAGAGAAGAAAGAGGGGAATCTTCGTTGCAGCCCAGCCGGTTTGGTCTTTTAAAGAGGGTCTGGTTGGAGTGTGAGGGGCGATGCTGGTAGGCTCCCTATGTGGGTCCTAACAGATCCCCTAATACCTGAACATTGGCTTAACTGCTGTTCCAGACTTCTACTCTTTTGTTTAAACATTACAAGTGTGGCTACCCCCTGCCTACTCTTCCCCCCCCCTTAGCTGCCCCGGACCCTCTGTGGGATTGGGAACCTGTCCTGGGTTCAGGCTCGGGTTGGGCTGCTTCTGCTGCTTTCTGTGACCATCCTAAGTGAACCCACTTAACCATTGTTGATTGTCTGCACCCTCTATCCCCTGAGGAAGACCTTGCTACAGGGGTTGAATCGCGTCGGAACAACAATGGTGAACATACAATCCAATTTCAACTGTTTGTATGGACTTTAACTTACATGTGATGCATGGTCAAAAAGGATGGTCCAACCTGGACCAATGATCTTAAAGTGGTCCTCCTTATAATATTATTTTTCTAAAGATACAATAAAAGACCTTTTATTCAAATGCATATTCAGTCTGCACTGTGTGATTTATTTTGCTGATAACATAGTCCCATGGGAGATATCTTGGTATTTTATGTATTTAGGGATGGAGCAGCTATTGTGACCCATGTGTGGTTTGCCAACAAACTTTCTTACAGCAGGACAATGACCCAAAGCAGGTGTCAAAAAGCACCCAAAATGGTTTAAGACAAAGAGCTGGAGGATACTGAACTAGCCAGAAATGAGTCCAGATCTTAATCCCATAGAGCACCTGGGGAGAGATCTCAAAATGGCAGTTGGGAAAAGGAACCCTTCCAGTCTGAGAGATCTAGAGCAATTTTGTTCCAAAATTCCAGTAGAGAGGAGTAAGCAACTCATTGATGATTACAGGAAGCGATTGATTTCAGTTCTTTTTATACAAAATATTAAATTGAGGGTGCCAATAATTTTGTCAAGTTCATTTTTGGAGTTTTGCGTGGAATGTGTCAGATTTGGCTTTTTATTCCTCCACTTTTTTTGTGCCATACCAATATAAACAAAAGAAATAAACATGAGAATGCATAAAACATTTGTGATTTCAACAATGTAACAATTTTCTGGGCAAATTGGTGCATTATCTGACAGTCTGGCCATGTCTGTGTGTGTGTATATGTATGTCATTTTATTGACTAAAACTTTTACCAGAAAAAAGTAAATTACATTAATATGACGTGATCAGCCTTTCTCACAATAGAAATGTTCTCATGTACCATTGAGTTTTCTAAGGCACCCATGTGGTAGGCTTCTCCAAGCATCTTTAGTAACCTTCTTTAGTGTCAGCACAAACGTTTGTTGTCTTACTTTCTCTTACGTTCATTGACAGACGCAGCCTCTCTTCAGGACACGTGGGTTATGTACCTTTTACTAGGAGTAGACTAGGCAGAACGAAAGTTCAGGAAACAAAGCTGGCCCCTCCCTAGGGGGGCCGTCCTTACTCAGCACATAACCCCTCAGCCCTGTATAGCATATCAGTTTTCTTTTGCCTAGTGCAGGGAGTTAGACCTGGTTCCCTGCTGGGAACTGCGGTTCCCCTAAAGTTTTTTTTCTTTTTTCCTTTGATTCTTTTTGCGCAAGCCTCCTGATGAAGACTGCAATCAAGCAGCTGGCTGGGGACCACGCGGATTTTATGGGTCCTGCCATCTCCCCAGCACAGCCGATGGATGCGAGCCACCTTTAGCACTGGCGGGTCCGTCGCATCCTGCCCATTCCGTGCTGGCGGCCGGTGGGTTAAAGGTCCCACCTTGCGTGCCCAGTGTTCTGGCTATGGCCAGTCTGGGGGTCGCTTGGCCAGCAGCATCCCTCCCCACCTGGGGGGAGGAAGATCTGCACTGGGTGGCTACCCGCTACACCCGTCTGGATGGGTGAGCGACACCCCCCTCCCCCCGTGGGGCGGAGGGGGGGCGACTAGCGGTACCACTCTGGTGGGGGGGCACAGGCCACCTGTCCCTGTCATGTTCCCCCCCCCCCCCGCATGCCCGCCCGCCCGAACGCCTGCCCGGCCGTACGCATGCCCGCCCACTCGCAACCTGCCTTTTCCGCTGCCGCTCGCCTGCCGTTCAGGCACGAAACGTTCATACGTTTGCCATGCGGCCACCGGCATTTTTGCAGCGTTGGTCGCCATTTTTCCGGAGCCGTGACCGCCATTTTGCCGCGGACGTGGCCATTTTGGAGGTGTTTGGCCTCTAGTGGTTGTCGGCGCCCAATTTTGGTTGGTCTCCCTGTATGGGAGATTTCCATCTGCTTTTGGCGCCATTCCTTCCGGGAACGCAGCGGCAGCAAGGCTAGCAGCATCAGCAGCTCGGGCTGTGGCACATCGGGGCATTGGCAGACAGTGGCAGCCTCTCTGGGCACACAGTGGCAAGGGTTCCGCAAGTATTGCTGGTTTTCTCCCTGGGGTGCAGGGGCGGCGGTGCTGGGTCCTACTGGGCAAATCCTGAGGCTTTGCAGGGGGTGGCACTGAGGGGGTGATGGCTGGTATGTGTCCTGGTGGTGGCGCAATGGCGGCTGAGCCCACAGTTTCTTGGTCCGCAGAAGCACAGGCCGCGCTGGGACCTCTGGTTCCCCTAGATCAGTTAACCTCCATTCTGAAGGAGTTTTTCACCCGGGGGGAATCAGATCGGTTTAGGGGGCCCCTAAAAAGCGCCCCCCCCCCCTCCCCCCGCAATCCTCTGAGGAGGACTCAGAACCGGAAGGGGGCTCTGGGGTCACAGGGACCCCCGTGGAGCTCTCAGACGGAGAGCTGGAGCCCTCGGATGGGGAGGAGGACCAGGGGGCCTCGGTGGCACATAAGGCGCTGGTGGGCGTCCTGGTCGCGTTGGTTCGCAGTTTTCTGCACCTGGACCAGGCTGGAGAGGCACGGGGGTCTGCCTATACGTTTGGGTCCAAGAAGCCCTCTCATGCTCCTAGGGTTTTTCCCTACCTCCAGTATTTTGACCAGTATGTGTATAAGGAATGGAAGTGTCCGCTGAATTCCTTCAACCTGCCAAAACGCTTTTCTGTGCGCTATCCCTTTGAGGACAGCCTGTTACAGAAATGGGTATCTCCCACGGTGGACCCACCTGTGGCCCGCCTAAACAAGGCGACAACTATTCCCCTGGAGGGGTCTCCCTCTTTTAGGGATCCGGCCGATAGGCGGACAGAGGCAGTGTCTAAGGCACTCTTTTTTGTGGCGGGGGCAGCCATGCGACCGGCCTTGGCGTCTGCCATGGTAGCTCAGTTGCTCATGGAGTGTGCGCTTGAGTGGAGTGAGGCACGGGGTGGCGTAGATTCGCCTGAGTCTGTGCAGCGAGCAGAACACCTGGTGCAAGGGCTCCGTTATCTTTGTGACGCAGCCCTGGACTTGATATCGATGTTGTCAAAAATGTTGGTTTTTGCAGTCATTATCAGGCGCCTGCTGTGGCTGCGACGCTGGTTGGGTGACCATGCAACCATGCAAAAAAGGCCTCACGGATCTTCCCTTTCAAGGTGGCCGGCTATTTGGGCCCCAATTGGATGAAATCATTAAGGATTTCACTGGGGGGAAAAGTATGTCTCTTCCTGAACCCAAGCGGCGTGATCAGCGCCGCAAACAGGGACCTCAACCCTCAGGGCAGAAACGTTTTTTTCGTGCGCCCGGTCAGGCGGGCAGGAACGCCCGGGCTGGCAAGTCTGCCTCGGGCTCTGGTAAACGTCCCTGGCAACGCAAGCCCGAAAAGACGGAGGATAAATCCTCCTCCGCATGATGGGTTGCCCCCGCCCGATTCTCGGGTGGGGGGCCGACATCTGGGGTTCACGGACCAATGGACCGCCCGCATCTCCGACCAATGGGTGCGGGAGGTGGTCTCCTCCTGGTACAAGATAGAGTTCAGGACCCGGCCCCCCGACAGGTTCTTCCCGTCCAATTTAGGGCTCCCTCCGGAGCGTCGGCTAGCTCTGCTAGGGGCTGTGCGGTTGATGTCCGAACAGGGGGTGATTGTGCCAGTCCCTCCGGCAGAGAGATTCCGCGGCTTCTATTCAAACCTCTTTGTGGTACCAAAGAAGGGCGGGGGGGCCCAGCCAGTTCTGGACTTGAAGGCGCTCAATCATTTGTGAAGAAGCGCAAATTCAGGATGGAATCAGTCCATTCGATCGTGGCCGTCCTGCCCCAAGGGGATTGGCTGACATCCCTGGACATCAAGGACGCATATCTCCACGTTCCTATCTATGTAGGGCACCAGCGCTTCCTGCGCTTTGCTGTAGGGGACCTTCATTAACAGTTTGTGGCTCTCACCTTCGGCCTGGCCCTGGTGCTCGCTCTGTTGCGGCAGAGGGGCATTGCGCGGAGTCGGCGCAGACTCTGGAGGACAATGTTACCGTCACCCTGACCTCACTGAGGGACTTCGGTTGGCTGATCAACCTACAGAAGTCGACGTTGACCCCGTCCTGTCACCTAGAATATCTGGGCCTGACATTGGACACTGTGCAGGCGAAGGTATTTTTACCTCCGGACAAGTTGCTGGCACTGCAAGTAGCAGTGCGGTCCCTCCTGTCACGACGGTGGTCCTCCTTACGTTTTTGCATGCGGGTGTTGGGACACATGGTCTTGTCCTTCGAGGCGATACCGTACGCTCAGAGTCACACCCGGCTCCTGCAGCGAGTGATACTACTGCAGTGGGACAGGTCCCCCTCGTCTCTGGACCGTCTGATCCGGCTTGATCATCTGACCAGGGGGTCGTTGGCTTGGTGGCTTCATGCCCCGGCATTGACCCTGGGGAAGTTGTTTCTTCCCCTAAATTGTTAGATAGTCACGACGGGTGCCAGTCTCTCGGGCTGGGGAGGAGTCCTGGAGAACCTGTCGGTTCAGGGCCGTTGGTCGATGCTGGAGTCTCGTCTTCCGATCAATGTGTTGCAGCTGAGGGCGATCAAGCTGGTCGGAGAGGCTGCGTGGCCTCCTGGTTCGGGTGCAGTCGGACAACGCCACGGCTGTGGCGTACGTGAACCATCAGGGCGGAACAAGAAGCTCGGCAGCAGCAGCAGAGGCAGCCCACATCCTAAGGTGGGCAGAGCTTCATGTGCCGGCAATCTCCGCCATCTACATTCCGGGCGTAGAAAATTGGAAGACGGACTTCCTAAGTCGCCAAAAACTGGACTAGGGGGAGTGGTCCCTGCATTCAATCACAAGGTGAAGACCTTCGTGAGCAGGTCAAGTGACCCGATGGCAGCATCGGATGCTCTGGTGGCCCCGTGGTCCCGGTACAGGCTTCTGTACACCTTTCCTCCTCTCAAGCTTCTACCGCGGTTACTGCGCAGGATAGAAGTGGAGGGAATCCCGACAATCCTGGTGGCCCTGGATTTGCCTCGGCGCCCTTGGCACGCCGATGTAGTGCGGATGGTAACAGACGTTCCCTGGCGGCTTCCGCTTCGCGAAGATCTCCTGTCGCAGGGCCCCATCTTGCACCCTGCTTTACCGTCGCTGGCTTTGATGGCATGGCTATTGAGTCCCAGGTGTTGAGGGACAGGGGGGTCTCTGAGTCAGTGATCCCCACTATGCTTAATGCGCGCAAGTGTACTTCGTGCAAGATTTATCATCGCACCTGGAAGGCCTATATTGCCTGGTGCGAGTAGGGGGGTTGGAACCCCCATTCCTTTGCAGTTGCCCGGTTGCTGGCCTTTCTTCAACAAGGCCTGGACCACAGGTTGTCTTTGAGCATCCTGTAGGGCCAGATCTCCGCTCTGGCGATCCTCTTTCAGCGTCCTTTGGCGACGCATTCTTTGATCCGTACGTTTGTACAGGGTGTACGCCATGTGGCTCCTCAGGTACGGTCGCCATTGGCACCGTGGGATCTGAACTTGGTACTTTCTGTACTGCAGAAAACGCTTTATGAGAAGATCAGGGATATTCCCTTACAATTGCTGTCTCAGAAAGTCGCTTTCTTGGTGGCTATCACATCCGCTAGGCGGGTGTCTGAATTGGCAGCTTTGTCGTTTAGGTCCCCCTATTTGGTCCTACATAAAGATAAGGCGGTGCTGTGTCCGTCTCCTTCGTTCCTTCCCGAAGGTAGTCTCCTCTTTTCACATTTAATGAGGACATCGTCCTCCCTTCTCTGTGTCCGCACCCGTCTCACCCTAAGGAGATTGCTCTGCATTCCTTGGATGTCGGGAGAGCACTGTGGCTGTATTTGGCAGCTACGGCTCCTTTCAGGAAGTCTGATGCGTTGTTTGTGCTGACAGATGGGCCGTGCAAAGGGTTGGCGGCTTCTTCGGCCACTGTTTCACGTTGGATCAGAAAGACTGTGACCCATGCGTATACTGTTCGGGGACAAGTACCCCCTTTTCCGGTCACGGCTCATTCCACCAGGGCGATTAGCACTTCCTGGGCATTTAGACACCAAGCTTCAGTGTCTCAGGTGTGCAAGACGGCTACTTGGGCCTCGGTGCACACTTTTGTTAAGTTTTACAAAGTTGATTTGTCAGCATCCGTGGATGCTGCTTTTGGCCGCAAAGTTTTACAGTTGGCGGTGTAGGCGCGGCTGGCGCCTCCCGAGATTTTCTGTGGGTACAGTTGTTATTGTTTGCCCACCCCTCTGTTTGACACTGCTTTGGGACGTCCCCACGTGTCATGAAGAGAGGCTGCGTCTGTCAATGAACGTAAGAGAAAATAGGATTTTATTAAGAACTTACCGTAAAGTCCTTTTCTCTGAGTTCATTGACAGACGCAGCACCCACCCCTCGATGTTGTGTTTATACGGCTTGTTACGAACTGATATGCTATGCAGGGCTGAGGGGTTATGTGCAGAGTAAGGATGGCCCCCCTGGGGAGGGGCCAGCTTTGCTTTCTGAACTTTCGTTCTGCCTAGTCTACTCCTAGTAAAAGGTACATAACCCACGTGTCATGAAGAGAGGCTGCATCTGTCAATGAACTCAGAGAAAAGGATTTTAAGGTAAGTTCTTAATAAAATCCTATTTTTGTTTCTGCAAGTAATTCCAGACTAGTTCAGTGATTTGTGGAATCATGCCGTCTTTTGTATGATTCTGTGTTCTTTAAGCAGCTTTATAAACCGGACAGCCACAGCCGTGGCCAGCTAACACAGGCATACTCTGTGCCTATAAACAAAATGATGAACCAATGAAAGTCCTTAATGTAAACCTTTACTGAGGAAAACATGAGGGCTGCCCCTGCTAATTGCTTACTCATTCTCCTTTTGTTGGCTATTGCACTTAACCACTGGCTACAGTATAGAACATTACTGCCCTGGAACAAGTATACCAGTCAGTAAAGTCAGATATCCTTACTTGCATAGTTGTAGCAGGTAAGTAACACAACGTATGGATGCTATAGGGTTATTTCAATAACCAGGAAATTAGCATTTGCAGAATAGGATGCAGTGATTGTTGTTTTTTTGGTTTTTTTCAGGATGGGTTTCCTCTAAGTATACAGAAGGAATAGGGGGCATCGGTGTCAAGATAGAGATCAAAATCACAACAAAATGTAGCAAAGATGTTGAGTAATGTTCTCTACATATATTGACCTGTTTCTGCTGTGACTAGCCATTAAATAGCTGGTCTGCATGGGTGTGCAGATTATGGTGGTAGTTGTGATTTGGGAGTAACTAATATATACAGTAAATAGTGTCAATACATCTCTAGGAGATTACAAAACACACATGAAGCTGCATAATTGTACAATGGCATAAAAATTACATGAAAAAAAAAATGAAATACAACCAGCAGGCCTATATACGTACTGGTGGTGTTTTGTATCTTTCTTGTCCAGAGTGATCATACTCGAGGATGAACTAGAAAAGCTTGCATCCGCTAAGGAAACCCAAAGCATGACAACTGAAGCTTCATTCATCCTGGAAGAAAAACTAAGGCTGATACAGCCCCATGTGCAGGCCAGTAACACGTGCTGGGAGGAGGCATTGTGTCAGGTGGAAAGGATGGTTCGGAGACCCCCAGCTATAAAAGGTATATTACAACTCTGTTGTACTGGTTTCATTATTTTCTTTGACAATGCAGGCCTCTGCTATTGTAGCCTTTAAAATTACACACATGGAATTTGAAGTCACGTGCTGACCATGTGTTTGACTTTAAAATAGTGGACATTTTATTTAATTTGTCCATTAAGTTGTCAATAGTTGTCAACATTATTACATCAGTTATTCATTTGTAGACAATCTTAACCATGAAAAAAACAATTTTTATGCCCCGTACCACATAATGTGTACAGGCGGTCCCCTAGTTACAAACATCCGACTTGCGAACGAATCCTACTTACAAACTGAGGGAGACAGAGTGAGAGGAAATCTACCCCTAGGAAGGGAAATTCACTCTTGTAAGAGTTATTATGGTAAAAAGGTGTCTCCAACTGATGCTTTATCACCAAGGTTTGTTACCACAACAACCCAAAATTTTCTAAATCCAATTATCATTGGGAGAGGAAGTGAAATCTTCTGAACAGACACATAGACAGCGAAACAAACATCACAGTGGTGTTAACACCTCCCTATGATATCCAAAAAGCTGTAAAATATTTTTTTTGGGTTGAAGCTACACTTAAAAAATGTACCTGTTCCAACTTACAAACAAATTCAACTTGAGAACAAACCTACAGTCCCTATCTTGTTTGTAACCCAGGGACGGCCTGTATTGACTCTTTTGAATTTCTGGTACAATAATTTTTATTGTAAAAAGAATAACATCTTGACAAACATTCATCCACACAGGGGTATAGTGCAGTGAGTATAACAATCAAGTAACAATTATAGGTATTAGCTATGCACTGGGTGACTGTATGGGATCACCCACGGGTCCATTTAAATACCTGAGCATGAGGGCCAACTAACTGGGGCCCTAGATGCAGGTGCAAAGAGTATCAGCGGAGGGAGTTGTGTGAACTGGTCTCTTAAATACCCCTGGTACAGGTCGGGGCGAACATTCATGGAGAGATACAGAAACCCCAAGGCAGGGAAGACCAAGGGCGGCCCTAGGCACGATCCATGGTTACAAAAAGAAGGAAAGAAAAAAGGAGAGATAAGGGGGAGGTGGCAGGTCTGCTCTCAGGAGAGGCCCAGACTGCTCAGGTGCAAAGTGGGAAGAGCATAGGACCACCAAGGTGACCATACTTTAAGGAATCTAGAGTGAGAATTATTTAGAATGCTCAACATTTTCTTGTTGATCATAAGATGGGTTAGGGTGCTCTTCACCATTGCAAACGGAACAGAGGGCCTCCTCCATGCTCTGGCTATAACCTCTTTGGCCACAATGAACAAATAAGAAGCCAATTTCTGTTTGGTATGAGAACAAGCCCTGAATCAAACAGTGCAGCAAGGCGATTTTTGCTTCCCTACATATGGGTATGTGAAATAGGGAATGTAGGGTTCCAAACACCCTAGACCAAAACCCTATGAGGTGAGGACAAGCCCACCAAATGTGTACTACATCGCCCCATTGGCCACACCCTCTAAAGCACTGGTCACTATAGGACAGGTTCTAACTTACAATCCGGGCCTGTACCCAGTACCATCTAAGAAGGACTTCGCATGCAGCTTCCAGAATAGCCATGTTGAAGGAGCATTTAGCCACAGAAGACCAAGCCTTGTTCCAGTCCTCTGGTTCGATAAGGGTCTCTAGGTCCTGTTCTCACCACACCTTATAGGACATGGCCCTGGGCAAAACAATAGCATTTAAAGAAGAGTAGATTTGTGAGATGGCACCAGGGGAGTGGAGGCATAGTTGTTAAAAAAATGTCTTTTGAAAAGGGTAGGAGGAGGTGTGCCTTAACCACTTGCCGACCGCCGATCGGAGATTGACGGCGGCAAAGTGGCTCTGTAACGCAAAACGCCGTCATACGCTCACTGTGTTCGGGGGGGGCCAGGGAGCGGGTGCGGCGGCTTCGATTGCCGCCGGCCACCCGCGATGCCCCCCCCGGAGCGAATGAGCGGAGGTCCGTGTATGTAAACACGGACCTCCGCTCTGTGTGAGGGGGAAGGGAAGTGATCACAGCCTTCTCGTACATGAAGGCTGTGATCACTTCCTTTCCCCAGCTAGGCAAGTCCCCCTACAGTAAGAACACGCCCAGGGAACACAGTTAACCCTTAGAGCGCCCCCTGCAGGTTAACCCCTTCACTGCCAATGGCATTTACACAGTAATCAGTGCATTTTTCTAGCACTGATCGCTGTATAAATGCCAATGGTCCCAAAAAAGTGTCAAAACGTTCCGACATGTCCGCTGAAATATCGCAGTACCGCTAAAAATCGCAGATCGCCGCCATTTTTAGTAAAAAATAAAAAAACAATAAAAACCCCAAAAATGAATTCTCATCATCCGTAAACGCGGCCACTTTTGCGCAAACCAATCAATAAACGCCGATTGCGATTTTTTTTTTATCGCAAATATGAGGAAGAATATAAATCGGCCAAAAACGGTGAAAAAAAATGTTTTTTTATATTTTTTTTTGGATTTGTATTTTAGCAAAAAGTAAGAAATTTGGGTTTTTTTGCAAAATTGTCGCTCTTCTTTTGTTTATAGCGGTGATCAGAAATGACGCAGAGGTGATCAAATACCACCAAAAGAAAGCTCTATTTGTGGGAAAAAAAGGACGCCAATTTCGTTTGGGTACAACGCCGCACGACCGCGCAATTGTCAGTTAAAGCGACGCAGCGCCGAATCGCAAAAAGGGCTCCGGTCCTAAAGCTGGAAATCCTTCCGGTCCTTAAGTGGTTAATGAGGAAACCCAATGGCATATTTGGGCGTAATGGTAGAATTCTGCCAAGGGTACCTCATGGGTAGCTTGGAAGGAAGGACCAGAGAGCGTGCGGGACAGGAGAAAATGTCGGACCTCAATGAAGCCATTGGTGGACCACCAAGAAAAAAGTCCGGTTGATCCAGGCCCAGTGGGAACAGGGGGTTATTGAGAAGAGGAAGGAGTAACAGAACAGAAATTTTGAACATAAATGTAAGTAAAAGAGAGGAACAAGACCTGAAACAAGCTTTCCAGTTCTTCTGGAGGTCATCGGAGCTGAAGTACCTAGGTATAAAACTAACAGGAAATCCAGAGAAACTGTATCTGACAAACTACATACCACTATTGAACGAAATAAAAGAAATAATTAGAAATGTAACAAGCAGACCCATTTCCTGGATTGGAAGGATAAATGCTATAAAAATGATTATATTGTCCAAAATAATATATAAATTCCAAATGCTGCCAGTACCATTGCCCGATCATATTTTAGAACATTAAAAGGTATGATAACCAAGTGTATTTAGCGAAACAGGAAACCAAGAATCCAATTTGCAGTGTTAAAGAAAAATAAGCACTAGGAGGGATTAGCGACACCAGATTTAAAATTATATTAAAATGCAGGATTCATTTAACGGGTGATTGAGTGGACAAGGGGTGAGCGTGAAAAAAGATGGGTGAAAGTAGAAGAAACACTCAGTGGCACCACATTGGGTAGGATAGTGCGGATCCCTCCACAATTTAGAGAAATGGATACACAAACACAAGAGCTGACGAAAGAAACACTTAAAATATGGGACTTAACACATAAGAAAGCAAATTGGTGCTACAAGTTTTTTCCTACCGGGAAAGAAAACCTTTTCAGGTAATTGGATTAAAAAAGAAAATGCACAGCTAATGGACTTAAACTAAAAAGGGTGGAAATCGACGAATGGCGATAACTCCATTTGAGACGCTTTGTGTCCTAGTTACCCCAAACAATAAGAGCGGGAGGAAACCTACTCCCATAAGAACGTCTACGGTTGGCAAGAAAAAAAAGTCTCCAGCATATATAAGATACTACTGGAGGCTACGGGAGAGGAGAGACTGTCCTTCATCGATAAATGGGAAAAGGAACTGGGATCATGAGTAAATGAGGCACGACTGAAAAAATTATATAAATTGGTTACCTGTTCCGCCATTGATAACAAGACAACTGAAATCAATTACAAACGTTTATCCAGATGGTACATAACCCCAGATATAGCCCACAGAATGCAGGCAGAAAAATCAGCCAAATGCTGGCGGGATGCGACAGAGTGGGTAATATGGCTCATATATGGTGGGACTGTCCAAAAATAAGACTTTTTTTGGACAAAGGTACTGGCATGGATAAAGGAGATTTTGGGACTGGTGATCCCCGAAGATCCATGGGTCTGTTTGTTCCATGGAATGGAGATCCCAACTAAAAGATATAAAAACTCTTTAATACCACATCTACTAAATGCAGCAAAAAGCCTAATCCCCAAGCACTGGCAGGACATAGATAGAAAGATTCAAATTTAGAATGGAACAATTATGTTTCAGCAATAGAGAGGAAGACCACAAAACATTGATACTTGGAAGTAATGGTATAGGGAGAGAGGGGGTGAGGCAAGAGGAAGAGGAAGGATATGACTAAGAGGTGGGGGGAGGGGGGTTCATGTGATTTATGCGACTTATGATATCTATTGTGTTGGGCCATACAATCATCACAAGGTATGGTACATTGTTGGTTTTATATGTGAAAAATTAATAAAAAAAAAAAAAAAGAAGAGGAAGGAGTGTTAGAAGGGGGGACATAAGGTTTCCTGAGTAGCGGACAGAGTCCCAGAGTTTTAAGCTATGACGCATAAGTGGGCTAAGAGAGGTGGGGAGCAACTTGTGAGTAAGCCACAGTAGGGCTGAGAGGTGAGTGGGGGCGCTATTAGGGAGTTCAAGGAGCACCCATAATGGGATGTCAGAAACTGCATGAAGTAAGGTTAACTGGGAGATCTGGGTTGCCTGATAGTATAATGATATCACGTGTGGGACACACAAGACTTGCAACCATTTTGTCAAACGTACGCCATGACGGTTCTGGCTTAGGACAAACACTCACTCCTCTTCCCCCCTCCCGGCAAGTTAGGAATTCCTGGGTCCCCTGACCAGGTCCCATGCGGTCTGGCTGTGTTTGCCAGGCCTGATCATAAACAAATAAATCAGATCCATTAAGAGACCGCACAGGAAGCCTGGAGATAATGAAGGGTCATAAAACCCACTCAGGCAGCTGTGACCTTTCCAGAGACCCTTAATCAATTGTAAAGGTAGAAATTTACCCATATTTTATAACTCCAGATAGGAACATGACATCTTAATAAAAAGTGTGTGTGTATGTGTATATATATATATATATATATATATATATATATATATATATATATATATATATATATGAATGTGGAAATTAATTTCCAACAAAATTACCTTTAATTAAAGGTGTAAGTATATATATATATATATATATA
>BLSH010398325.1:19205-31282 GCA_018402905.1 Glandirana rugosa | reverse complement strand
CGTTTCCCCGATATATGGGGACTGGTGAGGAAATTAATTTCCAACAAAATTAATCCAAATGTTGATAAATCTGATCATACGGGGAACCACTGATAGTTTCTCCTCTTCCCAGGGTAATGGAAAGGGACAAGTCTGTTGTGTTTGGACTTAATTTAATGCACTGTCCATGCTGAGTTTGAATTCCTTAATATTGAGTCTGCACTGTGATCCTATCACACGATATGATATTTATACTGCAAATTGCATATCAGGGAGGGTTGTTATTCCACGTTCCGCCCCGAACAGCCCACGGGTCCTCCTTACCCATGTGAGTGGTCAGGGGTATATAGCCCCTTTGCTTACAGAGAAAAAGGGAATAGACTGGATAGTGCCCAGTTCTCAACATACCATCAAAGAACAACCATCTGAGAACCAGTGGACTCATTGATCAATCTCTGATCAATCGCGGACATTTAACTGCAAGTATCTTTCTCCTCTTTCCATTCCGCCTTATCTCTTTGCTGGTGTATATTATGTCTCTAATTGCTTTGTAACACCATTTTTCTGTAAATATTTTATCTGCACCAACTTTGACCTTTTTATTGTTAAACCTTATCCTGAAAAGTGTTTAAACTTGTCCCTAAAGCTCTTGATGCAAGCTATAACGAACATGTGCCTTTGAAGAGCACTACTGTTTAGGATAAATCATCGGAATATTCCTGTCTGTGGTGACACCGTGTGTTACAGGTGATTATTCAAAAATCATAAGTGGTATTGCTAAAATCCAGATCTTCTGGCCGGCATCCAGAAGTGGTGGTACGGAAAGGTTTAATTGCTTGAATTAGCCCGGGAACAATCGCTCTCAGGCGGCTGGTTGGCTCATCACAGATAGTACTTGGCCAAATTGGAGACCCCTAGGCATCCTTGCAGTTTGTCTATAAAGGGTGGAACATGCCACTCGAGGATGCTGAAAAGCTCAGATAAAGGAAAGAATCTTATTCTGCAATAAACATAGAAAAAAGGAAGGAACGTGAACTGGGAGGGTACGAAAATAGTAAAAGACTTTAGGGAGGATGGTCATCTTGACCACATGGATGCGGCCTATCCAGGACAGAGAAGGAAACTGCCAGGATTGCATTAAGGATGTGAGTGATCATAGTAGGGGATGGCAATTTGTGGCAAAAAGGATGAGTAATGGGGAGTCAGTGATTCACTGAACAAACAGAAACATAACAATACAATAATTGGGGGCGCGGAGGGAAACCCTCCAGGGACCCGTCACTCAAGCAGATGTGCGGGGATCAAACTGTATGGAGGTAGCTGTCTACCTCCAGACCACAAACCGCACGTGGTCTACCATAAACGTGGAGTCCTGGAGAAAATAAAGTACAGATACCTGCTGAAGAGGAGTCTCATCCTGGGTCGGACCTCATGGAGCCAGTCACGGGATGGGTTCAGGGCAGAGCGTTTGCGGCTCGTCGTGACTCTGTCCCAGGAACGGCCCAAGAGGTTGGAGGGAGGCCAAGGGTGGGCTGGGAGCCTTCTCATCAGTTGGCAGCAGATGGAGGTGCTCCAGGATGGATCTTGCTTCCTCTACGGAGGTCAGTGTGTGAACGTTCCTGGTCTGAAAAAGATCATTTAAAGGGAAAGCCCCGGCAGTAACGAATTTGATGATGAGAGAGAGCAGTAGTGTAGGGTTTCATCAGGTGACACTTCTGGATGGTGATGGGCAATAGGTCAGCAAAGAGCTGATAGTGTTGACCTTGGAAAGATAGGTCAGGGTATCCCGGGTCGCTCTAAACAGCGTCTCTGGTGCGATAATATGTGAACTTGATCACGATGTCGGTGGGGGGGGGGGGCCTAAGGCTTGGTGAGTCTGGTCAAACTTGAGCCGATCGATCAGGATGGCGAGGACCAGCTCCTGGAACAGGGCAGTGGAGGTGAGGTTCCCAGTGGACTCCGGGAGGCCCCGAAGGTGCAAGTTACTTCTCCTGGCCCTGTTCTCAAAGTCTTCCATTCTCAATAGAGCTGCCTCCAGTTCTTTCCGGAGGTCGCTTAGGTCCTGTTTGTGGTTTTCCAGGACTGTCACCGCCGCACCCATCTTCTCCTCGAGCTTGTTTGTGCGGGTGCCCAGCTCTCTGATCTCTCTAGTGAAGTGTGTAGCCAGTATAGTGGTGACTACAGAGAGCTCTGTCTGCAGCATAGTTTTAAAGCGTGCAAGCAGGTCGGCATCTTGCAGGGCCAAGGGGTCCTTCAGGCTATCCCCAATGTCAGGCAGATGATCCAAGTCCCCCGAGAGTGGCAGCAGCAAAGAGTCCGGACTTGCATCCGAGGCCTCAAAAATGGCGTCCAGCTGTGAGGCCTCGTCCTGAGACGGTCCCGCTGTATTCGGGTACTTCCGTACCATCATTGCCTCCAATGGGTAGAGTGTCGGGACGGGAGGGAGAAACTAAAAAAAAAGCCCTCTGGTGAGCGAGAAAGTAGGCTGTTGTGTCTGGGCTGTGAGGAGCGGGATCAGCACGTGGCCATTTTAGTTCGCTGCTCATGAGCGCCCCCGATTCGTTTGCATTTCATTCATAGCCTGTGAAGTGGGATAAATTAATGAGAATGTCATTTTCATCCAGGCTTATCGATTTGTTGTTATTATACAGGATCTAATATAGCTCCAACAGTTTGTGCAGTGCTTTACAACATGAGGGCAGACTGTACAGTTACAATACAATTCAAGAAGTTAGCAGAGAGCCCTGCATGTTAGAGCTTACAATCTAAAAAAAATTATTTCAGGTCCTAAGTAAATGTCCTTCTTTTTTTTTTTTTTTTTTAACACAGAAAAAAATGTATGTGATGCAAATTGCACTTTTCACCTATAATTTTAATGCAGTTTTCTGGTTCTCTGGTTGAATTGCTTAAGCTTCATACACACTATAAGAATAACGGACGAGTGATTGTCCATTTTTTTCTGTTTGTTTTCTTGCATGCTAGTCTCATACTGAAATCCAATAAGTTACTAAGGTTCTGAAAATTCTCATATCACAGAATACAACTTTGGAATTGATGTAATCCAAACATGCATGGTCTTGGTCACATGACAAATACCATACTAATTTACATGAAAAATGTTCATTCTGTTATGGCACGAGAAACATTTTCGTACTTGTCCCTTTGGATATACAAAAGTACCTTTGGATATTTTTGCATTAATTGGCATGATCGGCTCTTGAAAGCTGTATACTAATGATCAGATCAATGGAAGATCATTTCGAAAGCAGTACATTTTGTCCGATTTTCTCATTGTGTGTACTAGGCTTTACTTTAGATTCTGCCACACATGTCAGATCATTGATATATGTAACCTTGTGTCTTAGAAACTGCAAACAACTCTTGTGAAAATTCACATTGCCTTATGGTGCCCAATGTGCCTCCCCCCTTACGAATTGAAGACCGAGATCCAGTGCCAGAGGAACAGGTAATCCGTGAACTAGTCTATTATCTTACCATCAACCTCCATGTTTTGCTTGTATAGTTATTATTAGCTCTGGATCCCCACTGGCTGAAATTACTGCTAAAATGTCACTGTATTCTGCTAACATATCGCTGTTTTCTGTCTTTCAGGAATTAGAAGCCTATGTGGAAGACATTGCTGTAGACAATGAATTTAGCAGGGAAGATGTCTACCTATTTACACCAGAAGAGAGGGAAAGACAGAAGCGAGAAAGGGAGGAGTCTAAGAGAGTTCTTCAAGAGCTAAAGGCTGTATTAGGCTTAAAGGCATCAGAAGAAGAAAGACAAAAATGGAAGCAACTGCTTTTTAGTGATCATGGTGTGTATTCTAGATCCCTTTCTTAATTCCAGCTTCCAAAATGTTACCACTGCATCATACACAAGTGTACATTGTAGCCCCATCCAGTAAAACTTTGTTTTGTAAGTTTTGGATATTCTGTGAAAGGGTTAGATGCTCAAGCTATTATTGCTGTTTGTGTCCCTACTGGTGGTGGATTTCTTTCCCCAAGACACGAAGTGGAGAGAACCTCTCCAGAGAGAACACGTACAGAAAATATTTTTTAATGCAGTGGGGATTGGACAGTACCCTGTTAATGTGTACAGGGGTCTGTGTCCCTCCTGGAGAAATTCTATTCATTTTTTTTTTTTGAGGAGAAGGAAAGTTAATATGAGAGTGTAAAGTTACTGTCTAACAAGTTATACTTACCTACTCTATGCAATGTTTTGCAGCCTCAATTCTCGTCTTCTGGGGTCACCCGCTGTCGCTCTGGGCTCCTCCTCTTTTCCGCGTGCCACCATAGGAAGATGCTTTCCATGGTGGCACATATGCGGGCTTGATTGACCCACACAGTGTGGCTTGGCCCCGCCCCTGCTCTCTCGTCACTGGATTTGCCAATGGCTCCCACTGCTCTCACTGAGTCCAGTGAGGAGGGAGAAAGAGAGCAGCGCCGGATCCAAAGCAGGCTCATGTAAGTATTTGGGGGGAAGCAGACAGTAGAAGTTTTTTTTGCCATAATGCAGAGAATGCATTAAGGTAAAATAACCTTCAGCCTTTACTACCACTTTACACAGTTCTACCCTTCCCTATTCTGCTTAGATGTTTAAAAATGTTTATCTGGAGTTGTGCTCTTAATGACACATTTGTTAAGTTATTGTACCGAAAAAGCCTCAGCCTTAAAGTGGGTTGATACCTTGCACCACCTGAGCTGTGGACCAGGCCACTAGAATGTTTGTTTGTTTTTTTTTTCTCATTTGTTGAGGGACACAGGATACCGAGACAACTGGATTAGACTGTCACCTGCAAGAGGATTTTGACACTGGCATATAAAAAACCGTGAACTGTCTAGGAAAACCCTGCTTCCAGAATAGCCCCATACTCATCCTGCAGGGTCAAGGTATGGCCTCCAAACTATTGCTGAGTGGACTATGTAGGCCGTGCACTGTGAACTACTTCATGAATAAACCTGTTGGGTATCATTTTTATCTCTGTTTTTCTGATGGTTTACAGTGGAAAGGGTTAATGCTGAGAAATTTAGCACTGACATCTCTTCGGTGGAGTGTCACAAGCATGCTCTGAACTCTTCTTCCAACCATTCAGTGTGAGGTAACACATCCTTGGCACTGCTCCTTATCACAAGTTAAATGGGTACCCTCCTCCGTTGGTCTTTGCAGTGGCTAGGTCACCTCTATCTGTTTGAGCCTCTCCTGCTACATGCTGCCTGCTTGTCAGTAGTTAAGGACCTGCTTTGTTTCTTGAGCTTTATTGTCCCTTCCTTGCAACACAACATGTTGGACCCCAGGCCCATGGGGAGCAGTCCCATTGTAATGGGTCCTTCAGCTCACGGTCCTCTAACAGCTCCAGTGCTGTCTGGAGTGCATCTGCTCAAGGACCTGATGCAAACAGCCTGGTAAAATGTTGTCCTCTGCTTGAATCCTCAGTTGGCCTTAGCTCCATCAGACGTGGTCCCCTCTTCATTTCTATCATGAGAGGATTTCACCACAGTTGTGCAGGATCCCAGCAAAAAAAAAGAAAATAGACCCAAAGTGCCCAGTTCAGCTGCATGCCTTGGACTTCCAAATCACCTAACCTTGCTGATCAATCTTCTGGAATGAAGGAGTGCCTCCACTTTCCAAAGTGGAGGATATCTGTTAGCCTTTACAAAAACTTTGACAGACAACATCTCAGATGTCTGGGTACAGAAGGTGGTTTCCAGGGGCTACAAGTTAGTGTTTTGCTTTGTTTCCTCCCTCGTTCTTGCTTTACAACTTGGTTGTGCCGAATTAGTAGATCTTCATGTAGCTCTTGCAAGCCTTCTGGATCAGGGGGTTATCGTCCCAGTTCCTACCATTTAAAATGTTTCAGGGCACCTACTCCAATTTTTTCACAGTTCCCAAGCCAAAAGAGGACATCCGCCACATTTGGTATCTCAAGGCCATAGATTTCTTCAATCGGTTCCAAAAAATTATGAATGCAATCTACCAGATCTGTCATAGCCTCCCTCCATCAGCATGACTTACTCACCTCTGGACATTAAAGATGCATACTTGCCCCTGTGTGTCCAGCACTTCCTCCACTTTGTTATGGTTCCCCATCACTTAGTATGTGGCCCTGATATTTGGCCTGTTACATGGACAACCCAGAAACCTTGAAAAAGTTTGAAAGTCTTCAAAAGTTTAAGTCAGCACTGAAGCTGACTCATCATTTGGATTCATCTCTGGTCTTATCCCAGACATAGCTCAAGTCAGTTTTTTTCCTCATGAGAAAGCACTCTTCAGCCCAGGAGTTTCTGGCTCTTTGCTTCTGCATAAGAGTCCTAGGGATGATGGTTGCTTTCTTTGAGGCAGTCCTGTTTTGCCTAATTCCACTCCAGAATGCTACAACTCAACGTCCTGTCATCATGGGACCTGATCAGACTTCTGGCATGCTCTGTGGGCTCTTCAGATCTTCGGACCTTCAGTCTCAAGGACTTGTTTATCATCCTGTTTCACAGTCACTGGCTATAATGGCATGGCTGAAGGAGAAACTGAGGTGTCTCATTTTGCAAGTTCTAGGTCAATAGTTGGCCCTTAGTACCATCAAGGGTGAGATCTCCACTCTTATTCCACAGATGGCTAGCCTCTCATTCTTTGACTTCTTTTTTTTTTTTTTTCGGTGTGTCTCCCGTGTAGCTCTCCCTGTACGTTCACCCATGACTCATTGGGATCTGAACTTGCTCTCAGCACTTAGGTTTTTTGTTTTTGTTTTTTTATATCGGGGATATTCCCTTCCCACTTTTACATTTCACATCGTCATCACATTTGCATGTCATGTGTCTAGAGAACACTTTTGTCCTGTAAAGCTTTTTTGATCGTGCATCAGAACTAGGTGGTGTTGAGGACTAGAACTTCCTTCCTAAGGTGATTTTTGCTTTTCACCATAACCATATCTTCAGCCAAACTCGTGGCCTTTAGGATCCGGTTCCATTCTTCTCTGTCAAAGTGCACTCTTCTAGGTCTGTTGGGTGCTTCTTGGGCTTTTTGGCAACAGGTATCTTTACCAAATTTGTAAGGTTTTCACCGTTTGCTGAAAAATAACCCATTGAGTTAATTGTCCCATCCCTCTGTGTCTATTATTCTACTTTTAGTATTGCTTTTCTTCAAAACTGAAACATGCCGGAAGTGCGAGGGGTTGTACATGGCTGGTCCCTTTTTGTTTTGTTTTTTTTTGTTTTGTTTTTTCTTTTTTGCCAGTGTCGGAATGCTCCTGTAAGCAGCAGTATAACCCAGTTGTTTACGAATCCTGTGTCTCTCAGCGAATTCCATGAAATGGGTTTTATGTTAAGTGTCAAAATCCACTTTTACTTTGCTTCATCAAAATCCATTTGGTTGAGTGTTTACATGAATCTATTTGCTCAGTCAAGTATTTAATGGCTAGTGAAGATTGCAGGTTTTTTTTTCTAATAGATAGATAGCAGTCATTACACATTTGAAGAGCAAAAGAATGTTTGGCATAAAATGTGTTTATTCCTTGGTATTGAGTGCATTAATGCTAATTTCCACTGGATTTTAGGAACTGCACTGAAAACATTTTTTATGAACAGAAACAGCTCAATTAATAATCTTGACTCTTTCCTACAATTAAACAAAAATATATTTTACACTTTCCACCAGTAGTTGCACTTTTCATACACAAACCAGAATTGCAGATACTGAAGACCAGCAGGCTCTTTAAATACACCTCCTTATGGGCCAAATGATGCCACTTTACACAATACATTTGTGCTGCACAGACTAGAAACACTTGGAACTAGGAAAAAAATGGGTCTGTAATGCAGCAGTCCTGGCACTCTCTATAGCTCCATTTTTCAAGGCCCATATCCCCCAACACAGATGTTCAAATTCTGTGCATTTTAAATCACTTGCTATGGACACCCATCAATTAAGTGTAGATTTCTTTTATGGGTACCCAATCACTTATGGGGGTAATTTGCTCTGGAGGCGCAATCTATCCTTCCAGCATCTCTTACAAAGTGCTGGAAATATGAACGCCTGGCAGAATCTGCTGGAGCATTTTATCTCAATGGGGTACAGAAGCAATCACATCAGGTTTTCTCAACTTTGATCCTTTCCCCCAATTTGAACGTTTTGCTGCAAATTATTAGGTTGAGCAACTCTCCTTTTATATCTATTGGCAGTTTGATTCTTAAGAACTCCCTTGGACACACAAATTAAATAATAATTCCCAAGTCCTGTAACTATTGGAATCCCAAAAATTGGTGTCTCCATATTTATGACACTATTGGTGTTCAGCTAGTGACACCTTTGTTCTAGTCCTATGTGGTTGGCAACAGAAATTACTGTGAAGAAATGTCATCACTGAAGCTCACCCCACAAAATATATGAGACGAGATACTGGTATATAAGATGGTTCAGCTAACCAGTTTCCACTATGAACTGAAAAAATGGTTTTGGGTAAAGTTGGCCTTTAATTCCTTTTGTCCCAGCATATCATTCTTTTCATTATCCCTTTACACGTCCAACTGCTCGTGAACAACCTTTTCACGTTTCCCAGGACTGATTTTGGTACCAGCGGAGGCATACTAGCAGCCACCTGGCCCATGGAATCATAGTCATCACAACTTAGATTAAGTTAATATTTAGCATTTCTAATACTAAGAAGTAAATAACATTCTGTAATCTAATTTAAGCAATCTTTTTATATTATTTTTAAGCTGCAGTGAAACCTTTGACAAACGAGCAGACTTTGAATCTTTCCATGTCAACTGAAGAACCAGAACATGCCGCCCAATATGATGGCAAGACACAGAGTGTTCATGAAGACGTAACACAATTAAATGGGACTGAACCTGTTCACAAAGAAACCATCACTCATGAGACTCTAGACTTACCTGTTAATGACCATATAAATGAGATGGACTCATTTCGTCTGCTTGAAAAGCCTGTATTAGCCAGTAGTAAGGAGAATGCAGAGCCTCGTCCTGAACCTAAGACCGTGCTGCCTGCCTCCATTAAAGAGAGGCTGGCTCGAATCCATCAGTCAACAGATTTACACTTTGCCTCTGGGGTAGCAGCACAAGTGGCTGCACGATCACTTACCTTCACTTTTTTTCAAGAGCAGACTTTTGGGGACGAGTGGGATGAGGATGATGATAATAATGACACGGAGTGTGGGGATACTCAAGTTCAAGATGAAAAAAGTGGTGATGACCGATGTTTGGAACACGAACAATAACCCACTTGGTTCTAGACATGACAGGCCTTTCGGTCCCTGTCTGAAAGAAAGCTAGAATGTGTGCCCGTTGTGCAGTCACACACTAGAATGGTGGTGATAAACATCCTCTGTGCCTGGAAAGCCTGCAGTATCTCAGTAAGCCTACCCAAGGCTGCTTTATCTTGTAATAAACAGTTTAGTGTTTTTACAGTTACTACTCTTCAGTCCGGCCTCTAAACTGGTGGAGTTTGTTCCTCTGGTTCACTGGCAGCTGTCTACAGTATGTAATAATTGTACAAACCAATGCAACTGCCTAATATTTATTTGGTTATTTTCTTATTTAATGTTATTTATTCAAATTTTTTTCTTTTTGTTCCTGAACAATAATACTGTGCCCTCCTCTTCTGCTGTCTTGCTTTCTAGACAATATGATGGTTTGTTTTAGAAATCCAGACAAATGCTAGGTGTGCTGTCATTGCCACCTTGGTTCTATCTTTCCAGTATGTACTGGCTAATGATGTTGTTCCTTTGTGACTATATTTCTTAAAATGTTCTACTTACCTGAGCTTAGAATGTCTTTTTTAAATAAAAAGTAAAATTTTAATATTTGCTGGATTATTAATTTTTGTCTTACACATATTCCTGTCTCTCAGTTATAGACTTCCCATTCCTTTACCTTACCAATTACTTTTAGTATAACTGCAAAATACAATCATACTGATACAGAGCATAAAACCAGACTTTATCATCCATTCCTGCTATGTGTGTCATGCATAGTCAGAACTACTGCATAAAGTGAGGTTTCCATTTGAGAATAGCATTGACTACACTGTGGGTTAGAGTTGGGCTTAGAGGCATGTACACTCACCGGCCACTTTATTAGGTACACCTTGCTGGTACCAGGTTGGACTCCCTTTTGCCTTCAGAATTGCCTTAAGTCTTCATGGCATAGATTTAAGGTGTTGGAAACATTCCTCAGATATTATGGTCCATATTGACATCACACAGTTGCTGCAGATTTGTCGGCTGCACTTCCATGATGCAAATTTCCCGTTCCACCCCATCCCAAAGGTGCTCTATTGGATTGAGATCTGGTGACTCTGGAGGCCATTGGAGTACAGTGTCCTCGTTGTCATGTTCAAGAAACCAGTGGTGAGATGATTTGAGCTTTGTGACATGGTGCCTTATCCTGCTGGAAGGAGCCATCAGAAGATGGGGACACTGTAGACATAAAGGGATGGACAAGGTCAGCAACAATACTCAGGTAGACTGTGGCCAATGTTCAGTTGTAGTCCTAAAGGGATGGACATGGTCAGCAACAGTACTCAGGTAGGCTGTGGCCAATGCTCAATTGGGACTAAGGGGCACAAAGTGTGGCAAGACAATATCCCCCACACCATTACACCACCAGCCTGAACCGTTGATACAAAGCAGGATGGATCCATGCTTTCATGTTTTTTATGCCAAATTCTGACCCTACCATCTGAATGTTACAGCTGAAATCAAGACTCATCAGACCAGTTAATGTTTTTCCAATCTTTTTTTTGTCCAATATTGGTGAGCCTGTGCGAATTTTAGCCTCAGTTTCCTGTTCTTAGCTGGCAGGAGTTGCACCCTGTGTGGTCTTCTGCTGCTGTAGCCCATCTGCTTTAAGTTTCGATGTGTTGTGCCTTCAGAGATGGTATGCTCCATACCTTGGTTGTAATGAGTGGTTATTTGAGTTACTGTTGCCTTTCTATCATCTCAAACCACTCTGCCCATTCTCCTCTGACATCAACAAGGCATTTTCGTCCACACAACTGCCGATCACTGGATATTTTCTATTTTTCGGACCATTCTCTTTAAACCTTAGAGATGGTTGTGCGTGAAAATCCCAGCAGATCAGCAATTTTTGGAATACCCAGACCAGCCTGTCTGGCACCAACAACCATGCCACGTTCAAAGTCACTTTAATCCCCTCTCTTCCCCATTCTGATGCTCAGTTATGGCATTCTACTGGAGGTTTCTTTTGTCACCATTGTAGCACACCCTCTTGCAAGAGAGTGTGTGTCGGCCCAATCCAGTACGCAACAAAGGCAAGATACTCTCCTCGTCCCTCTCCCCCCTCCCCAGAGGAGAAGTTTATTATTTCCCAGGTGAGGAAAGTGGTTATGCCAGTGCTTAAGCCTCTGTACACTGCTACACTGCCCTACCACCAGCATATCTCACAAAACTCCAGTTTAGGGGTCAGGTAAACCCATTGCAGCACTCACCTCCTCCCCCAACTTACTATGCCTGCCTAGATCTCACTCAGAGCACTGCTGCAATCTTTACATCCCTCTTCTGGCTTCTGGATCTGATGTCCACACCTGTGCAGTTTGGCTCTGTGTTTTTATATGGGGCTGGTAGACGGGCGCCATTTTGCCTACTAGTCCCATAGAAGTCTATGGAACCAAAGTACGCAGGCATGGGCATTAGATCAAGATGCTGGCAGAGGGATGTAAATAATGCAGCTAGTTTGGGAATAGGCTCCAGGTAATTATAGTCAATTCTAGCAAACTTCTAGTGGTGGGGGAAAAGGGTAAGGAAAATTAAAATGTACACTCCCTCTTCCTGCTACCTAACCTGTGTAAGAGGGGTAATTTTTAACCGTAGTGTTAAGTTGGATTTCCACTTTAAAGATAACTTCTACAGGGCTCTGGAAGTTACTGTGGATACTTCATCTGAGGCATTATGCAATCTTATTTAGAGTTCAGATGTTCCGGTGAGCAAAGTTAAATTCTTTATTTTTTCATCACTGAACGTAAGTGATAAGAGGCATGGAGGAACTCGGCTATGAGATAAGATTAGAGGAACTGAATTTATTCTTTCTTGAGAAGAGGAGATTGGGGGGGGGGGGGGGGGGTAT
>BLSH010398324.1:260505-278044 GCA_018402905.1 Glandirana rugosa | reverse complement strand
GTAACGACCCGTGTCCACTCCGACGTAACGACCCGTGTCCACTCCGACGTAAGGACCCATGTCCACGCCGACGTAACGACCCGTGACCACTCCGATGTTAGGACCCGTGTACACTCCAACGTAACGACCCGTGACCGTTCCAACGTAAGGACCCGTGCCAGGATTGTAGCCTCACCAGTGCCCAGCAATGCAGCCGCACCTGTACCCAGGAATGCAGCCTCACCTGTGCCCAGCAATGCAGCCTCACCTGTGCCCAGCAATGTAACCACACCAGTGCCCAGCAATGCAACCACACCAGTGCCCAGCAATGCAGCCTCACCTGTACCCAGGAATGAAGCCTCACCTGTGCCCAGCAATGCAGCCTCACCAGTGCCCAGCAAAGCAGCCTCACCTGTACCCAGGAATGCAGCCTTACCTGTGCCCAGCAATGCAGGTTCACCTGTGCCCAGCAATACAGCCTTATCGGAACCCAGGAATACAGCCTCCCCAGTGCCCAGCAATGCAGGCTCACCTGTGCCCAGAAATGCAGCCTCACCAGTGCCCAGGATTGCAGCCTCATCAGTGCCCAGCAATGCAGCCTCACCAGTGCCCAGCAATACAGTCTCACCATTGCCCAGGAATGCAGCCTCACCAGTGCCCAGGAATGCAGCCTCATCAGTGCCCAGCAATGCAGCCTCACCAGTGCCCAGCAATACAGTCTCACCATTGCCCAGGAATGCAGCCTCACCAGTGCCCAGGAATGCAGCCTTGCCAGTGCCCAGCAATGCAACCTCACATGTGCCCAGGATTGTAGCCTCACCAGTGCCCAGGAATGCAGCCTCACCTGTGCCCAGCAATGCAACCACACCAGTGCCCAGCAATGCAACCACACCAGTGCCCAGCAATGCAGCCTCACCTGTACCCAGGAATGAAGCCTCACCTGTGCCCAGCAATACAGCCTCACCAGTGCCCAGCAAAGCAGCCGCACCTGTACCCAGGAATGCAGCCTTACCTGTGCCCAGCAATGCAGCCTCACCTGTGCCCAGCAATAGAGCCTTATCAGAACCCAGGAATACAGCCTCCCCAGTGCCCAGCAATGCAGGCTCACCAGTGCCCAGAAATGCAGCCTCACCAGTGCCCAGGATTGCAGCCTCATCAGTGCCCAGCAATGCAGCCTTACCTGTGCCCAGCAATGCAGACTCAACCAGTGCCCAGGTATGCAGCCTCACCAGTGCCCAGCAATGCAGACTCAACCAGTGCCCAGGTATGCAGCCTCACCAGTGCCCAGCAATGCAGCCTCACCTGTGCCCATGAATGCAGCCTCACCAGTGCCAAGGAATGCAGCCTCACCTGTGCCCAGAAATGTAGCTTCACCTGTGCCCAGCAATGCAGCCTCACCAGTGCCAATGAATGCCGCCTCACCTGTGCTCAGGAATGCAGCTTCACCTGTGCCCAGCAATGCAGCCTCACCTGTGCCCAGCAATGCAGCCTCCCCAGTGCCCAGGAATGCAGCCTCATGTGTGCAGTCGAAAATGGCCAGATCATCACACAGATCCTGGGCGGGTGCTGAGACAGAGGGGGGCGGCCTGCCCCGGGTGCCACACACTGGGGGGTGTGTCAGGCTGGTGTCTCCCACTGTGTCAACTGTAATTTGATTCACCAGACCGTCACACAAGTCCCGCATCCTGGACGGCTCCTACCTATGATAGACAACACACATGTCTCGGCATTGGAATAGTGTGCTGTCTGTCAAAGGAGAAAACCAGTACTTGTGTGATGGCCGGCACCCGGCGAATCAAATTAAAGTTGACACAGCAGAATCCGTTTGCTCAGTGGGGGATCTCTCCCCTTGTTACCGCTGAGCAAACGGATGACATGTCTGTGTCCGGTCCACTGTTGCAGAGCGGACATGGACAGAGCACATTGCTCCCTGTGGGGCATTTGGATGGAAACAGTCCATCCAATCCGATCCACCAGATGGATGGGGAATGGATCTCCCATCTGTCTGTTTTTAGCGGACTGGATTGGATGGTGGTGGGTGTCAGTGGACACAGGTCCGCTGACATCTTCTGCTCCTTAGAGGGCAATAGATGGTCTGATCTGCCTGAAAAACTGACAGGGGGACCGATCAGTCCGCCAGTGTGAAAGGGACCTAACACATCAGTGCTCTGTACCCACTCCACCTCCAACCCCCCGCACATCTCTGTACCCCCCCACCCCACACTTTCACCCCATGGTCACTCACGGGAATGTTGATGACAGTCTGTGGTCAGCATCTCCCCCTGCACCTCAGATCACTTCTGTTGCAGTCCACTATGCAGTGGGGGGAGATGGGAGGGGGCAATCGGCAGCTCTGTGGTGTCCGCAGGCCACGAGATCTCCCTGGGACTAGTAGTTTTCTTCCCGAGTTTATACAGTGGAGAGGGGAGGGGCCTTTGACCCGATTAGCAAGAGTGTACAAGCAGAGCGACTCACTTGTACACTGAAGAGTGAAACTGATACCTGCTCAGGTCGGCCCCTCCCCTCTCCACTGTATATACTCGGGAAGGGAACTACTAGCAACAGGGCGACACCACAGAGCTGCCGATTGCCCCCTCCCACCTCCTGTGGGAGTGCTGCATACTTAACTGACACACATCGGTGCAGGGTGAGATGACGGGTCTTGGGGCCCCCCCGCCGCCCCTTCAATCTGGGCACAGATCCAGGGACAGACCGTCTCTGGGGACAGTGTTCTCAATCCGGGGACTGTCCCCAGAAATCAGGGATGTCTGGTCACCCTACTTTAGAGTATAACGGTGTTAGTAACACATCTGTTATTGTCATCCAGTGGTGGCCCATCCATTAGGGGCGCATGGGCACCGACCCCCTATCCATGCGTCCGGCCCCCTGATCTACATAAAGGGCGCCGGACTATGGATTGCAATTGGGGGGGGAAGTGTTTTTTTGAAGCACATGATTAGAGCCAGAGACTCTAATAGGCTTCAAAAAGGGTGGGCGTGGGCTCCCACCCAGTTGTGTGACTATAGCGAATGAATATTCGCTGTTTTCACACTAAATTTCCTCCCCACCAATCAGGATGTTGGTCGGGAGACCCGCTTCCCGATTGGCCAAAGCGTCAGGCGATTTATTGGACGCCAAGCACTTGGGAGGAAGTGAGCGGAGAGGCACGGCGGAAGCCGCTGGAGGAGTGAACACCGGAGCCGCAGCACGCCAACTAGATAGGGCCCGCCCGCCATGCTAGAGGACACACAAAGCCCGCCACCTAGATGGGGTAAGTGCCAGAATGCCAGCCGCCCAGGGGGATTTTAGTGCCGCGCCGTTGGCCGATGGTGGGGGGGATGTTTGCCACCTCCCCCAAAAAAAAACACCAGCCGCCACTGCTGTCATCAGTAATAAAGATAAACCTTTTTATAATATACACTGAGCAAAATTATAAAAGCAACACTTTTGTGTACGCCCCTATTTATCATGAGCTGAACTCAAAGATGTACAACTTTTTCTATGTACACAAAAGGCCTATTTCTCTCAAATATTGTTCACAAATCTGACTAATGCCCCGTACACACAATCCGAAAATCGGACGACAGATCGTCTGTTTTTTTTTTCGCATGCTAATCTCAGAACGAATTGGAAGAGTTTACTAATGTCACGAAAATTCTCGTTCGACAGAATAAAAAATCTGAAGTGATGTAATGTGTTGTAGTGTATTTGTATTGTATTTTCAGACGACAACTGTACTGATTAAATGAAAATCGCACGATCAGGCACCGTACGAGAAAAATTTTCGTGTTTGTCCGATCTAATAATGTCGGAGGAACTGTTGTGATCGGCTCTCGAAAACTCTGTACTAACATTCCGACTATCATACCATCGATTCGAAAGCGGGATTTTTGGTCTGATTTTCGGATCGTGTGTACGGGCCATTAACCACTTCACCTCCGGAAGAATTTCCCAGTTTAGGACCAGAGCACTTTTTGCGATTCGGCACTGCATCGGTTTAACTGACAATTGCGCGGTCGTGCGATGTTGTACTTAAACAAAATTTGCGTCCTTTTTTTTCCCCACAAATAGAGCTTTCTTTTGGTGGTATTTGATCACCTCTGCGTAATTTCTGATCGCCGCTATAAACAAAAGAAGGGCGACCATTTTGCAAAAAAAAAAACAAATTTCTTACTTTTTGCTAAAATTCAAATCCAAAAAAAAAATATAAAAAACATTTTTTTTCACCGGTTTTGGCCGATTTATATTCTTCCTCATATTTGTGATAAAAAAAATCGCAATCGGCGTTTATTGATTGGTTTGCGCAAAAATGGCCGAGTTTACGGATGGTGAGAATTCATTTCTGGGGTTTTTATTTTTTTTTTATTTTTTACTAGTAATGGCGGTACTGCGATATTGCAGCAGACATGTCGGACATTTTTGACACTTTTTTGGGACCAATGACATTTATTCAGCGATCAGAAATTTAAATGTCCACTGATTACTGTATAAATGTCATTGGCAGTGAAGGGGTTAACCTGTAGGGGGAGATCTATGGCTTAACTGTGTTCCCTGGGTGTGTTCTTACTGTGGGGGGGTTGGGCTACCATGGGCATGAGAGATCTAACTGATCCCAGTGACAGGGATCAGTAGATCTCTCATGCCTGCACTGTCAGAATGGGGAACCGCCGTGTTTATATCGGCGGTTCCCCGTTCTTTGCCTGTGGCCGCTCATCGCGTCTCGCGATGAGCGGCCATTCGCAGATCGCCGCTCGCCCCCTAGCGGCCATTCGCAGATCGCCGCCTTTTTACGGCGATCTGCGAATGGCCAGCGTCCACACTGCTGCCGTAAATATGCAGTAGGTGGTGTGGAACTGGTTAATCTGTGTTAGTGAGCACATCTCCTTTACCGAGGGGGCACACCTGTACAATAATCATGCTGTCTAATCAGCATCTTGATATGGCACACCTGTGAGGTGGATGGATTATCTCAGCAAAGGAGAAGTGCTCACGGTCCTTTCACACATACAAACGGATGAAGTATCCATCAGTTTTTCATCCGTTTTTCATCAGTTTACATCAGTTTTTCATCAGTTTACATCAGTTTTTCATCAGTTTTTTCATCCGTGGTCATCAGTTTTTCATCAGTTTTTTTTACATTCACTACCAATGCAAAAACGGATGAAAAACTGACCGTTCGTCAGTTTACATCCGTTTTTCGTCCGATCCGTTTTTTTGACGGATGAAAAATAGGACTTTCATCCGTTCAAAAAAACGGATGCTGACGGAAGCGGATGAAAACTGATGAAAATAGCTGATCATCAGTTGTCATCAGTTTTTCCATAGAGTTGCATTAATGTCCGTTTTTCATCTGTCAACGGATGGATGAAAAACGGACAAACGGTCCGTGTGTGTGAAAGGGGCCTTAAGCCTCGTACACACAGGACTACGATCGTACGTACGATCGTCTCAAATCGTATGTTGGCTGTTGTATCTAGCATACTGACTGCACTACATGATCGTACGACCAAAGAAAGAACGTTCAGGTGCATGTAATTAGCATCCGGCCGAGCATGCGTGTTTTGCTCAATACAACTTGTTGTACCAACTTCTCTGTACACACGATACAACGGTCGTATGACCGCTTGTTGGTACGACCAAGTTTTCTAGTTTGCTCATAAAACTCCCGTTGTATGACCGTCGTATGTCGGTTGTTCTAATCGCGCGTACGAACGATTGATTTCGCATACAACGGTCGTTCGTACGACCTGTTGTATACGATCGTAGTCCCGTGTGTACGAGGCTTAACACAGATTTAGCCCAGGTTCACACTGAGTGCGGGAATGAAATGGTGCCAGTTCAGCTGAACTGGCACCATTTCATTCCCGCATGTCAGTCCTGATTTCAGCAGTGATTTCACAGGCATCTGTGCGGGTTTCTGCACAGATACCTATGAAAATCGCAAAAAGTAGTACAAGAACTACTTTTTGAAATGGGTGCAGCACCGCAAGTGCGGTGTCGCACCGATTAGGACAGTGCCATTGCTGGCTACATTGACATGTCAAATCGCATGCCAAAATGTGTCAGTGTGAACCAGGGCTTAGCCTGGGTTCATGCTGAGTGCAGGAATGAAATTGTGTGAGTTCAGCTGAACTCGCACCATTTCATTCCCGCATGTCAGTCCCGATTTCAGTGGTGATTTCACAGGCATCTGTTTCTGCACAGATGCCTATGGAAATCGCAAAAAGTAGTACAAGAACTACTTTTTGAAATTGGTGTGGCGCCGCAAGTGCAGCGTCACACCGATTAGGACGGTGCCATTGCCGGCAATTGCTGCCGATTTGGCATGTCAAATCGCATGCCAAATCATGTCAATGTAAACCAGGGCTGAGACAGATTTGTGAACAATATTTGAGAGATATAGGCTTTTTGTGTACATAGAAAAAGTCGTAGATCTTTGAGTTCAGCTCATGATAAATAGGGGCAAACAGAAACGTTTGCGTTTATAATTTTGCTCAGTGTAATATGCAGATTTACTAAAGACAGGATTCTGACTATAAACGCAAGGATTCTAGGAATGTGAAATTATAGCACAGCTAACATATAAAACCTCTCTGCTCCTCTGCTGCATGATTCCAGGTAGCAGCTCATTGGGGAAAAACAATGCTGTCATATTACCCTTTTGTCTTTTAATGACAATGAAGAAGATGAAAAATGCAATGTTGTGAGCAAAAGTTGAGCTTTCAAGAGTAGTTTGTATTATGCGGATTAATGATTGCATTTAATAGGAAAAGAATACAAAACAATAGCTGTAATTTATAATGTATGAGACATGGGCACACAGTCAGTAATATTATCCTCAGTGAATACAGACATGCTGCATAGTAGAGGGTTATTCAAGTGATGCGGACTGACTGCCCTTTTCAGGGAAAGTTGAAACGTCAAAATCATACCTTTTTTAGATGTATAAAACAAAAGTATTACAGACATTTTTTAGTGGAATAAATAATGTAAATAGTAAATGAAATATTCCCTGTGTAGGCAACTGGTAGATATAGCAGAAGGAGATATTAATTTTAAACTTAAAATTTTATTTTAAAAGAAAGTTTACTTTTATGTGGTTTCAATATTTTTATTGAAAGTTTTTCAAGTGAAAATAATTATGCATATATGAAAAGCAAAAACAAAAATTAGGAAATACAAACACGCGTATAGGATATTTTTTAGGTTTTCTATCAATCCAAGCCTATGCGTATTAACCTCTTCCTTACTGGGCACTTAAACCCCCCCTCCTGCCCAGACCAATTTTTGGCTTTCAGCGCTGTCGCATTTTGAATGAGAATTGCGCGGACATGCGTTGTTGTACCCAAACTAAATTTATATCATTTTTTTCCCACAAATAGAGCTTTCTTTTGGTGGTATTTGATCACCTCTGCATCATTTATGATCGCCGCTATAAACAAACAAAGAGCGATGATTTTGAAAAAAGGACAATATTTTTTACTTTTTGCTATAATAAATATCCAAAAAAAAATGTTTTAAAAAATTATTCAATAGTTTTGGCTGATATATATTCTTCTACATATTTTTGGTAAAAAAAAAATCGCAATCGGCGTATATTGATTGGTTTGCGCAAAAGTTATCACGTCTACAAACTATGGGAATAGATTTATGGTGTTTTTATTATTTATTTAATTTTTACTAGTAATGGCGGCGATCTGCGATTTTTATCGGGACTGCGATATTGGGGCGGACATGTCGGACATTTTTTTCACATTTTTGGGACCAATGACATTTATACAGCGATCAGAAATTTTAATGTCCACTGATTACTGTATAAATGTCATTGGCAGTGAAGGGGTTAACCTGCAGGGGGCAGTGAAGGGGTTAACTGTGTTCCCTGGGTGTGTTCTAACTGTGGGGGGGGCGGGGCTGGTCGGGACAGAACAGATCTAACTGATCCCAGTGATCCCGTTCTGCAGGTCTGACAGGGGATCCGCCGCCTGTGAGTGTGCGCCAGGAGCATGCACATGGCCAGGACGTCCCGGAAATTCAGATCCGCGCTGGTGCTGTACTTCGGCAATAGCGCAGATCTGAATGGGTTAAAGTCTTGACCTAGCTGAGGGGGGGGGGTATTTACTGAAGGCAAATCCACTGTGCACTATAAGTGCACTGCAAGTGCACTTGGAAGTGCAGTCGCTGTAGATCTGAAGTGGGCCATGCAAGGAAAATAAAAAACAGCATTTTTGCTTGTACATAATTGGATGATAAAATCAGCAGAGTTTCCCCTCATTTCAGATCTTCCCCTCAGATCTACAGCGACTGCATTTCCTCGTGCATTTCCAAGTGCACTAGCAGTGCACTTGTAGTGCACAGTGGATTTGCCTTTAGTAAATCACACCCAATGCATACACTATCAAAAGAACAAGATTTGAATAAACAGGCAGTGCTTATTGTTTACTCTACTATAGAGCAGTTACAGTAGTCTTTGCGCTCACACTTCCGGACACCCCTAATGGGAGCTACTGTGTCTGGGTGTGAGCTTAACCAGATATCTTTAACTGTGTTGATTCTTTCTTATTTTCATGAAATATTATCATGGTTTCCTACAAAAAAACTTTGACTTTAAGGGATGCTTCCCCAGTAGGTAAAGTTAAAACAGAATTAAATGAGTAAGAGTTGCATAACTGACCTTCTTTAAGAAAGTTTACTTTTATATAAACTGATATATCTAAATCTGCAGTCCATCTAACACTTCCCCCCAGATTAACAATGGTGTTGTTCAAAGGTGCCCCTTTGGTCTTTCACCCAAAGTGGAGGCACAATACTGGTCAGATCACCTGGTGAAAACAGAGAGAAAAAATCTAGCAAAAGAAAACTAATGTAGCCACCACATCTAATGATTACATTTTTGGTTTTGGGTTTAATTTACTAAACAAGATCTTCCCCCCCAGATTAACAATGGTGTTGTTCAAAGGTGCCCCTTTGGTCTTTCACCCAAAGTGGAGGCACTATACTGGTCAGATCATCTGGTGAAAACAGAGAGAAAAAAATCTAGCAAAATAAAACTAATGTAGCCACCACATCTAATGATTACATTTTTGGTTTTGGGTTTAATTTACCAAACAAGAAAAAAAATTAGCAAAACATACAGTGTGACACTACACCCAAGGAATTAAAGCAGAAAGCTTCAAAGCTGTGTTTTGACCATAGAAAGTTAAGTCATTTGAGACAGAATTAGCTTGTAAAGTCTCGTACACACGGGATGACGATCGTACATACGATCGTCTCAAATCGTATGTTGCATAATGTAACTTGCATACTGACTGCACTACACGATCGTACGACCACAGAAAGAACGTTCAGGTGCATGTAATTAGCATCCGGCCGTTCCTGACTTCTGAGCATGCGTGTTTTGCACAATACAACTTGTTGTACCAACTGCTCTGTACACACGATACAACGGTCGTATGAGCGCTTGTTGGTACGACCAAGTTTTCTAGTTTGCTCATACAACTCCCTTGTACGATCGTCGTATGTTCGGCTGTTCTAGTCGTGCATACGAACGATCGATATCGCATTCAATGGTCGTTAGTACGACCTGTTGTATATGATCGTCGTCCCGTGTGTACAAGGCTGAAGACAACAGCTGTGGATAGCTAGTTAGCCTTATACCACCCAGGGCCGGCTCTACCACTAGGCGGAGAAGGCGGCCGCCTAGGGCGCACTGCCACCTAGGGTGCCTGGCCACTGTTGATCTATCACTGGCTGCTCTGCATTGATTCATGTAAAAACTGACACTGTCTGAAGGAGATAATGAGATTGTAACATGCCATTTGCAAATGTATATAGAAATAGTAACTGATCTGCCAAATACCCCCCCTCCGCCCCCAACCCCCGTGAGGCTATATTTGATGGGCACAGGTGAGGCTGTATTTGATGGGCACAGGTGAGGCTGTATTTGATGGGCACAGGTGAAGCTGTATTTGATTGGCACAGGTGAGGCTGTATTGATTGGTGCTGGTGAGGCTGTATTAATTGGCGCTGGTGAAGCAGTATTTTATGGGCACAGGTGAGGCTGTAATTGATGGGTACAGGTGAGGCTGTATTTGATAGGCATAGGTGAAGCTGTATTTGATGGGCACAGGTGAGGTTGCAGTGATTGGTGTTGGTGAAGCAGTATTTGATGGGCACTGGTGAGGCTGCATTTGATTGGCGCTAATCAGGCTGGGCAGGGAAAGGGGTGGAGTCAGGGGTGGAGCCAAGGGGGCGGCAAAATGAGGTTTCGTCTAGGATGTCAAAAATCCTTGCTCCAGCCCTGATACCACCAGTTTACGTGGTGTTATTCTGCAGTGCTTCTCATATGGGTGGCACAGTGGTGTAGTGGATAGCACTTTCGCCTAGCAGCAAAAGGGTCGCTGGTTCGAATCCCAACCACTACACTACCTGCCTGGAGTTTGCATGTTCTCCCTGTGCCTGCGTGGGTTTCCTCCCACACTCCAAAGACATGCTGGTAGGTTAATTGGATCCTGTCTAAATTGTCCCTAGTATGTGTATGTACAGTATGAATGTGAGTTAGGGACTATAGATTGTAAGCTCCTTGAGGGTAGGGACTGATGTGAATGTACAATGTTATATGTAAAGCGCTGCGTAAATTGACGGCGCTATATAAGTACCTGAAATAATCAAATATTCAGCCCCTGCCTTAACACATTATGATTATAGAGCTGAATTATTCATTGTTTGTGGGTTGTTTTTTTTTTTATTCAACCATGTTTTTTTTAATCTTTTATGCAAAAGACAAGATCCATAGTGTCAAAGCAGTAAGAATCTAAGAACATATTGTATAACATAGCGTATCGGTATATAACCTTATAGTACAGACATAAGTGAAAACTGTTTATACAACTAGAGTCCAGACTGCACTATGCAGTCTTGGCCTGTATCCCCACAAAACATAACATCTCATCAATACAAAATGAGAGGGGGTCATGTCATGGAGGAGAAAGGAAAATTAGAGAAGGTTCTTTGAATCGTGCCCCAACCATTTTTCCCTCTTTCATGAGTCGTGCCCAGTAATGCAGCCTCACCTGTGCCCAGCAATGCACAGGTGAAGAGGAGAAGATCAAGAACTGGAGTGGGGAATAGGTTAGAGGAAAAGGAGAAGAAGAGGGGGGGGGGGCAGTCATTTTTTTTTAATACAAATTCTCTTCCAGGGTCCCAGTATGGTAACCATTTTCTTATTTGGTTCCTTGGGTTAAAAGGTTTAGGAACCCCTGCTTTTGAGTAAAGTTCTGTATATTTTCAGTGAGCGCATTCAGAGTTTTATTGCTGTATTTACCTTAAAGGTGACGTCCACATTTTTTCACGCTTACTGTTTCATACTATACATTTGTTAATATACTAAATAGAGAGATGTGTGGATTAGTCACTAGGGGGAGTTCTCAGCGTAGAATAGATACTGTGAACTTTTGAGCTAACATATCAGCCACATGAAAATTACCATTTTATAAATCTATTTTATTTTAATATCTATTATAATTTTATCTAAAATAAGACTGTACTTTAGTTTGACACTTTTGTTAATAATGAGTTCAGCCACTGCAGTCAGTTGAGTGCTACGGATTTCATTTTTGCTCACATAGGATTTCTAAGGCTATTAGTAATTTATGTACACCACTGCTGATGTCTCAGAACAGGTGCTGTGGCTTAAAAGTCCTAATAACCTGTTCTGCTTACTCAAACACATTTACTTACAGTTTTCTTCGTACTTCTCTTTAAATCCTTCTCCTTGGTCTTTTTTCTGTTCCCCTTTGCCATTTCTTTGGCAGTTCTTGATGAAAAGTTTTCATTTGTTACAAGTTGACCCTAAAATAATAGAGGAAGTGGTGTTTAAACAGCTATACCCAGAAAACTAAGGCCACATGCACACTGGGTGTCAAATATACCACTTTGCGGGGTGTTTGAATCTTTTTTTGTTCCTGTAAAAGCCCCATCCATGTTAGCCTATGTGTCCTTGCACACATAGGTGTTTATAGTCATTTAGAGGCAGAAAAAAAAACCAAATCTCACTTGTCATACAGGAGAGGAGTGTTCCGGCAGAAAAAGAGCTTACCAGATCTTCAGCCTGTGGAGGAGGGATGTCCTGAAGTGGTGAGAGAGATAAACGTACAAACTCATGCTGCCACTTGTAAGTCAAGCTAATGGCAAACTGCCCAGAAATTTTAATAGAGAGGTATTCATTGACCTAGAGAAAAAAGGGAAAATTTTAAGGAACTCCAGAGAACTCGACACAGACCTTTTAATTTCAAATGTTCAGAAACCAAAATCATACCCTCTAATGTCATGTAATTGTAAAAGGCCTCACCAAAACAAATCATAAGCAACCAGAAGACTGTTTTAGGAAGTGTTTGTGTATTATAACATATGTACAGGCGGTCCCCTAGTTACAAACATCCGACTTACAAATGACTCCTACTTACAAATGGAGGGAGACAACAGGAAGTGAGAGAAAATCTCCCCCCTAGGAAGGGAAATTCACTCCTGTAAAAGCTATTATGGGAAAAAGGTGTCTCCACTGAAGCTTTATCACCAAGGTTTGTTTCCACAACAACCCAAAATTTTCAAAATCCAATCAGTGTTGCCAACCGCCAGAAAATTTACTGACAGTCTGTAAAAATCAGTGATTTTTACAACTGTCTATAAATATCAGGGTCTCATAAGTTGTCATGCTGTGCTGACTTTTTAAGTGTAAACCAGGAAAACTACTTGATATGGGTATTGTCAGTGTTTCCATGTTGTGTTTAAGTATCAATTGTCTTAGTTTTTAATAGGAGTTCAGTTATTTTTCAGGGTGGCAGTAAAAAATGGGCTCCGCCAGTAAATTATCCATGTTTTGCCAGTAAAAAACGCTGCAGGAGGTTGGCAACACTGAATCCAATTATCATTGGGACAGGAAGGGAGGTGAAATCTTCTGAACAGAAACATAGACATCAAAATAAACATTACAGGGGTGTTACCCCTTCCCTATGCTATCCAAAAAGCTTAAAAATAGTTTTTTTGACTGAAGCTACACTTAAAAAATGTACCTGTTCCCACTTACAAACAAATTCAAGTTAAGAACAAACCTACAGTCCCTATCTTGTTTGTAACCCGGGGCCCGCCTGTACATGTATTATGTTGTTCTACTGCTGAATTACATGAGAACTAGTTTAATGGAAGCTGCTATTGGTTTCATAATCTTGACAATACATATACTGTATAAATTATGTATCATTATATTACAAATTTACCTGTAATGTAATAGGGTCAGGTAATTTTCCTTTCTTTGGCCAGTCCCATTCTTTTATAGTCTCTCCTTCTTTATCACTCATTACTCCACCAGTCTGATTATAGTGCAGTATATAACAATTGCTACATAAACAATAACAATTAAATATAATATATAATACAATTAATTAAAAAATAGTTGGATGTAAAAAATACATTGTGTTATTTTCACATGAATTAAAATAGCAATTTACTTTGTTATATTGAAAGGCTAACTTTAGATTTTAATATCATGCCTACACTGAATGAAATATGTAGCCAAATTGCTGACCTCCTTCTGAAAATACTGGTTGCCTATTTGCCTCTAGTTTTAATACATTCCATGTCAGAAAGTTGAAGACAGAATACCTGATCTGCATGCTTATGCCAGATTAGTTACCTGCAAAGTACCAAAGATAATGGATAAGTATTACAGCCAGGCAGCTTGGATTTCCAGAAGAGGTCAGTAATGGCAAACTACCTATTTCTCTCAGTACAGGTTTTAGTCTTAATAAGGCCACACTAACGCCCTATTTTTACAAACTCTGCCTAATTCTTAGAATGCATCTCTTTTGAAGCATGCAATCAGTGTTGCGCTGGAATCAGGGTTTAGGTTATTTTAGACAATGTACAAATCAATAATAATAAGTGGAGTATTAAAAAGGTATCTAACAAACAGATACACCATGATAAAAAGAGGCAAAAGAAGTCATCTCACAACCAACCAGATATTTCATTGAACTTTGAGTTTTTATTAGAAAATGACAAAAATTAAATCTGATTAATTAGTAATTTATGTGGTAATTATGAAAGCGTATCAACTTTACAGGACTAAACTTGGTCTCCGGACCATTTACCCAGATCTGGTGTGGTTTGTTGGATACTTGCCATATACCAGGATTGTTGCACTCTGAGTCCTTTGGGTACGTTACACCAAAAGTTGAGACATACAAATTTGGGCCACATGGGCCCTCTGGATCAAATTATTTTCAGCTTTTTCAGCAGGAGTATCTACTATGTTAATCACAGGTGTCAGATTTGTTTGTTTTTCAAATTTTGTTTTAACCACTTACCGACCGCCCACCGTCATTGTATATCACTACATTGACGTGGAATACCGTTGTTATGGTAGCAGATAGCTACCATAACCCCGGTATCATTTTTTGCAGCGGGAGGTCGGCTTTCTGATAAAAATGGACTCTGTGGCAGATTCGCCGCAAAATCACTTTTATCAGGGGTGGGAGAGGGGCACCCCCTCCCACCACTTTACAGTCATCTCCGCCGCTTACCGGATCCGTCGGTAGCAGCGGAGATGATCAGGTCCACTCCCCTCACTGCCTGGATTCCAAGCGAGGGCAAGATGGTGCCCGCTTGGCTCCATGGCAGTCAAGGGCGGAAGCGACGTCAAACATCACTTCCACCCAATGCTCCTAAATGAGACCATTTTTTTTTTCAAGTGACTTTTTTCTTAATTGCATTTTAGTGTAAATAAGAGATCTGAAGTATTTTTGACCCCAGATCTCATATTTAAGAGGCCCTGTCATGTTTTTTTTAATAAAAAGTAAAATAAATAAGAAAAAAACATTTTTAAAGCACCCCGTCCCGCCGAGCTTGTGCACAGAAGCAAACGCATACGTAAGTCCCGCCCGCATATGAAAATGGTGTTCAAACCAAACATATGAAGTTGTTGTTCTAATTCAAAAAAGTGAATGTTTTCCAAAATAATTGCGCTGTTAAGACCACTGCGCAAATACGATTTGACATAAGGTATTGCAACAACCACCATTTCATTCTATAGGGTGTTAGAAAAATATATATATATATATAATGTTTGGTGGTTTTTCTAAAAAAGATTTTAACTTGTAAACACCGAATCTCAGAAAGAGGCTCTGTCCTTAAGTGGTTAATTGATGTTAATTGCATATCAAAATCTCAATAAAAAGAATTTTTAAAAAATAAAAAAAAAATCTGACTGAATGATTTGGGCAACAACCCACTCGTCCTTTCAATCCCACTAATTCAGAATGGTATTTCCACTTTTATGGTATGTATCATCTAGTGCATATTCTCATCTAAAATAGCTGTAAAAATAAGAAATATGATTATATGATTTACTAGAGAGATTATACTTTAAAAGTAGCACTAACCTGTCAGGAAAATAAACACTGCCATGTCCAAAAGGAGTGAATGTACCCAGAATATCTTCCTCTGGAGAGAAGATGTTAGTATAAAGTCCTCCATATGAAAGGCCAGAGTGGCTTTGACACACAGCCAGTTGCCCAGTTGGATAAATGGACAGTGAGTTAAGAGAATGTTTTTCATCATCATACTTAGACTTATGAATTACATATTTACTGTAAAATGTATGGAGGAAATGACAATCTACAAATGGTGACCTTCTTGTTGTCCTTTCCCCACACCAACCACCTAGGCCAACTGTCTTATGCTGCCCTAGCCCTATCTAAATCAACTTGTAATCTGTACTAAATAGTGGCTATAGCACTAGCAATGTCAGAGGCTCAATTTTAACACAAGAATAAGACATTTTTATTTGAGCCGTTCTACTGTTTTTGTGTTGAATTCTCGTTAGAATGTAAGCTTTGTGGATTGAGCCTTAGGTGTCTAAAAACACGCCAAGGTTGAAGGTGACAGTTTGCTCACTCTGCATCAGCATACATAGAACTGACAACAAAGCTGCCATTTTAGTCTGCTGGCAGCTCAGTTCCACATGTACAGATCCAGAGGGTTGAAGTGTAGAGACAACAACAATGAGGACCCAGTCAGATTGCAACAGCAGGCAGGGTAGTAGTCTGAAGCCTTTTATTGTACATGAAAATATATAACTATTGGCACAATAAAGATAAACCAAAAGAAAAAAGTGGAGAAAAGGGGCAGACTTTTAAGGTTGCCACTTAATTCCCGAATGAAAAAATCAACGAAACTTGTAAATGAGTTAAAAACATATTTATTTGAATACATTAAAAAAGATTTTTCATGTTAAGATACACGTTTCGCTAATAGCTTCATCAGACGATCCTAGAATTGCCTCAATATTCGAGATGTATTGAAGGTAGTCATAGTGTTCACTTTCAGCGATAGTACACAGAGGGAAAGGGGAGGAAAAAAAAAGGGGGGGTTGTATATTTCCACTGGGTACTAGACGGCCCTGATTGGGGAATCACTTCCAAAATGCAGCAGCAGCAGCTGTATAATGTAATTGAATAGTATCTTTAGTAGATAGGCAGCCAAAAAAATGGAACTGCAACAGTCAGTATTGAAGTGCAATTACTGGCTAATTAATGAATAGCCAGAGTGAGAAAGCTCCTATATATGAGGGGACTCCAGGGGATCTGTCATATGTTGGACTGATCATACAATCAGCTGATCCTGCTTCAAGATTTGTGTCCCAGATGTGTATGCCATACTTTTTTAAACCTTTGAAATTTAAAATGAATTCTTTAGTCAATCTTGCTTTTATTAATATAGATTCCTTACATTCTTTTTGTAAATCAAAACAGAAATGAACCTGTAATAATTGTAATGTAATTACATTTTAATATCCGTAAGTAATCTTCACATCACTATCCATAATAATATTCAAGCTATTCATCTATGACAACTTTAACTAATTTTTGCTAAAATTTGATCATTCAGTGATCAAATGATCAAGGTATTTAGTGACTTAAGACACAGTGTGTGAGATTGTCTTTCACACACTGGATACTTTTTGGCTGCCTATCTACTAAAGATACTATTACATTACATTATACAGCTGCTGCTGCATTTTGGAAGTGATTCCTCAATCAGGACCGTCTAGTACCCTAGTACCCAGTGGAAATATACAACCCCCCCCCTTTTTTTTCCTCCCCTTTCCCTCTGTGTACTAACGCTGAAAGTGAACACTATGACTACCTTCAATACATCTCGAAGGCCTTAGTGAAGGTTTTACGTCGTCGTCGACATATTACATTACATTATCATAGAAATCATCTATCCGTCGGTTTTTCATAGGTCACACACTTTCTGTTAGAGTGTGTGACACAGAATTCAGTGATTTATGGAACTAGTAAACTAGTGACTTACTAGTTTAAAATCGTTTTTAATCAATTTCAACAGTATCTACTTATCGAACTTATAATAATACCTATCACTACACTTCTAATGAATGCCTATAATTTTACATTAATGTAATGTTAATAATGTCCAAGTAAAGACAAAACTAAATGTTTTTCTTACATTCCTTAGATATAATTATTTTCGTTCTAACTGATTT
>BLSH010398324.1:228095-260495 GCA_018402905.1 Glandirana rugosa | reverse complement strand
AACGTCCAAGTAAAGACAAAACTAAATGTTTTTCTTACATTGTTTAGATATAATTATTTTCGTTCTAACTGATTTCTTAAGTAATATTTAAAGTTTCCAAATTTTTTCATACCGTATGTGTAGACCCTGTGTTTAGAACTTCGTCCTAGCCGACTAACATATTAGTCAGGTTGTATACTGTCTAGGGGACCTCAGGGGAGTATATATCCTCGAAAGAGTGAGACCGATAAGTAATTAATCGGTCATTAACGTAAAGTTATGACTGACAACGTCAAGGTAGAAAAACCGACGGATAGGGAAAGGGGAGGAAAAAAAAAGGGGGGGTTGTATATTTCCACTGGGTACTAGACGGCCCTGATTGGGGAATCACTTCCAAAATGCAGCAGCAGCAGCTGTATAATGTAATTTAATAGTATCTTTAGTAGATAGGCAGCCAAAAAGATGGAACTGCAACAGTCAGTATTGAAATGCAATTACTGGCTAATTAATGAATAGCCAGAGTGAGAAAGCTCCTATATATGAGGGGACTCCAGGGGATCTGTCATATGTTGGACTGATTATACAATCAGCCGATCCTGCTTCAAGATTTGTGTCCCAGATGTGTATGCCATACTTTTTTAAACCTTTGAAATTTATAATGAATTCTTTAGTCAATCTTGCTTTTATTAATATAGATTTGTTACATTCTTTTTGTAAATCAAAACAGAAATGAACCTGCAATAATTGTAATGTAATTACATTTTAATATCCGTAAGTAATCTTCACATTACTATCCATAATAATATTCAAGCTATTCATCTATGACAACTTTAACAAATTTTTGCTAAAATGTGATCATTCATTGATCAAATGATCGAGGTATTTAGTGATTTAAGACACAGTGTGTGAGATTGTCTTTCACACACTGAATACTTTTTGGCTGCCTAACTACTAAAGATACTATTACATTACATTATACAGCTGCTGCTGCATTTTGGAAGTGATTCCTCAATCAGGGCTGTCTAGCACCCAGTGGAAATATACAACCCCCCCCCTTTTTTTTCCTCCCCTTTCCCTCTGTGTACTAACGCTGAAAGTGAACACTATGACTACCTTCAATACATCTCGAAGGAGGATCGCCTGATGAAGCTATTAGCGAAACGTGTATCTTAACATGAAAAATCTTTTTTAATATATTCAAATAAATATGGTTTTTAACTCATTTACAAGTTTGGTTGATTTTTTCAGCCAGGATTTAAGTGGCAACCTTAAAAATCTGCTCTTTTTCTCCACTTTTTTCTTTTGGTTTATCAGCCTATATTAGCTATGAAAAAAATATGGCCCTATAGGCATTACTAATAATATGGTGGGAGTTGTGCCAATCCTAGAAGGCTTTTAAGAATTGCAGCTGCTCTTGAAAAAAAATTTCAGCTAGACTTGTTTGGGCATCTTATACAGATGACTGCTGGAAGGTTTACCAGGAGCTTATTAGGCTTGTCCAGATAGGAAAATGGCCTGGGGCTGACTTGTATTAGGCCTCCCAGCTGACCTGAAGATGTTTTGAACTTTGCCAGGAATACCTAGATCAGGATTCCACAAAGTAGTGAATAATAGCCCCTAAGGGTTGAAGGGAGTCAGTAAATGTCTGGGGGTCAATAGGTGGACAGTTGGATGGCCAATGGAAGGTCAGTTGAGGTTAATTTATATGTGTTAAGGTCTGTAGAATTCCACATTTGTTTCTTATTCTGAATGTGAGGTGGCCAGTTATAAGACAATGGGGTTGATTTGCTAAAGGCAAATATATTGTGCAAGTACATTTACTTCAGAGCTTAGTAAATGAGGTGAAGCTTCACTTTGTAGAACTGCATGCAAGGGAAAAAAACCAGCATTTTTTCTTGTACATGATTGGATGACGCCCTTGCAGAGTGCACAGCCTATTTACTTTTAGTAAATTAACCCCAATGTTACACAGAGTTGGATGGTTTGATGCCAGTAACAGTGGCCTTAAAGGGACCTGAACCCTGGAGTTTGTGTTTAAAAAAAGGCAGCCAGGGGCATTATGATTATTATTATTATTCACAGTACTGTTATTTGAAGTAGTATTCAATTGTATTAAATTATCTTAATATAATAAATATTTGGGGTTTAAAAAATATGAAACTTTATAAAATGGGCGATGAGCTTGAAGCATTTCAAGGCCCCTGACTTAGAGTCAAGGATTACACGTTACGGTCTTGTAGACAGTAAGTCAGATTTTCTTTCTTTTTCTTAGAGGATACTAAACCATTGAGGAGCCGTCTATCAGAGCATATTGGAGTTTTTGCAGAGATGGATTCTCCCGCTTGATCTCTGGGATATGTGGTTTTCCATTCATCAGTACAAATACAGAAGGTTTACTATTCTTTTTTTGTTTCAATATCGGATCCTTTTTAGTACCACCATAGTGTCGAAGAATAACCGGCTTGTTGAAACCATTGTCATTTAAACTTGATAATTGTTTGTTTCTGTAATAAAAATAAAAAAAAAACATTGAAAAATATATACTAAATACTACTAGGTCAAAGACTGGGAAAGTATCGACTCCAAATCATTAGTGTGAAAGCCAAGTAACTAGCATTACTACAGCCATTATTTACCATAATGTATGTTATTTTAAAGCGGTATTAAACCAAAAAGCAAACATTTATCATATTGTAACTTAACAATTCTTAGATGTGATGGCTAAATTAGTTTGTGTTTTAGGTTGTTTTTCAACAAAACAAGCTATTCTGCAGATGTAGAAGTTACAGGGTCAAGGAAAACTATTTATACTGACAGGGGTGCTTACAATGACCAGCCTTTATTTATTTAAAACCTTTATCCCCTAAGCAATGCTGCTGTCCAAATGTGCCCCTGTGCTCCTTCATTCAGAGTAGGGACAGTCTAATAAAGGAGGTGTGTTTCTGGCCAGATTACCAAGTGAAAACAGAGGGGAAAAAGCCTAGATGGTAAGCTGCAATATATAACATTTTTGGTTTTGGGATTAATACCGCTTTAACCTATCAGACAAAAAAAAGAAATTATGAAACCAACAGTGTGACACTAAACCCAGGGAATTAAAGCAGAAAGCTTCAAAGTGGTGTTTTGCCATGGAAAGCGAAGTAATTTGAGGCAGAATTAGCTTGTAAGGCAATAGCTGTGGGTAGCTAGCTAACCTCATGCCACCACTTTACATGGCATTATTCTGCAGTGGTTCTCATACGCAGCCTCCGCCTTAACACATTAATGAACACAGAGCTGAATTATTCACTGTTTGTGTGTTTGTCTTTTTTTTTTTTCTTATGCAGCCGTGTTATTTTAGTACAAATTATCTTTCTTAAATAAAGAAAACAAATGCAACCAACAGATCTAATACTTGATAAGCTGAAATATATTATATTTTTGGTTTTAGGTGTAATACCACTTTAAACAATGAGGGCCAATAATAGCTGAAAATACCTGTCGCATGGCTGACAATACCTATTGTAAAGGCAAAGGCAAATAATACATGTATTTTTTGCCGCGTGAATTGATACTATTATGTGACAGAGCTACCAATTCCAATAATTTACAAATATATGCCAAAATACCCATACTTATACAGAAATTAAAGTGGTTGTAAACCTCAGACATGAAATATGAACAAGGCATATCCCTCTATATTGTGTACTTGTCTCAATTAACAGCGCTAAGTGTCATTTCTGTCTACTACTCCGTTCCTGTGCTATCATCATGAGTCACTTATGACAAGTTTTACTGACACCAAGAGAAAAAAGGTGACAGGGGACAGAGCTGCAGCTGACTGACAGCCTCAACTCTGTTCCTGTGTGCTGTGGGGGGGAGGTACCATCCCTCCAATCAGCTCTCAGAGCTCTCCTCGCTGAGCTGTGCAGTGTGTAATTTCAGCTCTCTGCCCCTTTTTATTCTGGCAGCTGGACAAGCTTTATAAATTCTGCACTTTGGATGTAGAGAAGAGACGACTGCAAATAAACAGATACAACTTATGTAGAAGGATTTGTTTCATCTGCATATCATCTGCTGATAGATTCGCTGGGTTTATGGAAAGGTTTACAACCACTTTAAGCTATATGTCAGTAATATAACATTGATCACTGCTCTATATTAGGCTACCTTCACACTGATCCCCTGCAAACACGATTTTGCCATGATTTTACTGCATTTGTGGTGTGGTTTTTAAATGACGTGACTCAAAAACCGCACCAAAAAGGCATTGCAGATTTTACTGCGTTTTTACAGCGTTTCCATAGTTCAATGGGAAGATGCGTTCCTGGAGCATTTTTTTTTTAATCTCCCCAAACATGCTCCAAAAATGCTCCAAGCGGGATTTTATTCACCGCAACAGGAGTGCACCTATGTGAACATATTCATTGATTTTAAAGGGAAGCATTTTCAAGCGTTTTTTTTAACGCAAAAGTGCTTCAAAAAGAGCAAAAAGAGTGCTTCTCAGTATGAAAGCAGCTTTAGTCGTCATGTTAGTCTTATGGAGCTACCAACATAAGTCACAAAGTCACCTTAATTTTAAATATGTTCTAAAAATCTCCAGGAACATTTACATATTCATACAGAAATGTATTACAAATATTTGTACAAACCAGTTAGAGGCCAGTTTATAATTTCTATTATGTGGCCCTTTCGACCGATTTCACACCAGAATGTTTTTCAGGCATTTTACCTCTAAAAATAGTGCTTCTAACCCCTATATTTACTGCGGCAGTGTGGACATGTTCCGTCGCACCCCGGAGGAGTTCTTTTCCTGTGCTGCCACAGCAAAAGAACGATGTAAACACGGCGGTTTCCCGCTCTGTCAGTGGGGGCATAAAAGATCTACTGATCCCTGTCACTGGGATCAGTTAGATGTCTTATGCCCATAACAGTCCTGCCCCCCCACAGTTAGAATACACCTAGGGAACACAGTTAACCCCTTCACTACCCCCTGCAGGCTAACCCCTTCACTGCCAATGACATTTACACAGTAATCAATGGACAATTAAATCTCTGATCACTGTATAAATGTCATTGGTCCCAAAGAAGTGTCAAAATGGTCCGACATGTCCGCCGCAATATCGCAGTACTGCTAAAAATCGTAGATCGCCGCCATTACTAGTAAAAAAAACTAAATAAATAAAAACCCCATAAATGAATTCTCATCATCCGTAAACGTGGCAACTTTTGCGCAAACCAATCAATAAACGCTGACGGCGATTTTTTTTTTTTACCAAAAATATGAGGAAGAATATAAATCGGCCAAAACCGATGGAAAAAAAATGTTTTTTTATATTTTTTTTTTGGATTTGTATTTTAGCAAAAAGTAAGAAAAAATATTTTTTTTTTTCAAAATTGTCGCTCGTTTTTTGTTTATAGCGATGATCAGAAATGACGCAGAGGGGATCAAATACCACCAAAAGAAAGCTCTATTTGTGGGGGAAAAAGGATGCAAATGATGTTTGGGTACAACGTCGCACGACCGCGCAATTGTCAGTTAAAGTGATGCAGTGCCGAATTGCAAAAAGTGCTCTGGTCCTAAAGGAGGAAATCCTTCCATGGGCTGAAGTGGTTAAAGCGCCTGAAAAACTTCTCCCATCCACCCCAGTGTGAAAGCCCGAGTGGGCACTGGGGCGGTCCTGCAAGCTGCATCTTTGGGGCGGTGGGGGAGCGGTGTATACACCGCTCCTCCACCGCCCCTGCCCATTGCAATGAATGGGCAGCGCTTCCGAAGCGCCTGAACACCACTTCGGAAGCGCCGCTAGCCGGCACTTTTAACCCCTTGTGGGGGGGGGGGGTAAAAGCGCACCACTACCGTCCGAATAGGGGGTGGCAAAATGGCGCTAAAAGAGCTGCGTGGCACTGGTGTGAAAGTACCCTTAATGTTTACATTGTGAGGCAGCTTATCTCTGCTGCTCTAAACTGGCCCTACATAGACTGTATGGATGAAAGAATTGATAAACGTGTTGAGTCCATACATTTGGATCTGTGCAAGCTGCAGTCTCTCTAGCGCCCAGGCAATTAAACCTCTCCATTCCATTTCTTCAGATTTAGAGTCCTTTGTTTCAAAAATCCACCCTTAACAAAACAGATATATGTCAGACACCAGTTTAAAGTGCACAGATCATGCAAATTAAATAATTCAACTTTGGCCACTAAAATTCACATAAATACCATTGAGAAATAGCCTATAACATCTGCATTGCACTTGTAAGTCCAAAAGGGGACAGACTAGCCCACCATACACAGCCTAATATGTTAAGTGTTGCAACTCAAATTTGCTGTCAGATCTAATTTATACCGTTAGGCCTCCTGCACAAGGGCATAGAAAATGCTGCTTTTAGACATAGAGCATATTTTTGTATGCCTCTTTATGTAGTTCTGTGTTAGCCCGTGTGGCCATGCACATCAAGTATTTAGAGCAGTATTTTAAAGCGGAGTTCCACTTGTTTTTCTAGTTTATTAAAAGTCAGCAGCTACAAAAAGTGTAGCTGCTGACTTTTAATAAACACTAACTTACCTGTCTCCCGGTCCAGCGATGGCTGCGCCCGAAGCCTCGCTCGTCTCCCCCCTCCTCCCTGCGGCGCCGGCATTGCGGGTGTGGGCACCGGCCGTGGCTTCACGGCTGGGCACGCACTGCGCATGCACGAGTCGCGCTGTGCGTTGCCAGTGGCCAGGCAATCTTTTGGGACCTGTGACGTGTCCCAGAAGATTGCCAGGAGGGAGGGGCCGCCTAGGAGGAGTCGCCTAGGCGGCCCAGAAGAGGAAAGAGGGAGAGGGACAGGAAGTCCCTCTGAAAATAGGGTATCCACTCCCCCCCCAAAAAAATGACATGCCAAATGTGGCATGTAAGGGGGCGAGGAGTGCTTAAAGCGGAAGTTCCACTTTTGGGTGGAACTCCGCTTTAAGAACAGTGTTTAGAGGCATAAAAAATACACCAAAGTTGCTTTTGGAGAGGAGCCTGCAAGCATAATTTATGAACATAAATGCATGCGTACAAGTGTAAATTTAGTATCAAGAATAAATTAATATATATACCCAACATTAGAGCTATTTTTCTGCCAAGTTCTGGCAGAAAAAGTGCAGCCTATTTGACGCATACATTTCTGTGCATGAGGACTAAGGCTTGTTGTGATTAAAGCTGTGTAGGCTGAAACGCGTCAACTGACTTCATTTACGTACTGTACACTGAGGTTTCCTGAATAAAAGCAAGATTGTGAGGATCATCGTTATGGACTATTACTCTCAGATGGGCAACTGTGAATCAAGCACCTGTGAGCTTTGCTGATGGTGGATTATATGGGTAGCAGCACTGAAATCTTTGTTTGCATGAGGACTAAGGCTGCATTCACATGTAGTGTTTTGTGAACGCGCTTATCTTTGCACGGTTTTTTAACTGCGTTTGCCAATTTTTTAATTTTTTTTTTGCAATAAGCGCACATCTTTTTTGCCACTTTGAGGTGCCATTAACAATGAATGCATCAGGCAATTTTTGCTCATTTTGTTAATGCATGCAAAATCATATGAAACGCTAAAGTGTGAATGCAGACCAAAGGCCTGTACACACGGTCCGATTATTGGCCAACAACGGTCGTCCAACAGCCTGCTGGCCGATAATCCGTTCGTGTGTATGCACAATTCTATAGCCGACTTCCAATTGTCGTCCAACAGAAGTTGTACGACAAGACTAGAAAACTTGTGTTGGCCAACAGGGCGTTGGCCGACTGTTGGCTCTTGTGTACAGAAGTTGGCCAACAAAAAGTTGGAAGTGCAAACACGCATGCTCGGTATCCAGGAAGTGTTCGGTCGTGTAAACCTGTGTTCGTAATTCACCAATCACATTCACCTGAATTTCCTCGTTATACGCTCATAACATGTCACTACGTTCGGCTTTGTTGGCCGATTACTTGATTCATGTCAGTACACTAGACAAAACCGCCGTCGCCCAATTTGGACAAAAGTTGGACGTTAGGTTGACCAACCATCGGCTTGTGTGTAGGAGGCTTTAGACTCTAAATCTCATGTTGTAATGAATGTTCTGTGGCTCAACATTAGTGTACATAAGTTTAACCACTTGCTTACTGGGCACTTAAACCCCCCTCCTGCCCAGACCAATTTTTGGCTTTCGGCGCTGTCGCATTTTGAATGACAATTGTGCGCTCCTGCGACGTTGTACCCAAACAAAAAAAACGCAATCGGCGTATATTGATTGGTTTGTGCAAAAGTTATCGTGTCTACAAACTATGGGAATTGATTTATGGCGTTTTTATTATTTATTTACTTTTTACCTCTAATGGCGGCGATCTGCGATTTTTATCAGGACTGCAATATTGGGGCGGACATTTTTGACACTTTTTTGGGACCAATGACATTTATACAGCAATCAGAAATTTAAATAGCCACTGATTACTGTATAAATGTCATTGGCAGTGAAGGTGTTAACACTAAGGGGGCAGTGAAGGGGTTAACTGTGTTCTCTATATGTGTTCTAACTGTGGGGGGGGGGCGGGGCAGGCCGGAACAGAACAGATCTAACTGATACCAGTGACAGGGATCAGTAGATCTGTCATGTCCCCTATGACAGAAGGAGAACCGCCATGTTCCCTATTCTGCAGCTCTGACAGGCGATCGCGGGTCTCGGGCGGACATCAAGTCCGCCACGCCCATGGAGCGCCGCCTGTGAGTGCGCACCAGGAGCGCGCACAAGGGCAGGACGTCCAACCGGAAATTCAGATCTGCGCTGGAGCCGTACTTCGGCTATAGCGTGGATCTGAAGGGGTTAAAAGAACTCCATACTAAAGATTTAAGGTTACATTCACACCATGTGCAGTAGGACTGCATTGGGAAGCTACTCCAACGCAGTCCCACAGTAAGGCTGGGTTCACACTATCCGACAAAAAAACGGTCCAACTTTGATCCTACTTTGCTGTGCGATTTACGGCCCTACATAGGGTTAAAGTCGGACCGTTTTTCTGTGAACAGGGATCTGGCTTTGATCCCGACAATGCCAGGCACCTTGTACTCTGGGGATCTTGAAGGGGAAATCCACGCCAAATTTAAAAAAATAAAAAAAATGGCACAGGGTCCCCCTCCAGGAGCATACCAGGCCCTTTGGTCTGGCACAGGGGCAGGGGGGGCCAGTGGTTGTCGGGGTCTGCAGGTGGGGACTTATCGGAATCTGGAAGCCTCCTTTAACAAGGGGGGCCCCCAGATCCCGGGCCCCCCACCCTATGTAAATTAGTATGGGGTACATCGTACCCCTACCCATTTACCTGGAAAAAAAGTGTACAAAAAACCACACTACACAGGTTTTTAAAATATTTTATTAAATCAGCTCCGGCGTCTTCTCCCCTCTCTTCTCCCTCTCCGGGGTGTCTTCTTTCTTCAGCTCTTTTGCGGGATCTTCTATTTTCAGAGGGGTCTTCTTTCTTCTCCTTCTCTGCGGCGTCTTCTGCTCTTTTACCGGTCTTCTCCGCTGTCCTCTTCCCTCTGTTCTTCCTCTCTTCTTCTTCCCATGTTCCCATGTTGACACGACGCAATCTCCTTCACGAATGCCCTGTCCGCTGTGTGCTGTGCCTTATATTGGCATGGGGCGGGGCCACCCGCTGACATCACCAGGAGGCCCTGCCCCCTATGTTGTCACAGCTCCGCCCCAGGATGTGACATCATAGGGGGCGGGCCTCTGGGTGATGTCAGCGGGTGGTTCTGCCCCATGCCAATATAAGGCACAGCACACAGCGGAGAGGGCATTTGTGAAGGAGATTGCGTCGTGTCAACATGGGAAGAAGAAGAAGAGAGAAAGAACAGAGGGAAGAGGACAGCAGAGAAGACCGGCAAAAGAGCAGAAGACGCCGCAGAGAAGGAGAAGAAAGAAGACCCCGCAAAAGAGCCAAAGAAAGAAGACACCAGAGAGGGAGAAGAGAGAGAGACGCCGGAGCTGATTTAATAAAATATTTTAAAAACCTGTGTAGAGTGTTTTTTGTACACTTTTTTCCCAGGTAAATGGGTAGGAGTACGGTGTACCCCATACTCATTTACATAGGGTGGGAGCCCGGCATCTGGGGCCCCCCTTGTTAAAGGGGGCTTCCAGATTCCGATAAGTCCCCGCCCGCAGACCCCGACAACCACCGGCAAGGGTTGTCGGGAAGAGGCCCTTGTCCTCATCAACATGGGGACAAGGTGCTTTGGGGTGGGGGGCGCAGAGCCCCCCTGCCCCAAAGCACCCATACTCCCCATATTGAGGGCACGCAGCCTGGTATGTTGGGGGGGAGGGGGCACTCACTCGTCCCCACCCCCTTTCATGGCCTGCTGGGCTGCGTGCTCAGATAAGGGTCTGGTATGGATTTTGGGGGGGGCAGTTGTTTCAGCATGGGGGTTCCCCTTAAAATCCGTACCAGACCAAAGGGCATGGCATGCTCCTGGAGGGGGACCCCATGCCATTTTTTTTTTTTAATTTGGCGTGGAGTTCCCCTTCAAGATCCCCAGAGCATAAGTCGCATGCCAAAGTCGGATCAGTGAAGACACTGATCCGACTTTGATCCGACTTCAATGCCTTTCAATGGGCTAAAGTAGGATCAAAGTCGGACAAAAGTAGTGCAGGAACCTTTTTTAAAGTCGGTCCGACTTTGAAAAACACAAGTCGCACCAGTTAAGGCGCCTCTCATAGGGAATCATTGTTTTTGTGATGTAAAGCTCCTAATGTCGGTCCGAGAATCGGACTAGTGTGAACCCAGCCTCAGACAAGGCAAAATGGGGTGGTGTGCGATGGCACAAATTACGGCAATCCAATGCCACGCACAAAAGAACTTAAAAGGGGTTGTAAAGACTCATGGTTTTTCGCCACAATGCATTCTTTGCATTAAGGTGAAAATTTTTTTCTCAGTAGTGACCCCCCCCCCCGAGCCCCCCTTTTACTTACCTGAGCCTGTTCGTTCCATCGGCGGCTACAAGCAATCCGCTCCAGTCTGTGTCAAGGGTCTTCATTGGCTGGATTGATAGCAGGGGAGCCATCCGGCTGCTGTCAGTTAGGTCCAGTGATGCGGGGGGCAAGGGGCGGGGCCAAGTCCCACTGAAGCTTTCCCTGATGGGTCACTGGATGCAGAGGAGGACCCAGGAACGCTGCTGAAGGACCCCAGAAGACGAGGTTCGGGGCCATTCTCTGCAAAAACACTCCACAGAGGAAGGTATGACATGTTTGTTATTTTAAAGGGGAAAAAAATGAGCCAGAGCCAGAGCCATGATAGAGTGCCTGCTGCCTGTGAGTTATGATACCATCTATTATGCCAGAGAGACAGACACAGTGTAATGTAGTATATTCACAGACACCCCCAAAGCACACCAGTGTTGAAGCCTTGAAGGCACTGGCAGCCCCACGATCGGATCCACTTTCCCTCTGTGCCTGCTGCTGGACACTGTCAGCTGCCTTTCTCTTCCTGTCACCACCACTGCCCGCCTCACAGCCTCTCTTTGGGCCCCGGCTACTACTGGGTGGGGAGCAGAACTGAGCAGAAGGCTGGTGTGGGCATGATGAAAGGAAAGGAAACCCGTAATGGTAAGTAGTGCATCCGAACTTCCGAAAATCAACATATTCCTCCTTCATCAGTCTTTGGTCCTATTATAAGCTTTGGTGAGACACTTTTTCCGATAACCCATTGATAAAAAGCATTGCTTTAATATTTTTGCCTCCTGTTCGAATTTGGATTCGTCCGTGCAGTTATGTCGTGCACGCAAGTACTGCCCTGTTGGAATATTTTTTATTAATGTGTCAGGGTGGAAACTTTTCGCGTGTAACAGGCTATTGGTGGCAGTGGGTTTCCTTAACAATCTGGTCTTGACCTGACCCCCAGCATCCAATGAGATTGTCAGATCAAGGAATGTGACCTTGTGTCTGTCATACTCACATGTGAAAGACAAATTATAAGGGTTCCTGCCCAGTCCTTCCACAAAACTGTTGTTCCCTAGGGCTATAGGACAGTGGTGCGAGGGAGGTGTCCATCATTGGAATCCCCTTAGGATACCATCCACAACAGGGATGTCCTCAGCATTGATTTAGCGCCCCCTCTAGACCACCACCCCAGCCCTTACCTATTGGGATCCACATTGCCCCTAATTGAACATTGACTTTTCCAGACACTCAGTTGCCAGTTTTCCAACACAGTTCGGATGCACTACTTACCATTATGGGTTTCCTTTCCTTTCACCATGCCCACATGTTACAGTGAGTAGGGAGTACCTGGAGGTTCCCTCTAATTCAGAGTGTGTCATCAAACTTTGGGGCAAGCACCATGTGTGGAGACACACCAATGCTGGGGTGTTCATACAGACAAACACCCTCCCGGTGCTGTAGCTGTCACACAGATAATGCAGTCTGGGGAGTCTTGGTGTTTCACAGACACTAGTTCCCCATCAGACCCCCTGCCCTTGTGATTGACAGCATGCAGTGGGCAGACTCCTTAGCCAATAGCCTGCTACTGGCTGCTCACTGATTGGTATCAAACACAAAATCAACGAGTAGCTAGTTCCTCAGCTTCCACATCAGGGTCCACCTACTGTCAGCATCACTAGTTGCTAAAAGCCTGTTGGCCGAAAGCATTCTTTACAACCAGTGACAAGTAGAAGTAGGGAGTGCAGGGGGTAGTGGTGGCAAACGAGTCGCCCTGTTACACAGTGTACACAGACAGTCACTCTGCCTGTATCTGTTTACTAACTTAGAGTTGGTCCTAAATACTTTGACTGTCATTATCTACGAACTGTAGGTAATTCTTTTTTAATTTAGTGCAGCAATAGCACCACTTTGTAAATAAAGAACCACTGAATCTGCCGCACAGGTCAGTAAAGTTACCAAAACTGGCAACAGGTATCCTTTAACGCCTTCCCGCCAGCGCTATAGCCGAAAGAAGGCTACGGTGCAGGCTTAATTGCCGGGAGAACGTACTTGGATGTCCTCCCATGATCGCGCTACCCGGAGCGGCGCGTTATGTAATCACTGAGTCCTTCGGGGGAAAGGGCCAATCACAGCAGCCCTTTACCACGTGATCAGCTGTGTCCAATGACCGCTGATCACAGAAGTAAACACAAGACGGTTATCGGCTTTTCTTTCCTCACACTGACAGCGTAAGGAGAGAAAAAGAGAGCCAATAACCGGGTTGTGTTAAAGGGATATCGGCACTGATAATGAGGGCACTGATTATCAGTGCAGTCCCAACAGTACTGACAATTAGTACCCACCAGTGCTGCAAATAAGTGCTCATCAGTGCTGTCAATCAGTGCTCATCAGTGCCTCCTCATCAGTGTCACCTATCAGTGCCGCCTATCAGAGCCACCTATTGGTGCCCTTCAGTGCCACCTATCGTGCAGCCTCATCAGCGGCCCTCAGTGCAGCCTATCAGTGCCCATTAGTGCAGCCTAACAATGCCCATTAGTGCAGCCTCAAAAGCACACATCAGTGAAAGAGAAAAATTACCTGTTTGCAAAATGTTATAACAAACTACTTTTTTTTCAAAATTTACAGTCTTTTTTAGTTTCTTTAGCAAAAAATAAAAAACCCAGTGGTGATTAGATACCACCAAAATAAAGCTCTATTAGTGTGAATAAATTGATAAAAAATTTCACTTAGGTACAGTGTTGCATGACCGCGCAATTGTCATTCAAAGTGTGACAGTGCTGAAAGCTGAAAATTGGCCTGGGCAGGAAGGGGGTAAAAGTGCCCAGTAGGCAAGTGGTTAATCTGGCTTAAGATATTTATAAGGGCATACTGCGAGAAAAGTGTTGTACGTTTTTTATTCAGTTCCCCTGAATGTTTTATTTTTTCAAACCATCATATTTCAATCATTCTCTTGTAACTGAAGTTTAAGTTTCCTTTACCTTTATCTTCACATACTCTTGATGACATAGAGAAACTGATGGTGACTGGTACATGTGATGCAAAGTTCTGAGGAGCTTAAAGAAAATAAAAAAAAATCCATTAAACATAAACTGCAATTAAAAAAATAAGGAACAGTAGTATTAAATACTTATCTTTCCTTTGAAGATTTAAAAAGTAACTTTTCACTCCATGAGGAAAATGGCTGGGTTTAAACACATCTATCGTATTGCTGAAATATAATTTCATGGTTCATAATTTAGCACTACTCCCATATCAGCTGAAAGAATATTGCCCCGGTCTTTCCCAGATGTTTTATCTCACAGCCCGGCACATAAGCTCAGTTACACATTTCTTCAATGACCAGTCTAGCGATGTTGTTTTTGTTGTTTTTATTTTTGGAGAACTTGGATGGGGTTGAGGGATTTGAGTGGGATACTACCAAAACAAGAACTATGTACAACTTGAGGACTATATATTCTTTCTGGAAAAAGCTGTAGTAAAGTCCATGCTTGCAATAAACAATGGGCTTAGCTTTGAGGTAGTAGCAGTAGTAGTTAAATGCACAGTCAGCCCCTTAGTTAGTTCTCTGGGTTCCCAGCATCTTGGGTTGCCACCTGTCCAGGATTCACCCGGACAGCCTGGGTTTTGAATCATGTGTTCGGGTTTCAGTCCGTCTGAAATCTGGACACATTATTCAGACTGCGCTATGGCTCCTCAAGTAACCGTGACAGTCACACACAAATCTGTTGCCGTCCGGGAGCTGTGGGCGGCTGTCTGGGGGCTGGTTTGGCATCACTGAAGGATGGGGCGATGATGTCAGTAAGAGTAGTTTGGCCCCACCCACTGTTTGTGCACCGCATTACTACTCTCCTTGGGGCACCCAAATGTGTACCAGGTCTTTTATAATCCTATACTGTTAACTGTGAAAAAAAAAATTGCCCTGTGTCACTAAAGTGTTCGGGTTTGGCTTAAAGAAAAGGTGGCAACCCTACCAGGATCCAAGCCCTCAGGTTACCCACCTGAGGCCTCACAGACAGCAAGCATGTGGCAGCATTGTCCTGGAGGGCAGCAAGCCTTTCAGACTGGACTGATCCTCTCCAGGAAAAGACCCAGAGCTTGATGTGCTCAGAGAATATATACAGTTATGCAGCATGCCATCGGGGCCTTGCTCCCTGGGATTGGCCAGGGCTGTATAAATATTTATACTGCCATCTGCATAACTCCACACCTATGATCAAGAAAGTTCTCACAGCATTCCCGGAAAGCAGAAGGAGTCAACAGACTAGCAGCAGCTGGGAACACTGAGCAGACCTAACTAGTCAAATGCAGCTGCACTGGATACAGTGAGCAACTAAATTTACCTAACACAGCAATTGCAGCCACACTAAATACAGTGTGACAAGCTAAATTTACCTATCAAAAACACAGCTCCCCAAAACACAGTGAGTCAACACGAAATCTATCTATCAATCCTAGCACCTATCTAGGAGGGTGCTACAATAACAATAGGTTCAACTATGTACTGTACCTAATTAGCCCATACTATATATCTTTGCATTGTGATGCTTTGAATGAGCATGTACATGCTGTAATGTATAATTGCTATTCTACAACACACCAAACTGTTTTAATATTTATGTGTCTCTGGCTTTAATCACTTGCCGACCGCGTAGCGAATATAAGCGGTGAAAGCTTGGTTCTGTCCCGCAAATCACCGCTTTTAGTCGTCACTCGCGGGCACGACTGCTAGATGTCAGCCGGCGACCCGTGATGGCCTGTGACAGAGCTAGTACAGGGAACCGCCGTTCTCACAGCATGTCAGAGATCTACTGATCCCTGTACTCGGGATCAGTTAGATCTTTGGTGCCCTTGGCAGCCCAGCCGCCATACAGTTAGAACACACACAGGGACCACAGTTAACCCCTTCCCTGCCAATGACATTTATACAGTAATCAGTAGATATTTAAATTTCTGATCACTGTATAAATGTCATTGGTCCCAAAAAAGTGTCAAAAATGTCCAACCTGTCCGCCCCAATATCACCATTACTAGTAAAAAAAAAATAGTAAAAACCCAAGCAATGAATTCTCATGGTTTGTAAACACTGCAACTTTTGCGCAAACCAATCAATAAACGCTGATTGCGATTTTGTTTTACCAAAAATATGAGGAAGAATATAAATCGGCCAAAACCGATGAATACATTTGTTTTTTTTATATATTTTTTTTGGATATGTATCTAGCAAAAAGTAAGAAATATTTTTTTTTTTTTGCAAAATTGTCGCTCTTTTTTCATAGCGGAGATCAGAAATGACGCAGAGGGGATCAAATACCACCAAAAAAAGCTCTATTTATGGGGAAAAAAGGACGCAAATTTTGCTTGGGTACAATGTTGCACGACCGCGCAATTGTCAGTTAAACCGACACAGTGCTGAATCGCAAAAAGTGCTCTGGTCCTAAAGTGGGAAATCCTTCCGGTCCTTAAGTATTTAATAATGTGACTAATTAATTAGTTCTGTGACTAACACAGAACAAGTATGCTACTCAGGATTCCTAATCTGACTTTCCTAATGTGAATACTAGTCCCAGGAAAAGAACCTAAAATATTGAAGTCAAAGTCAGACTGGGCAACTAGTATTTCCAGTAACAGCAAAAAAAAGTTTACCATACTTGGCAACTTTCTGAGATGAGAAAGAGGGACGCATTATAGTGTAAAGTACGTGGGCAAAGGATACATTCCTGTGATGCACCAGATACATGGACCATGAAGAGTTGAGATGCACAAAATGATTGTTTTAACCCACAAGTGTTTTTTTCACCACTACTTTTTCTTTATGCTAGCTTTTCAGACTTATGAATACAATCATTTAGTGGTTGGATGTACGACTTACTGCATTGTAACACTTACGGTAACTAAAGAACCAAAAAAGGGACAAATGGGAAGGAAAGAGGAATGGAGGGATTTGGTTCCAAAGGAGAGACATTGGAGTTGATTTACTAAAACTGGAGAGTGCAAAATCTGGTTCCACTGTGCATGGTAGCCAATCAGCTTCTAAGTTCAACCTGTTCAATTAAAGTGTTACTAAACCCAGGACCCTGCATTCGCTATATCTGTTCTCCCACAGAACACATAACATGAAAATGCAATTATTTTAGTAAATATAAACTCCTAAATACCCTTTCTCATCAGCAGTATATAGCAGTCTTGGGACTTCTATCAGTGTCTGGCCGAACACTGGTTAATCTTGTAGGAGGAGTTTTCATTCCATCTGACTGTCCTATGAGGCTGCAGGACCCTTGACCCTCTGTCTGGACAGGGCTGATTGGCCCTGCGCTGATCACATGCACCCTCTCAAAAATAAAAACTCTCTAGCAATACACACCAAACTAAGCATGTGTGGAGTGCCTCCTAGGGCTTTGTGCTATCAGGAAATGAATTAGGGACTGTAAAAGAAGGGGAGGATCAGAGAACCCCTTAGGTTCCACAATGAGTATAACAAGCATGCTTTATTGCATATAGACACTGTTTTTACCGTTATGGGTTAAGTAACACTTTAAGCATTGACAAAATGAAACCTGGAAGCTGATTGGTTTCTCTGCAGAGCTGAAACAGATTTTGCATTGTCCAGTTTTAGTAAATCAACCCCTGTCCAACCAAATCAGGGACAATTAAGTGCTATGAGCCCTGTTTCTTTAAACGACATTTCTAAATAAAGAGTATTTAAACAGCCAAAGAAATAAAATGCTCATCATAAAATAGCAATCATAATCTAATGAAGTGTTTGCTTTGTGATTACAAACTCACATCTGTTTCCTGTTGGCTTGGACTGTGCAAATTCTTGGCCAGCTTTCTCCTTGCCGTGCTCCAGAAGGGTGGCATTAGTCTTATTTTTAATGTGCTTTACATTGTCTACAGTCTCAGGGGGTACTGTGCTGGGTCCAGGTGCTTTGTAGTCACTTTCCTCAGGGGCCATACTTGTGTCTGTTGTCATCTTCTTGGAGGAGGACTGACAATGTTTCTTTGTGTATACCGCACCCTCGATGAGCTCCTGCCAGCTGTAGTTGAGCACATTCACTACACCCTGAGGAAAAATGATCTCATACTGAGAGAAAAAATTCAGTAGTTTCCCAAGCTCATATAACAATGTTGGAGCAACATATTTATAATCATCAAAGGGGTTCATGAAGTGTTCATCATCGGTGATGATATGGCTGAGTTTTTGGTTACTGTTCTCCACACTGTTCTTTTGTAAAGTAGAGCTGCCGATTTCTGGTAATACCATATATTTTTCTTTGTGCATTTTTTCATCCTTGGGAAGTGCATTTTGCTTCCTCTCGGCTTGAGCAGGACCTCCTTTTTTATTCCGGTTTAGGCTGAACATAAATCAACAAAATAATGCGTAACTACAGTACAGGCTGATTGAAAAAAACAACAACTGTGAGGCCCATTTGAAGCATGAAGAATTACTATGTGTGCTGCAGATAAAGCGGTATAACAGTATTCTTTTTAGACTTTCTTTCAAGTGTGTGAACCAGCTCCATTGTAAGCCAGTTACAACTGGATGTGGTTAAAAACTTGTCCAATTTGCATATATGTGAACCCAACCTAATACAGTGATCAGTGCTAAAAAATATGCACTACCACTGTATTAATGACACTGGCTGGGAAGGGGTTAAACATTTAGGGTGATCAAAGGTTTAAATGTGTGCCTAACCAGTGTTTTTGTGTACTATGTGTGCAGTTTTTAGTAAGGGATCTGATGAATTTTATTTCCTGCATTGCACATCCCTGCTGACAGGATAGATAGAGCTTTGCCTTGTTTACATAGGCAGAGCTCTGTTCTGTGTCTCCCCTCTCCGATCAGCAGGTGGCGGTGGACATCCATTGGCCGGCACCCACTGATCGGCTTGTGCTGTGTCTAATCACAGCACAGCCGTGACGCCAGAGGTGTGCGCGCCCCCCTTAACCCCGAAGTACTCGATCATGTACTAGGTACGTGATCCAGCGCAGGAGAGCCTCTCTGCTGCCATATAAGTTATGCATTCGGCAAGTGGTTAAAATTGTCAGCTTTTATTTATGTAAATTCTTTATCCCAAATGGCAAAAAATGTTTGCTGTAAGTGCTGTAACCTCTCCTATTCTCGATCTACACCTCCTTCCTGGGTCTCCTATTCTCGATCTACATCTCCTTCCTGGGTCAGCTGATAGACTCCCATGGCTTTCAATACCATTTCTATGCTGATGATACCCAAATCTATCTCTGTACCCCTCAGCTCACTCTAACAGTCTCCTCACGCATCACTAATTTACAGACAGACATATCAGTGTGGATGTCAAACCACTTCCTCAAACTCAAAATGTCCAAAACCAAGCTTATAATATTTCCTCCCCCATGTGCCCCTTCTGACTTCTCTGTTAAGATCAATAGCGCAATTAGCAACCCATCCCTGCATGCCAGGATACTAGGTGTAATGCTGGACTCCGAACTATCCTCTTGGCCCCACATCCAATCACTGTTCAAATCTTGCTGCCTCAACATCAGCAACATCTCCAAAATATGCTCCCTCCAAACCAATAATACCACAAAGCTCCTAATTCACTCCCTGGTCATCTACCGCCTCGACTACTGCAACTCCCTTCTTATTGGTTTACCTTAACATAGCCTATCCCTCCTTCAGTCCATCCACCTTACCAACCATTCAATGTCCGCCACCCCTCCTTGCCAACCTCTCCACTGGCTTCCGCTCACCCAACAAATTACATTCAAAGTACTAATGACAACTAACAAAGCCATCCACAACACTGCCCCTAGCTATATCACTAACCTAGTCTCACAATACCAACCCCAACCAAATCGTTCTCTTTGTTTCTCCCAAGACCTGCTTTATAGTTCTCTTGTCATCTCCTCCCATGCTCGCCTCCAAGACTTCTCATGAGTCTCCTCATCCTCTGAAAAGCCCTACCCAAATCTGTCAGACTATCTCTTACTCTGTCCACTTTTAGGCGATCCCTGAAAACCCTTCTATTCAGAGAAGCCTATCCCGCCTCCACCTAACAACCGTACATTTGTTTTCTCAATCAGCTTATCCCCCACAATCATTATCTTTTGTATCACTTGGTCTTCCCTTTTAGATTGTAAGCTCTAACGAGCAGGACCCTCTGATTTCTCCTGTATTGAATTGTATTGTAACTGTACTGTCTATCCTCATGTTGTAAAACACTGTACAAACTGTTGGCGCTATATAAATCCTGTATAATAAAAATAATATAATATTAATATTAATAAAAGTATTATCTGGAGTTTAGCTTCAATTTATTAGTGTATCCGAATCTGCTAGTGCAGGGGTGTCAAACTTGATTTCATCGTGGGCCGTATCAGCATTATGGTCGCCCTGAAAGGGCCAGTTGTATATGTAAGACTAGATGTCCAGAGCACCACCCCCCCCTTACATCAGATTCCAAGAGCCCCCCCCCACCAACAGAAGTTAAGGGTTCCCCACCCTTCCTTGCATCACAATGGGGGCAGAGTTGGGAAGCAGAAAGAGCAGGGTCTAGAATAGGACCAGAGGAGAGCTGGAGTCTTCTGAATGCTGAGACCAGGGGAGGTGAAAATGAGGGGGTGCTGCAGCTGCACAGAGTGGAGCAGGAGCTGAAGGAGTTCTGTCCTCCACTCTGCGGCCAACTGTTGAGACAGGGGGTGGTGGAGATGAGGGGAGTGCTGCAGCTGCAGGAAAGGGGTGAGTGAGGGCCACACGGATCACCGAGTGACAATAGAGAGATTTTTTGTTGTTTGGTTTAATACCACTTTAATGTTCAGACTGCCAACCTAAAGTGGCAGTAGCACACACACTTCCAGCTGCTATGGTTCTTGGGTCAGAAAATCCAATACATAACAAACAAGGAGCTGTTGCAATGCACGGGCTGATTTTCAAAAAGGCAAAGATTAGATGAAATATTGACAGACTGGTAATTTCAAATAGTCAAGGTGCAACACTTTGCTTAGAAGTGACCATGTAGGGTTACTTTAAAAATGTAAGGTCAGGATTTACTCTATATATGGATAGAGCTGAGTTTGGCTCAGAACTCCAAGTAGTTTCTTACCTGTTAATGAAGTTGGCTAGACGAGGATTAATGTTTAAGTACTTCATATCAGAAGGTAATTCTTCAGGTATCTTCTTACTTCGCTTAACTGCCCTGGTTTTTAGCTAATACAAAAAAAAAGGATATTTCTTCTACATTATAGAAAAGCATTGGAAAAACTGCAGGTGCCTACAGTCGCCCTCTTAGACCCAGCTTTTTGTTAAAAATATAGGGATTCATTTACTAAAGACAAATAGGCTATTCATTTTGCAAGGGAAATTGCACTGCAAATTCATTTTCCCCAGAGCTTAGTAAATGTGGTGATATTTCACTTTTCAATTAATACCCAATCACGTACAAGGGAAAAAGAAAACCATTATTTTTGCTTGCCTGTGATTGGACTCTGGAAGTCAGCATTTCATTATGTAAATTCTGGGGATAGTTCACTTACAAAGTGCAACTTCCCTTGCAAAGTGAACAGTCTATTTGCCTTTAGTAAATCAACCCCATAGCATCAGAAAGTACATTCATGTACTATCCTTTCAGGAAGAGGTTATGATAATGGTTCGCCCCTAACCCCTTTCCGCTGACCGTATGCAGATATGTGGATTCATGAAAGTGGGTCTTTATCTGTGGGGCCGTATATCTGCATACCCCTATTTGTGCTGGGGGCGTGCTGCACAGTGCACTCCTAGCACAGAGACTGGGCTCTCACCGAGAGCCCCAGGTTTCGTACTAACGATCGGGACCTGGAAGTCCCAGTTCCTGGTCACCTGATCGTTGTGATAGCCTCTGATTGGCTATCAAAGTGACTGTGCAGCCCGCCCATGTGTTTACTTTTCCTTCTGCATGGAAAGCAAGATATAAACAAACAAAAGTGCGTAAAAAAATGAAAATAATTTAAAAAAATAAAAACATAGAAAAAAAATACTAGATCAAGGTTTGATCTAGGTCAGTGCCAGAGTCAGTATATTTTGGGTAGGATTTTTTTTTTTTTAAACATTTTTTAAATTAAAATCAGTGTCAGTTAGTGTCAGTGTGTTTTACATAGGATAAAAAAAAGCAAAAGGCGCACTACTGTTTTTGGGCCCTACTACGGGTGCAAACTAACATACACCATATGGGGTATCGCTGTGATCGCCAGAAACAGGGAAATTATTTTGGGTTGTTCTTTGGTTAGTTATGGTAATAGCAAGAAATATACTGTACAGGTAAATAAAAAATATATTTTTTTTTTACTATTTTAGGGTAGTTTTCCTTTGGTAATAAAAAAAAAAATCAGGTAACATCTCTGTTACCATTTAGCGCCAAATAAAAGCTCAATTTGTCCTTAAAAAAAAAAACAAGGTATACTTTACCCGGATACACAAAGTCGTTATAATATGTACAGTTTTACTAACGCATGTCAAAGTTGCAAAATTGTGTTCAGGCATTAACATCTGTCTTACCCTCCATCACTAAGGGGTTAATAAGCCATATGCACTTCGATAACAGTTATCAGGTTTTGATATGAACATTAGCAATGGCCAATATGACAGCTGCCATGAACGTCCTTCTTGCTGACAGTACAGCTAATAGTCTTCACTTCAGTTGCTATTTCTATATTGCATTAGGTTTTTTGTTTGTTCAAACTAAAGTATAAGGCCTCATACACATGGGTGCAAAACTTCAGGGCCGATGTCAGGCTAAAATAGGCAACAAAAATGCAATTTCGTCGGCGTTTTGCATCAGTGTTAATGAGCGTTAGTGAGTGTCAGCGTCAATAGGCAATTTTTTAAAAAAAAAACATTCCTCTGCTATTTTTTAACCTGAAAACGCCGGTGCTAAAAATGCTGGTTAACGGCGCTATGGCGTTTTGCCGCGTTAGTAAGCGTTTTGCTGGCTCAGCGTCAAAAACGGCATAACGTTACAGCCTCGGAACGCACGGGTCCTGCATTCGATTTACAGCTTAATAACACCAACGCCATCTACAGCTCAAAAACGTCAGTGTTTTTATGGGGCCATTGAATAACATGGAGAGCTGCAAAAAACACGGCAGTAAAAAACGTCCGTGTGTATGAGGCCTAAGTGTTACCTGCTAGCTCATGGGCAGGGTCTACATTCAGATTTTTTTCTCCCTACAGTGTCATTTTAACTGAACCATAAAACTAGCCATACACGTGGAAAATTAATAGAGCAGTTAAATAAATATAATGGTGGTTTTGATCTACCACAAGGAGATGTAATCGAAATCGCTGGAAAAATCTAATTGCTTCAGCAAAATGGGCATAGTTTTTTCATGTTTGATTTGATCTGTGAACAAATTGTATTAAAGCTGTCAATTTATTGCTCTGTTTCACATTCACAATCAACCAAATTTTGGATGTCAATCAAACTTGTGGGTCGCAGATTGCTTAGATTTTGACAATTACATGTATGGCATTCCTTGTGAATGGAAAGTGGTTGAAAAGTAATAAAACAATTTGGCCCCACACATGACCACTTTCAAAGAATTCACCTATGCTCAACCAACTTTTAATTTCAAGGAGTGTAATGTGACCTACCACTAACAGTTTCTACTGCTGCCATGAAATTATGTACAGTGTTGGTGGTAGGTTAACTTGATCCATTTGGTTATATTTTTCTATTAAAAACTTATTAGAATTGCCTTACAATTGTTATGTGTGAGGCCAGCAATAAAGCAAAATAGCACATACCTAATAAACATAAGAGAGATGCTTTACCTGCCAAAGGACTTCTATTAACATCTATTCAGTCCTGAGATATCCTGGGTCATGTCTAGCCAGGGAGTGGACCCAGTCTTTCTCTGCCACAATTTCACCTACACTTACAGGTCTCCTATCCACCCACAGCCTATGAATGGACAGTGAAATAAGAAGCAGCAGACTGTTGAGCTAATTTATCTGCTCTCTTCTCCTGTCAGCATGCTACTTGCACTGCAGTACACATAATTGGCTCCTTGTGTTGCTTCTCCCACCCCCCGTGTCAGCTCTGCTGTAAAGTAGACTGCAAGAGGTTGAAACCAAGTCAGTCTAGAGTCTTATATGGCATTTAAAATATAAATGTTGTGGTGAGTTGCATTAAAATGTTACTAAACCCACAACAGTAAAATCAGTCTGTATGTGCAGCATAGCATGCTTGTTATACTCACCGTGGAACTTAAGGGGTTAATCTTCTGCATTGTGTAAAAATGCTGTTTTATCCTGTATGCATAGATCCTTTCTTCCTGCACTGTCTATCTGGGGGAGGTCAGCTTAACACAAGCAGGGTAGTCCTCCTGCACATGCCCAGTTGTGTCTTTTATGCTGGAGAGAACATGTACTTGTTCTCAGAGATAGCCAGGTCACATGATATTGACATTACACATGTGGGCGTATATATACAGGCTGTAGTGGAAATCTCCTCCTACCTGAAATCTTAGCACTGGAGAAACTGCTGCAGTTTATCACTCACCGTGGTATACAGATCATCCAAAAAAGTATATAGTGGCAGTATTTTAATGTGAAAAGAAGATTTATAAGCTGTGGGCACTGTGGAGGGGCAGATTAACTATTTTCATACCACTGGGTTCAGTAACACTTTAATCTGTGCCATTTTTATCTGTCTGGAATTCAGCTTTAACATTAGCCCAAAACACTTAACCTGCACCATAATATTTAACCTATCTATCACTTAAAGGGGTTGTAAAGTCTCCTGGTTTTTCACCTTAATGCACACAACAGCAGGACTTGGGAGCGCGAGTGACCACCAGGGAAAGCGCTTCCCTGACGGGTCACTCGATGCAGAGGAGGAGCCAAGATCGCCGCCGAGGGAACCTAGAAGAGGAGGATCAGGGCCACTGCAAAACCGCTGCACAAAGGAGCTAAGTATGACATATTTGTTATTTTAAAAAAACAAAACCTTTAGTATCACTTTAATTCCCTATGCATTGACCCTAACTTTATCTACTTTTAAAATGGAAAATGTGATAGTCATAAACAAATTTATACCCACAATTATAAAACATTCTTGTCAAATGTATTTTATTATCACCGGACTAATGTACTGTAATTCAACTGACCAAGGCTGTGAAACTTACCTGGTCATAGAAGTATACTGGTCCTGTTTGCACCATGATGACATTACTTCTTTTCTGGTATATAAGGGAACATTAAAAAAATACATTATTTTATCACTATTACAGCTAGAATCCAAACATAAGTGTAGCTATCCTGCCCTGCACTTTAACCTATGTTAAAGTGTAAAGTTGTAAACCACAGACATGAATTATGAAGAAAGCATATCCCACTATAGTGCATACTTGTCTAAACTGAAAGCATTAAAGTGGATGTAAACCCACCACCCACCCTGTATAAACTAATGACACAGTATTAATGTATATATACATGCAAGCCTCCTGCATCTATCCCTACCTTGCAAATATCCTTCCAGTAAGCACCAGCAGCTCTGTAAACCTCTGAAATCAGAGGGTGTCTGTGTTTGCTGGAGTTTGGTGGGTGCAGTTGTGATGTCACAAGACTCCCCACCCACCTCTATACTGAGACACTGAGGAGGGAGGGGGTAGTGTAAAACTTTCTCTGCTGTGTGAAGGAGATAAGCAAATTTCTTGTCACTCACTGAGCAAGGGGCAGATTGACTGTGTATTTCCCTGTTAGTGGGACTTTCTCTTCCTGAAAAAAGATAAGCTCATTACTCACAGTTGGATTAACTATTTGTGGCAAGACTAGGCACAGATGACATAACATGCTATACTCTACCAGGCAGAATTATTAATTACATTTTTTTTTTCGGGTTTACATCCACTTTAAGTGTCATTTCTGTTTGCTGCTTTGTTCCTCTGCTACTGTATCAGTTTTCCTTAAACCAAGAGAATAAAGGTGACAGGGGAGGGACCTTCAGCAAATTGACTGTCTCAGCTCTGTTCCTGTGTGCTAAGTTCTCCTCGCTGAGCTCTGCACAGTGTAACTTCAGCCCTCTGCCCCCTTTTTTCTGAACTCTCAGACAAGCTTATAAATTCTGCACTTTGAACGGGTGTTGAGAAGAGATGACAGCAGCTACACAGGAGGATTTGTTTCATCTCTGTGTTTTACCTAAGGATAACTCCTTCATTGGGTATATGGAAGGGTTTACAACCACTTTACTTGCTGGGAGGTAAACAATCCAGGCTCATTTTCAGTCTGTACTCAAATGATCTTCTGTACTCATTTGATCTTCCCCTATTTATGCTCCCTCTGGCCAGCCACGGGGATGCCTATTACCAGTGGCACATGAAGGGCAAGACATAAATATTTGGGGCTGAACTTGTAAGAGTCTCTTTCCCCCAGGCTTTGGCCTGAGGACATGTGCGATAAAGTTATCTGACCTCTTAGACCGGCAGCCTAGGATGGACCTAACATGCTTGCTATTGGAAGCTAGGACTTGGCACAAACTGCCCCACCAGGAATAAGGAGAAAGCTGACCCAAGACTGAAAGCCAGGAATTGAGACTCTGCTAGAGGAAGGAGCAAAATTGAGGCTCATGGATCAGTGCAGGGGCCTGGTGACTTCCTTGGGATGAAGCACAGAGAAGTCTGTAAGCCATCTGGGGTGTGCTATGTACAGTGTTGCCGGTGTTAGCTTGAAAGTCCTACAAGCTGAAAGTGGATCTGGAGTCTGTAAGCATTGCTATGGGTGTATGCAGCCCATACCTTTCTCTTCCTGTAAATTGCCAGAAGAATAAAACATTTGAAAACCCTTAAAAATGACTGGCACCCAATGTTTCTTGAGTCCTCATTACTAGCCCTCGGGTAAATATTAACCCACCTTGCCTGGGGATGAGGGGAGTGCGAAATAAAGATTTCGGGCTATTGTCCTCCTCTCACGCCCTTTCTCAAGGTATGGACAATAGCCCGAAACTGTTGGTAAATATGGAGCAACATCGTTGTCTTGTTATGGACTTTGTTTGACTTACATGATCTTTTTATGATCAGTATGTTACCATTTGAAGAAAATTCTTGAATGATGCTTGTATTTTGATACTTTAAAAATATTAAAGAAATTGTGTGCAGCAATCCTAGACTTTCATATATATATATATATATATATATATATATATATATATATATATATATATATATTTGTAATGAGGTACTTGCAGCTAACCACTTGGGCGTCTGCGGGCAGGAGGCTTATCGGAATTTGGATACCCCCTTTAACAAGGGGGCCCCCAGATCCCGGCCCCCCTATGTGAATGAGTATGGGGTCCATCGTACCCCTACCCATTAACCAAAAAAAAGTGACAAAACTAAAAAAAACAGTAGACATGTTTTTGAAAATTCTTTTATTAAAATAGAAAAACAATGTCCCCCCCATGTAGATCCTCCAGCCCGCCGCCACTTCCAGACCCGCACTCCGCCGTCCATGAAGGCTGCTGCAACGTCACTGACCCAGCATGCAATGCCCTGCAAATTTGGGTGTTCACTAAATGGGCGAACAGGCGATATTCTGGCCGAACTTTTGCTCTGTCCAAACTGTTCACCCGACTCTATTGGTGTTATGCAGCTAGCTCTGCAATTGGTGGAGCTATGCAGGTATCATTAAATGGAAGGTAAATGAGCCACCGCTAAATGAATCCTGGTTGAGAATTGCTGCATTAGAGTATACTTGGTAAACTGTGGACAGTAATGTGTAGTAAACATGTTCATGTTATTTTACTGCTATCGTATCTCATATCTATATCCAAAAAATGCATTTACTACCAATATTTTGAAAACGCTATTGCTACATAGTTACATAGTTAGTCAGCTTGAAAAAAAGTCCATCTAGTTTAACCTACAAAAGGGAAAAAAAAAAAAACATACAATTCCATATACACAATCCTACACCCACAGTTGATCCAGGGGAAGGTATAGGATTGTGTATATGGGATTGTATTTTTTTTTCCTTAGTAATGAGTTGTATATCACATTTTGTTCATGTGCCACCTGGTGTGTATATTTCAACTCTTTCCCTTCAGCCCACTGGTGCGATGTGGGAACCATTGCGATTCCAGTGCCGTTTCCCGCATCGCTTCTCTCCCGCAGGCAGTTCACACTGCCTTTTGTGAACCGCTGCGGGTGTCAATACAATGTTAATGACACACCCAGATCGGTTCACAGATCGCAGTGCGAATTGTAGATTCAGACAGGAATGGGATTGTATGGGTGAGAACACCCATGCGATCCGATTCCAGTGCGGGGAAAAAAAAAGTCCCTGCACCCTTTTCTGTGCGAATCCAATGAGAGTTCAGCCAGTCAACTGTATGGCTGAACTCTCATGGCAAAGACATTCCATATGATTGGCACTGCAGTGCGGGTGCGAATCACATACAATGTCTGGTGTGAACCCGGGCTTAAACCCTCACAATGCAGCAAATAGGGTATATGTAAACGCAGGAAGAGAGCATTTTCAAGGTCATTTGCAGGCATAATTTTATGACTAAATGAGATACAATCAAAAAAATGTAAACTGATTATTACATTTCTATTATATTACATTTGACACTGTCAACTTACTATCTACCTTGATGTGTCGCAGTAACACTTACACGGCTAATCAAAATGCATTATCAATAAACCTATAACTAACACAATGTGAATTCTATCAAGTTACAAACAAGAGAAATAAAATGTTGAGAGGGAGTAAGACACATTTTACTTTCTCTTGAAAAAATATAAATATTACAAAATCACAAAAAAAATAGAACTTACATTGTGAAGGTGAGCTTGTTAGAAGTTGAAGAGGTGTGTGTGTGTTCACTGGAGAAAGCAGTCGTCTTTCTTTCAGTGTTGTGCACTGTGGAGTTTGAAGGCTGGTTGCCTAGTTACCAGATGCATTCTTTCTGCTGTGGATTTAGTTTCTGCATTACATGCAAGGGGTTGTTATCTAGAGCAATGTTTCTTTTTTCAGGCGCGGGAACCTTTTAAAAGTGTGCAAAATCCCAGACTATAATGGAGAAAATGTAAATGTTATTTACCAATGGGAAACCTGAGCCTGGCAGTGCAAACAAATGCAAATATGAATATCAATCTTCCTCCTACAAAAATGCTAACAGTGCAAACAAAATCCCAAAAATATGTGCAGAGATGAATATCAATCTTCCACCTTATAAAGTGCTAATAGTGCAAACAAAGTCCCACAATTAGGTACAAGGATGAATATCAATCTTCCTCCTTAACCACTTCAGCCCCGGAAGGATTTACCCCCTTCATGACCAGGCCATTTTTTGCAATATGGCACTGAGTTGCTTTTACTGACAATATTGCGGTTATGTAACGTTGTACCCGAACACGTTTATGTCCTTTTTTCCCCACAAATAGAGCTTTCTTTTGGTGGTATTTGATCACCTCTGCGGTTTTTATTTTTTGCGCTATAAACAAAAAAAGAGCAACAATTTTGAAAGAAAAAACAATATTTTTTACTTTTTGGTATAATAAATATCCAAAAAAGAAAAAAAAACAAATTTCTTCATCAGTTTAGGCCGATATGTATTCTTGTACATATTTTTGGTAAGAAAAATCTCAATAAGCAGATATTGATTGGTTTGCGCAAGTTATCGCATCTACAAACTCTGGGATAGATTTATGGACTTTTATTTATTTATATTTTTGTTACTGGTAATGGCGGCAATCTGCGATTTCTAGCGGGACTGCGACATTGCGGCCGACAAATCTAACCCCAAATTACACTTTTTTTGTGGACCAGTGAAATTATTACATTGATCAGTGCTATAACAATGCACTGATCCATGTATAAATGACACTGGCAGAGAAGGGGTTAAAACTAGGGGCCAATCAAGGGGTTAACTGTGTTCCCTGGGTGTGTTCTAACTGTAGGGGAGGTGGGCTGCCAGGGACATGACAGAGATCGCTTTCCCAATCACTAGGAACAGAAGATCTCTGACATGTCCCCTGTCAGAACGGGGATCCGCCTTGTTTACATAGGCAGATCCCCCTTCTGCCTTTGTGCACAATGATCGCGGGTAGCGGGAGGACATTGAGCGCCTGAAATGTCACATGCATGGACCGACATACAGGTGCGTTGGTTCACGCAGGAGAGCCGACCTGCCTCAGTAAAAGTACGGTGGCTGGTCAACAAGTGGTTAATAAATGCATATGCATTTTCCCCAAGTGCAAAAGTAATTCACGTTGTTACCAACAGTGCACCGCACCACCACCTCTGCAATGCAGTCACCAGATAGATGAAATGTAAAAGCAACTACACATTCAATCCATATGTTCATCAGACTCCAATAGCTCAGGTGTCTGTGATATTTTCTCTGCATATAAAGCTCACATCATGGAGCCCACACAGAAAAAGTATAACGTGTAGTATTTTATAGTGTGTAGTGTAGTATTTTATTAAAATAAGACCAATGGTACATAAAATAAGCAATCCATGTGGAAAGTACATAAAAATGCAATAAACTCACTCCAAAGGATGCTGATCCAATTAGTGGAATTAGTGCCATGACGTCAGCACGTACAGGCCCCATCCAACGTGTTTTGTGCACATGCACATCCTCAGGGGATCCACCTACTGATTACTTTGTGCAAGCTGCTTTTTTGCCTGTATGGAGTGCTCACTCATATTATTACACCTCTCAACACATATCTGACACCCCTGCTAGCAAACATCCTATCTTCTCCCAAAGTGCTCCCCAGCACATATGTGATCCTCCATCCTCCCCTACTAGCACTAGCTCTCTCCCCTCTTAAAGCACCCCCCCAGCACATATCTGACTCCCCCCACCCCCCCTTCTAGCATAAGTCCTCTCCCCTCCCAAGGCGCCCCAAGCACATATCTTTTTTTAAATTCAAAAGAGTTTTATTGAAACAAATTTCAGATTACAACGAATGTTACAAGTAACATATGGCAAATATGACATTTCGGTGATAAAGAAGTTGCCTCATTTTCCAGTTCAAAAAAAAACAACAAAAAGCCATGAAAGCACATTGTAGAGGTAGCGGCCTATGAATAATCTGTGGGGTACAGCCCCACAACACCGCAGCTCCCCGGCCCGGTCTCATGCCTCAGTTATGCAGCGGGCGGGTGCCTCCAACCGGCGGACACGCCGCGAAAGTCTCCAACTCCCCCTGTAACCCCCCATCGCCCCCGGGGGGTCCCCCCGGAGCGAGGAAGGGCTCACAACCGTTAGGCAGAGGAAGCCGCGCAGCCGCAGGGGCCTCCTGCGTAATGTCGTTCCATGGGATGGCCACCAATAAAGGGTCTAACAAGTAGAATACATAATGGAAATTAAACCACTCGTGTGAGGAAGAAAGAAAAAGGGAACAAACTTAATACGTTCTCTTACGTTAGGAGGTGGGGTAGCATGTGGAACCAGCAGGCCCAATCAATCTAGCTGGGTATGGAGCTGTGCGTCACCTCCCGGCTAGGCTCGGAGGCGGACACGACTCCCCCCTCATGGCAAATCCTCTGAGCGGCCTGCTGACCCTGTGTGCGCACATTCAGCTTAAGACATTAGGACGGACCCCAACTCAGGAGGGATGGGAAAGAAGGAGACACAGAGCAAGGGGGGAAGCACTTAAGGAAGAGGAGGGGAGAGAGAGAGAGAGGGAGAGAGAAGAAGAGATAAAAAAAAAAGGGGGGGGGAGGGGGAAAAACCCCCACCGCTATCCCACCCCAGATCCCCAGACCGAATGCCCATAGGAGAAACGTCCTTTCCCGGGTAAACCTCAGATACAATCTAGGGCAAGGGCACCTCCGATGTGTAGGCGTCTGTGTAAACAAAGTGGTTCCAAGGTCACCAGGTGTCCCGGTGGGCTTCCTCTGTATTGTACAGAGTCGCTGTAAGTTCCTCCATGTCTCTAAGGGCGTTGACCCCGGCATACCACAACGCCTTTGTAGGGGGCTCAGGGTCCCTCCATCGAAGTGGGATGCATGCTTTAGCTGCATTTAATAGCTGCATTGTCAGCGAGGTTTTGTATTTTTTGATCGGTCTCTCCGTCAGGTGCAACAAGCATGCAGCGGGGTTGTCATGTATATCGACCGCTGTGAGTTTCTCGCCGATATCTGCCACATCTCGCCAGAACAGTTGGATTTTGGGACACTCCCAGAAGATATGGACCATTGATCCCCCTTCTCCGCCACATCTCCAACAATGGTCCGGTACCTGGGGAGAGATGGCGTGTAAGAGTGTGGGCACTCTGCACCATCGAGTCAGGATCTTATATCCCGTCTCCTGGATCCTAGTAGCTAGAGAGGATTTTTGGGCAAAATGGAGAATTTCCAAGCACATATCTGACCCCTCCCCCTGCTAGCACTAGCCCTTTCCCCTCCCAAAGTAGTCCCCATCACATGTCTGACTCTCCCTCCTAAAAAACATTTTTTTTGATCTTTTGCTTTTAAATGTAAAGAAAAGATTTGGGGTCTTTTTGACTGCAGATCTCTTCATAAAGAGGACCTGTCATCCTTACTTCTA
>BLSH010398324.1:198778-214684 GCA_018402905.1 Glandirana rugosa | reverse complement strand
TTGGGGCATCCCCCCCCCCCCCCCCCCCCCCCCCCCCCCCCCCCCCCCCCCCCCCCCCCCCCCCCCCACCTCTCCTCACCACTGAGATCACTTTTATCTGACGTGGAATCGCCACCTGAAAAAATAGATACGGGGTTATGGTAGCTATCTGCTGCCATAACAACGGTATTCCACTTCAAACTGCCGCCGTATTATGACGGCGGGCAGGCTTGAAGTGGTTAAATAGAAAACTATCTTTCGATGGATTTTTTTTTACTCCAAAAAACTTTTGTTAAAACAAATTTGATAAACAAAAAAAAATCTGATTTTAACCGGTTCCCGACCGGCTTGCGTACATCTGCTGCAGTGTGGCTCTGTTCCGCAAATCGCCATCTATAAACGGCGGCTCGCGCATGCGCCGGCGCGCTCTCGTGCCCACCGCACTCTGCAGGAGTGTGCCCGTGGTTCGGGCGCACCCGATGTCCGCCAGCAAGCCACGATGACCTGCCAGAGAGAGACAGAGAACGGAGAACCGCCGATGTAAACACGGCAGTTCCCCGCTCTTTCAGTGGGCATTTAAAAGATCTACTGATCCCTGTCCCTGGATGGTAGCCCAGCCCCCTCACAGTTAGAACATGCCCAGGGAATACAGTTAACCCCTTCACTGCCAATAATATTTATACAGTAATCAGTGGATATTTAAATTTCTGATAGCGGTATAAATGTCACTGGTCCCAAAAAAAAAGTTTAAAAAATGTCCGACATGTCCGCCCCAATATCAAAGTCCCCATAAAAATCGCAGATCACCGCCATTGCCAGTAAAAAAAAAATTGTAAAAACTCCAGAAATGAATTCTCATGGTTTGTAAACGTGGCAACTTTTGCGCAAACCAATCAATAAACGCCGATTGCAAATTTTTTTTTTTTTTTACCAAAAATATGAGGAAGAATATAAATCGGCCAAAACCGATGAATAAATTTGTTTTTTTATATTTCTTTTTTGGATTTGTACTTTAGCAAAAAGTAAGAAATATTGTTTTGGGTTTTTTTTTTTTTTTTTTTTTTTCAAAATTGTCGCACTTTTTTGTTTATAGCGGTGATCAGAAATGCAGAAATGACGCAGAGGTGACCAAATATCACCAAAAGAAAGCTCTATTTGTGGGGAAAAAAGGATGCAAATTTTGTTAGGGAACAACATCGCACGGCCGCGCAATTGTCAGTTAAAGCGACAGTGCCAAATCGCAAAAAGTGCTCTGGTCCTAACATGGGAAATCCTTCCGGGGCTGAAGTGGTTAAATAAAAATAAAGAAATCCAATTTTTTTTATTTTATTTTTTAAAAAAATCATTGATTTTTATCCACCCTGCACAGCACTGTAGGTCTGTTTTTAAATAGTAATTATCAGGGGGTGAGGTCAATCTCAGAGTTACTATTCATGCTCCTGTAGAAGCTGTCTAAAACCCTTGCCCTGCTTGCTGCTTATAGGGTAATTGATGTGAACAGCTGCCCATCTACATGTACTTGCACATGGATGTTTTGCTGAGCTCATCGCAAAGCATCTGATTAGCGTCCTGTGCTCTGCTCTAGGGCATCAAGCTCATGAAATCATAAATACTGCCCAGTGCAGGAATCATACATGCATTTAAAAGGTTGTCTACACCAGTGGTTCTCAACCCTGTCCTCAAGTTCCCCCAACAGGCCATGTTTGCAGGTTTTCCTTTATCTTGCACAGGTGCTTTAAATCAGAGTCAATGGCTTGGTATTTTGGACAGCTATTTTATCTATAAGAAATTCCCAAAACATGGCCTGTTGGGGGTACTTGAGGACAGGGTTGAGAACCACTGCTCTACACTAGCCCTTAAAGTGTTACTAAACCCACAACAGTAAAATCAGTCTGTATATGCAGTAAAGCAAGCTTGTTATACTCACTGTGGAACCTAAGGTGTTAATCCTCTGCATTGTGTACCTGCTGAACAGGCTGAATTTCGATCCATGTATGGGCTGGCTTTAGACTTTAAACGGTTCAGCCCCAGTGCCGTAAATAGGCGGTGGCTGGTTTTGAGCGGCTGTACCGGGACATAGCCTGCAGCTGCAGGCTATGTCCCGGTATCGTTTTTTAGAGTGGACGGTCGGTTATCCAGGGATAACGGCTCAGGAGCCACTCGGTCGTTATCCCGGGGGCGGGAGGGGACTCCCCCTCCCGCCGCTCTTCTCCGGCTTCCCGTCCTACCGAGCAGGTCTCCTTCGGCAAATTCCTGAAGCGACGTCACAACTTCACATCCGGTTTACTCGGCGGCAATTTTAAAAAAATGACAGTATTCAGAATCTCCTTTTTTGGTGATCTGAACACTGTGAAGTGCAAAGGAGGGATGGGGGGTCCCAAAAAGTGTACCTGTCACTATATATTTATATCGCAAGGGATGTTTATGTTCCTTGTGATAGCAATAAAAGTGATCAGATTTATTTTTTTTAAAGAAACAGTGTTAAAAATAAATAAATAATAAAAAAAATTTATAGCGCCACCATCCCCGCGAGCTCGCGCAGCAAAGCAAACACATACGTAAGTCGCGCCCGCATATGAAAACTGTGTTCAAACCACACATGTGAGGTATCGCCACGATCGAGTGTGAGCAATAATTCTAGCAAAAGACCTCCTCTGCACCTCCAACTTAACTTTTAAGTACCGGACTTTGTCGCCATTCCGCGAGTGCGCGCAATTTTCAACCATGTCATGTATGGTATCTATTTACGCGGCGTAACATCCTCTTTCACAATATACAAAAAAATTGGGCTAACTTTTACTTTTTTTATTTTTTAACTCAAAAAAAGTGAAATTTTTCCAAAAAAAAAATCACGCTTCAGAGACAGCTGCGCAAATACTGTGTGACAAAATGTATTGCAACGATCGCCATTTTATTCTCTAGGGTGTTTGAAAAAAAATATAATGTTTGGGGGGTTCTAAGTAATTTTCTAGCAAAAAAAAATGTTTTTAGCTTGTAACCAACAAATGTAAAAAAAAGGGGCCCGGTTGGTAAGTGGTTAAGAGCATGGGAAGCTGAGAAGTTTCTAATGCTTCTGATTGGCTAATTATCTCACTGAAAAATAAACACAAATATAACTGGGAAATGTACAGCTACACTGGCTGTATTGTTGCAGTCTTCATCTTTGATCCTTCACAATCTGGATAGCATTAGTTTACAGTAAAATTCAAGCAGTAAGCAATAACCAAGTCCTCTTGTGAAAATTGACCTGTGCCTGAGCAGAGCTGATTTACCTAACTTGAACTGCATGAAATGGATAGGGGTTATTTGAATATCCTTCAACACTTCTGTTCTTTATTTTAGGACAAGAACCAGAGAAAGGAGAAGCAGAAGCAGCCCAGATAGATGATGTGACAAAACGATTGGAGAAACAAGCACTTGAAAACAAAGATAAAGATGATGAAGAAGAAGGTTTGTCCATGTTGTATTATCTGAACATCTGATTGTTGGGGGGGAAGGCATGGCAACGTACCAGTCTGACACCCTAGTGGTTTCTATTGTAATCAATCTGCACACCTTGGATGCATTTGCGGCAGTGCATTTCAGCAAACCACAAAGTACCAGTTCTAAAGAATTTAAATTGTAGCGGTTTAGTCCCCATGCCTATAACACAACTAATGTTCTAACTCTCTTCTTCTGTGCTAAGATGGTGATGGCAAAGGAGATGGAGCAGCAGGAAAGAAGAAGAAAAAGAAGAAGAAGAAAGGGGGTAAGCTTGTCTTCAAGTAGATCCAGAATCTCTTAACTTTAAAATGTCGTTTTTTTTTTTTTTTTTTTTTTATCTTTAGCTTTCATTAACCACTTGCCGACGGCTGATCGGCAAATGACGGCGACAAAGTGGCTCTGTAACGCGGATCGCCGTCATATGACGGCGGCCGCGAGATCGAGCCTAGTGAGCGTGCGCGCCGCGCCCTCACTGTGTTCGAGGAGGGCCAGGGAGCTGGTGCGGCGGAGTCTATCTCCGCCGGCCACCCGCGATGCCCCCCCCCCCCCCAGAGTGAAAGAACAGAGGTCCGTGTAAGTAAACACGGACCTCCGTTCTGTGAAGGGGGAAGGGCTGTGATCACAGCCTTCCTCTACACGGAAGGTGTGATCACTTCCCTTCCCCAGCTAGGGCAGTCCCTCCACAGTTAGAACACGCCCAGGGAACATAGTTAACCCTTAGAGCGCCCCCTGCAGGTTAACCCCTTCACTGCCAATGACATTTACACAGTAATCAGTGCATTTTTATAGCACTGATCGCTGTATAAATGCCAATGGTCCCAAAAAAGTGTCAAAATGTTCCGACATGTCCGCTGAAATATCGCAGTACCGTTAAAAATCGCCGCCATTACTAGTAAAAAAAAAAAATAAAATAAAAACCCCAAAAATGAATTCTCATCATCCGTAAACGCGACCACTTTTGCGCAAACCTATCAATAAACGCCGATTGCGTTTTTTTTTTTATCACAAATATGAGGAAGAATATAAATCAGCCAAAAACGGTGAAAAAAAATGTTTTTTTATATATTTTTTTTTTTGATTTGTATTATAGCAAAAAGTAAGAAATTTTGGGTTTTTTTTGCAAAATTGTCGCTCTTCTTTTGTTTATAGCGGCGATCAGAAATGACGCAGAGGTGATCAAATACCACCAAAAGAAAGCTCTGTTTGTGGGAAAAAAAGGACGCAAATTTCGTTTGGGTACAACGTCGCATGACCGCGCAATTGTCAGTTAAATCGACGCAGCGCCGAATCGCAAAAAGGGCTCCGGTCCTAAAGCTGGAAATCCTTCCGGGGCTGAAGTGGTTAAAATAATATACCCTTTTGTTTCTATTTTGAAGGTCCTTATTTAGGCACTCCTTTCTTCTTTCCCTATTGTGTCACCCTGTTGCACACTCCACTTATGAAGGCTAAAATTGGCTGTGCTGACACACATTGTGCTGGCATGATCCACCTTTGTCACCATCAGGAGCCTGGTGCAGAGCACCAATGCACAACATCCTAGAATGCATTGTGGAGGCTGGAGGAGATTAACAGCATTGATATGATTTTGTCTGACCTCTTCAAATGTGGTCTACGTTTCTGACTATCTGCTTTTTGTGATTTGGGGTGGAAGAAAGTCACATCTTAAGTTTCTTTCTACACACGTCCTGCCAGAGTAACGGGACCTGGTGCTTTAAATGGGGCATGATCCCTGAAGCCTGATTATGTGGCACTGATTGACTGCACAGTGCCAGTGTCATCAAGAGCCCATCCTACTGGCTTCTGATAGTCCCTGATTACCTGTTAGCTGTTCATAATGGCTCCATCGCAGTTCTGGGGGCACTGATGGAGCAGAATAAGACGCATATATGCAGTGACTGCGTTAAGGCCCACCCATCCTGCTACATATATGCATATTGCTGTTTTTTAGTGTCGCTAATACATCAGTTTAAACTGCTGGTGAGTAATGCAGTATATATCATACGATGCACAGTAGGTGTAAAATCAGCTTGCGAATTTTCACAGGTTTTTTAAACCTTTTTTCCAGCTCAATACCAGACACTTTTACCCCCTTCCTGCCCAGGCCAATTTTCAGCTTGCAGCACTGTCACACTTTGAATGACAATTGCACAGTCATGCAACACTGTACCTATATTACATTTTTATCATTTTTTTTTTTTTTTTTTTTTGAGACAGAGCTTTCTTTTGGTGGTATTTAATCACCACTGGGTTTTTACCAAACAACATTTTGAAAAAAAACCCCTTTTTCTTCATTTGTTATACAATTTTGCAAATAAGTAATTTTTCTTCACTGATGTGCGCTGACGAGCTGTGACTGATGGTCAGTGTAAATGTCCCCTGTCACAGGAAAGCCGGTTATCGACTTTCAGCGCTGAAGAAAGGAAATTCCGATAAGCAGCGTTTGTTTACATGTGTACATGGTAAAGGGCTAACATCATTGGCTCTTTACCCTGATCGATTATGCGCTGTTTCCGAGGGACACAGTTCACCAATGATCTGCGCATGAAGAATGTCATATGAAGTCCTCCCAGAAGAGCGGTCCCGCCCAACTGTCATTGTACAATAGGCTGGGCGGGAACCAGTTAATGGATTAAAAGGTTTAAAGGGAAAAAAAACGACTGAGGATAATTTGAAACACATATCAGGCCTTCCCAGATCACATCTGTGTCTCCAGTCTGCTCATTGGGCAACGAATCTGCATTATCAGCTATCTAATGAGCAGGGAGGTTATCTGATGTAGTGAAATTTTTTGTGCACTGTGGTAGAGGTTGTGTAAGTTACTAGAGTGGCTTTACAGTACTACTTTGGCAAGTAAAGCCATTTACACATGAATTTGTATGTTTCCCTTTTCCGGTTTAAACAGAATAATTATCCCTTAGGTTTAATGGCGTGTGTTTAACCACTTCACGCAAAACGACATACCCGTACGTTGGTCGAGAGAAGTGGATTTACCGGGGTACAGCTTGCAGCTGCCATCTATACCCCGGTATTGTTTTTTTAGAGCGGGCGGGCGGCTTTGTGGTGATAACGGCCAATCCGGCTCTGGAGCCGCTCGGCCGTTATCCCAGGCAGCAGGAGGGGATATTACCCCCCTTCCGTCGCTCTTCCCCTGTCTCCTGTCCCGCTGGAGCATCCATCCAGTGCGTCCGCGGGCTGCGAGGAGTCCCGATAGAAGCCGGAATCGGCTCCGATCAGGTCTCCTTTGTGTAATTCCGCAAGCGACTTCACAACGTCACTTTCGGTTTACTTGACTGCCAATGGCGCCAATCTTAAAAAAAAAATTACAGTATTCAGAATCACTGTTTTTGGCGATCTGAATACTTTTAAGTGCAAAGGAGGGTATTTTAGACCCCAGATCTCCCCATAAAGAGTACCTGTCACTGCCTATTACTGTCACAAGGGTTGCAGAAATCAACAAGCATAGAGGAGAGGAAGCCGCTCAGGTGAATAATAAACACCTTACCTCCAGGTGCTCATCCAGTCCGCAAACTGTGCAACTATTCAATCCAAAGAGTTGTGACGGCACTCAATAGAGGTGAAGCTTAAGTAGTAAACTGTACCATGGAGGTGTTCATGTGCTCACCTATATATGATTTTACTTTGCATGTCCCACGGGTTATGGCAGAGTGTTTTTGTCTTCATAGTGATTACACATTTTAATAGGTTTCCTGTTAATGCCTGATGCCATCCATGGGTTAATAGTGCAATTAGCGCCGGCAGCAGATTAACATGTGATTGTTTTATATTAAGGTATCTATTGGCTAGTCAGTAGATTATGATTAAGCGAACGAAGTTTCGTGAAACGCGTTAATCCATCTGCACATTTCTGCCATGCCTTGTATGTCCCTGCCTGTATACTTTATGGATGTTATCTTGAAACTTTGGACTTTTCAATAAATTCATTACTTAAGCTTCACCTCTATTGAGTGCCGTCACAACTCTTTGGATTGAATTGTCACAAGGGTTGTTTACATTCCTTGTGACACCAATAAAAGTGATCAGATTTTTTATTTTTAAAGGAACAGTGCCAAAAAAAAAAAAAATGTTTAACCACTTCAATACTGGGCACTTAAACCCCCTTCCTTCCCGGACCAATTTTCAGCTTTCAGCGCTGTTGCAGTTTGAATGACAATTGCGCGGTCATGCGACACTGTACCCATATGAAATTTTTATCATTTTTTTTCACACAAATAGAGCTTTCTTTTGGTGGTATTTAATCACCCCTGGGTTTTTTATTTTTTGCGCTATAAATTAAAAAAAAGACAAAAAAATTTCAAAGACAATGCATTTTTCTGCGTTTCTGTTATAAAATTTTGCGAATAAGTAATTTCTTTTGATAAATTTTGACCAAAAATCATACTGCTACATTTCTTTGGTAAAAATAACCCAAATTGGAGTTTATTTGGTGTTGGCGGACAGACAGATGTGACTGGGACTGTGACAGATGTGACGGTGACATACAGATATTTTGTGTATGGTGACAGATGTTTGTGTATGGTGACAGATGTTTGTGTATGGTGACAGATGTTTGGGGACGGTGACAGATGTTTGGGGACGGTGACAGATGTTTGGGGACGGTGACAGATGTTTGGGGACGGTGACAGATGTTTGGGGACGGTGACAGATGTTGTGTATGGTGACAGATGTTTTGGGGACTGTTTTATGGGGTGACAGTGTGACATGTATGTGGACAGGGGTATCAGTGTGCTTGGTGCACTGTGTGGGGGTCGATCTGTGACAGCTTTCTGCATGAAATCCTCACCATGCAGAAAGCTGTCACAGAGCTGCAGCTCCCACCCCCCCCCCGCACTGAGCTCTCACTGAGCTTGGCGGGGGAGAACTGTCACAGAGACGCTCGTCTCTGTTGACAATGTGACGGCTGTGATTGGACACAGCCGTCACATGATCGGGAGGGCCAGTCACTGCGCCCGTATCCCGATCTCCGCTCAGCTGGATCCTGTGATCATAATGATCACAGGATCCAGCAGCAGCGCGGCGCATGACCGTGCTGCGAGCCCCCGTTCTGCAGGACGTATATATACGTCCTGTCAGAACGGGGAAGCTCCCACCCGGCCGTATATGTGCAGTGGCCGGGTGGGAGGTGGTTAAAGCACCCCCCGTCCCCGCAAGCTTGCGTAGCAAAGGGCGCATACATAAGTCGCGCCCGCAAATGTAAACAGCGTTCAAATCACCCATGTGAGGTATCGCTGTGATTGGCAGTGTGAGCAATGATTCTAGCAAAAGACCTCCTCTGTAACTCTAACCTGGTAACCATTTAAAAGTTTTTTTTAAAGCGTCACCTATGATTCCTTATTACCGTTGTTAGTCCCCATCCCACGCGTGTGCTCAATTTTCAACCTTTAACATGTTTGGTATCTATTTACTCTGCATAACATCCTCTTTCACAATATACAAAAAAATGGGCTAACTTAACTGTTTTCTTATTTTTTAATTCAAAAAAGTATATCTTTTCCATAAAATTGCGTTTGAAAGACCGATGCGCAAATACCGTGTGACATAAAATATTGCAATGACTGCTATTTTAATCTCCTGCGTCTTTGTTAAAAAAAATATATATAATGTTTGGGGGTTCTAAGTAAATTTTCTAGCAAAAAATATTGATTGTGTGTTGTGTAAACAACAAGTGTAAAAAAGGGCTCTACGGGGCTGAAATGGTTAAAGAATTGTAAAATCGTGTTTCATACGTTTATATTTTTAGGTGAAATGAGTGAAAAAGGCATTACAACCAGATAAATGCATTTTTGTGCACATCTGTTTTGCTTCTGAATTTTACCCAGTTTCTTTCCAGCTTCTAAAAGATTTGATAGGAAAAGTTGCTGTGTTAGAATGAGGTGGGAAAATGGGGGAAAAAGTAGGCAAATTCATTCCATGGGTCTTAATATAAGCAACAGAAAAGAGGTTTTGCTACCTATTTTAGGAAACATTTTCTGAGCATCCTTCTAGTAAGAAAAATGTCGCCAGCTTTAAGGGGTTAGTTCACCTTCACAAAAACTGCCGCCTTTGCAGATGAGGGATGTCTGTAGATGAATCGTGCAGCTCTGACCAAAATTGAATAATGCTATAGGTGTAAACCATTTGCGTACTTCCATGAAGCATGACCTGAAAACTCCCAGGACGTTGCAAAACGAGGCCTAGTTATTAGTGTTCACCTTCACCATCACAGGAGTGAGCTTTTTTTCCTTGATTGAATCCTGCTCACATGCGCTTTCTCTCCCCTGATGCGGTAGCTCTGAGCTCAGCGTTTTGAGAGGTCACACCTATGATGGGGGATTGAAGAATAGTAGCTAGACCTCTCTTAGCAACGTCCTTCAGGCCGGGGCACAGTGTATTTTACAGAAGGAGGGATGACACAATAAAATCCTTTTATTTTAAAAGTAAGCCATTATCAGCATATTACTGCTCATGGAGAAAGGGAGCTATGAGCACAAAGTGTTCAGGATCCTGGGGTTCATCTTTTAATTGCAAGTTTTGATAAATGAGTTCTGTTTAATATCTTGATTTTCTTGCAGCCAAATCTCAAACAGATCCACCTTCTATTCCTATTTGTGAGCTGTTTCCAAGTGGTGTGTTCCCAAAAGGACAGGAGTGTGAATATCCAGCAACCCAAGATGGGTATGTATTTGAGAACATGGAAGGTTCTCAACTTTTATACACATTGTGCTTTAATGGTTATTTAAAAAAGCAGATGTCAAAAGTCATATAGATATCTGTTCCTGCAGTTTAATATCTGGCTTTCTATGTATTTTGCAATTTGGTACTTTGCTACTGAGGGATGGAATACTATTTAGACAGAACACTTTTTATGAAACCAATTTTAGGATTTGACAGATATTCTCCAGGGGGTTGCAAAACAAGATAAGCTTTCTGTGATTGTATATTGCTGAGCTTTGAAACTCGACTCCAACCAATTTTTATTTTTGATGGAAAGGGGAAAGTTTGGTACCTGTCTGGTTTTTATTGCCATTTCTGTTCATGCCCCCTTCCTAATTCCGTCTGCAATAAGTGGTTCATGCAATTCATAAAAAAAAAAAAAAAAAATAGCTGTAGTTAGGCTTTAAATATGTGTGGTTTGTCACCCAACCATTTCTCCTGTTCTGTAATTGCTGATGAAAAGCTACCATTTTATGTCATTTTTAGGTTTAAGTATGCATTCATGAATATATTTGCATATTTCTCAGACGGTCTGCCGCTTGGAGGACAACCAGTGAAGAGAAGAAAGCTCTGGACCAGGCCAGTGAGGAAATATGGCTTGATTTTAGACAAGCTGCTGAAGCTCATAGACAAGTGAGAAAGTATGTTATGAGCTGGATAAAGCCAGGAATGACCATGATTGAAATCTGGTAAGCTTTAGTGTGGCATGCTCTGGATCCACATAAAATAGGCAGATTAAAAAACATCTGTTTTAGGATCTCTTGGCATATTAATTATAGGTGCCAGAAAAAGTAACCCATCCTTTTTTTTTCCAATTTAATTTAGTTAGGCATTGTGTACACACTGAGCAACTGTATATCACATGCAGTGGTACCACATCTCCTTGCAAAACCAATCTTTCTCATTGTAATTCTGTAACTGGAAAAACTGATTTGTAGAAATGTTGCTAATGCGTTTTTTTTTTTTGTTTTTCAGTGAAAAATTGGAGGACTGCTCTCGCAAGCTTATTAAGGAAAATGGACTGTATGCTGGGCTTGCTTTTCCTACTGGCTGTTCCTTGAATAACTGTGCAGCCCACTACACGCCCAATGCTGGGGATCCCACAGTGTTACAGTATGATGATGTTTGCAAAATTGATTTCGGAACACATATCAATGGTAGGTGCTGTGATTCGTATTTGTATAGGCACAGTGAGTTAAAAATTTTATAATTGTCTTTTTTTTTTTTTTTTTTGGCTTTTCTCATATCAGGCCGTATAATTGACTGTGCTTTCACAGTCACATTCAATTCAAAGTATGACAAGTTGCTGGAAGCTGTCAAAGATGCTACAAACACTGGCATTCGGGTATGTTTCATAAAGACCTTGAGCTTTCATCTCGAGGATGTGTAATCCGTTTCTGAATTCTTTGATTATTTGCTGCCTTCAGTGTTCCGGTATTGATGTTCGCCTTTGCGATGTTGGTGAAGCAATCCAGGAAGTTATGGAATCATATGAGGTTGAAATTGATGGCAAAACATATCAAGGTATGTATGTAGACCTTCATTTAGCACTTGCATAAATTATATTGCAGTACACCTTTTGTGAAGCCTTTAAAGTCTGCTTACTTTTACTTCCTAGTACATTTTTATTAAATTTTCAGTAGAAGTAAAGTGGGTAACATGTAGTTATAATAGCATATCATGGGCAATAGTAGAGCATTCTGTCAAAAAGTATGGCCAAAAAAGCCAAACTTCTCTTGTGGGTCACAGGTCTGTACTTCATTTTGGTTTCTGGTGACCCAGAATCGGCTAACAGCAGGCAGTCTGGTCTTGTTCAGTCCCTGGAAAGATCCCAACCGTATCCACCCAGCTGCCTGATTGTACAACTGGCTTTGCCTCTTTGTGTTGCTGGGAGCTTGAATCAGCTGCACCCACCTCCTCTCCTGCTTTGGTGCTTCAGTGAGTGCTGCAGGAGTAAGGCAGAGAGCGGTGACTGACGATGCTCTCCACTTTGAGCAGACTGAGAACTTGAGCGATCAGTGGTCATGTTTAATCACTCAGTTGCTCTTAAAGCCGACGTGGAACAGCTGTAGCATCACACCAATGCTGCAGCATTGAGGTGAGTATATATGTTTTCTTGAAACCCTAAACTTAACCTTTTAAGATCATGTGCATCATGTGAGACCCAGTTTTGTCCAGTGGGTACAAGTGTGTATTATCCAAACAAACCAGAAAAACCTTGTGTATAGTGTTATACCGTAAGTGAGACTGCAGCCACAACTATATCTGAATACAAGATCTGTGCAAACTAGGAAAAAAAGGTGCACTGTCCCTTTTAAATCATCAAAGTGCTAAATATGCTTCAATATCATAAACCAACTGACATTCAGTTAGTAAAATCATAAAGTGCTTTATTGATGAGTTATTGCACTATGGCAGTTTGATGTGTTGCACAATAAGCACTTTTTATTATTTTATAAATTAAATCTTGTCAGTTGGATTATGATATTTTGCTTTTAATGGACAGTGCATCATTTTTGTTTTTCAAGTGTGTATCATCATCAGAGACCATTCTAACTAGAAGTCAAAAGAAGAGAGGAACAAATAAAAGGTTTTGCAAGGAGTGTGGAGAAGGAAGGGTAGGATTAGAGTAATGTAGGCTGTCAGATGAGAGTGTGTGGGTGTATTGGATGGATGGATTCTGAACAGTTATGAATTTTTGTGGGTGTCTGAGTTTTTCATTAATAAGGAAAAGGTCAGTGTGCTGTTCAGTAGATTGTATGAATTGTTTCTTCAAAGCTTTACTTTGTTTTGCTGCCAGTAGTACAATGGTGGCCAATTTGAATTGGGATTTAGTGAGGAAGGGAGGTTTTTTTAAGTGAAGGAGCTCAAACCAAAGGTCTCTTGGGAAGGAGCAAGTGAAGGGTACTTATTATTGAAGAATTCCAGGCATGTTCTATTTTTACATAGGTCCAGCGTGAACTAATGTAACTGTATATACCATGCAGGCAGTCCCCGAGTTACAAACAAGATAGGGACTGTAGGTTTGTTAAGGTGAATTTGTTTGTAAGTCGGAACAGGTACATTTTTCCTATCGTTCACTGACAGACGCAGCTCTCCATTACGTGTGGGTTTATGCTTGTCTCACCAGGAGTTAACTAGGCATGGAAAAGAAACAGCTGGCCCCTCCGATGGGGCCGTCCTCTCTTCCCACATAAACCCCCTCCATAGCATAGCTCAGCAGTTTCAATGCCTAGTTTGCAAGGAGTTGACCTGGCTTCCCTTTATTATTATTATTATTATTATTATTATTATTATTATTATACAGGATTTATATAGCGCCGACAGTTTGCGCAGCGCTTTACAATATTAGGGCAGACAGTACAATTACAATACAATTCAATACAGGAGGAATCAGAGGACCCTGCTCGTTAGAGCTTCCTTTAGGGTAATTGCGGTCCTGTTTGGGACCATTCTTATTTATTTTATTCTTCTATCAAGATTGATCTGCTATCAAGAAGCCGGTCGGGGCATAGAGAGTCCATGGGCTCTGTACTTTCCCCGACCTGGCCGACTGATGCGAGCCAGTCTCGAAGTTTGGGGACCCGCCGCATAGTGCCCTTTCCGTGCGGGTGGCCTGGGGTGATTCCTGCTTACGCCCAGCCCCGGATGCGATTCGGTAGGGCGATTTTCTGGCCTGCAGCATACCGTCCAGGCAGGGGCGGAAAGTCTGCGACTGGGTGGCTACCCGCGGCTCTCGTCCGTAGTGGTGAGTGAGCGTTCCTCCCTTCTCCCCTTCTCAGGGGCGGAAGGGGGACCGACGAACAAAAAAAAAAAAAGTGTTTTTTTCTCCTCTCGCCTTTCAGGACAGCACCGTGGAGAAAGCGCAGCTCCACCTCTTACAGGAAACACTGCCGTGTCAACGCCCCTTTAAAAGCGGCTGCTTCCACCATGCCCTCAGTCTTAGTGTTTCCTCCGTCATGGTGGAAGCACTGCTGGGGAACTAAGAGAGGGAGCTGCGCTCTTTGGGTAAGAGGTAGTCTCTCTGAGAAAAAAAAGTACCTTGGACCAGCCCAGCACCTCCTTGATCGAGCAGGGGGTGTTCCGGTGTCCTCTCCTCTTCTGGCTCATAGGAGTGATAGCCAGCCGGGAGGGCCTGCTCCTAGAGTCCAGGGCCGCGGTTGTGGTGTGTATACCGAGCAGGGGCTCGGTATATCGGACTGGATCCCGGAGCAGCGGGCGACGCTGCTTCCGGGGGGCGGGACTTCCGGCGGGGGCGTAGCGGCGAGTAGTTCCGGCCGCTGGAACGCAGGAGGAGGGGGCGGGTCCTCTGGGGCTTCCTTCCGGTCTTCAAACGTGGAGACGCGGGAAGGAGGACTTGTTTTAAAGGAAGCCACGAACGATCTCTGCGGTGCGGCAATGGAGGTCCAGGTGGCGGAGATGGCGGATGCAGGCGCTCCTAACCCCAGCCAGGCCCAGGTAAGAGAGGTTCAGTGGTAGCCTCTTATCTTGCTTTTGGGCTGTGTGTGTGTTTTTGTTGGTAACTTTAAGCCTGCAGCTGTCTGTTGGAAATTACTTTCTTCTAACAGCACAGCGAGGGTAATGCTTTGGAGGGGGCTCTTCTTCCATCCGGTCTCTCTCTCTTTGGTGGCGGGTGTATCCTCCTAGGCTTAGGTCCAGGGGGTATTACTAGGTTATTGTTCTTTTTGTCTTATAGGGCAAAGCTGCTGCCAAATCTGAGAAGGCCCCCGGGAGGAAGTGTCCCTCTTGCAAAAATCCCCTAAGGGATTCCTGGCCCAAGGTCCTTTGTAGATCCTGCATTGCAGGCCTAGTAAAGGAAGAAACCTCACAAGAGTGTAAAGAACTGCTTTCTTCTGTAAAGAAGGAACTGGCAGATACCTTGGGGTCAGTGCGGTCCCTGATAAAAAAGGGGTCTGGGCAGAGCCGAAGCCCTTTACCCGAACCTCTGCCATCCATCTCTGGTCAGGAGAAGGAGGATTCAGAGGAAGAAAGAGGTAGCATTCCTTATTCTGTAGAGGATTCAGAAGAGGAAGAGTTTGAAGAGGACAGCAAACCCTCTCGCTACAAACTTTCTTTGGAAGAAGTAGAAGAGCTTCTCAAAGCCATTTACTCCACACTCCAGATTCAGGAGGAAAAAACACAATTGTCGGTACACGATAAGATGTATCAGGGTTTAGAAGGCACAAAGCACAGGGTATTCCCAGTGCATAAGGTCCTAACTGACACCATTAAAAAGAAATGGAATGATCCAGAAAGGGGTCAGTTTTTCTCCAAAACTCTTAAGAGACGTTTTCCATTTGATGAGGAAGAGTCGTGTGTGTGGAATAAAAGGCCAAAAATTGATGCGGCCTTTTCTCAAGTTTCTAGGAAAACTGACTTGGCTTTTGAGGATATGGGGGTCCTCAAGGATGCTATGGACAAGAAAGCAGATTCCTTGCTCAAGAAAGCTTGGGATTCTTCTCTGTCCAATCTTAAGCCAGCCATGGCTGCTACAGTGGTGGCAAGAAACTTGGAGTGTTGGATTGAGAAACTGCAGGGGCATGTGGTGGCAGGCACTTCCAGGAAGGACCTACTGGAGTCCTTCCCTACGCTCCTTAGAGCGGTTAAATATATGGCGGATGCATCGGCAGAATCGATTAGGATGACAGCGAGATCATCGGCCCTTATCAATTCAGCAAGAAGAGCCTTGTGGCTTAAAACTTGGTCAGGGGATTCTGCTTCAAAGGTCAAGTT
>BLSH010398324.1:152525-172682 GCA_018402905.1 Glandirana rugosa | reverse complement strand
ATGAATAGCATTTTAGGGAAAGAGACTCAAGTAACTGCCCGTGTCGTGGGTGGGGAGATCAAAACGCAACGTGACGAACAATGCTTGACTCGATCGTCATCGTCCCACCTCCCAATAGACGGTCACCCCTGACGGGGGGGGACCCTCCCCGACACAGACAGACAAGAAAACGACAATCTTAACGAACAAGACGGATCAGTGAGGACTTCTCTCCCGTCATATTGGGTGAACAGGTATTTCGATGACACGGGCAGTTACTTGAGTCTCTTTCCCTAAAATCCCATTCATTTTTCAGGTCAAAAACGACTTGACCCCCTATATTTCGTTTTGATTTCCGTCTCATCGAGTGGAAAGATTAACACCGGAGGGACAATTAGAAAGGTGAGCTACTCTGCCTTTAGTTTTGCTTTATATCCCCCAGTTCAGCAAAAACTGGACTTTTTACTTACCCTAAAATCCCTTTCTCTGAGTTCATTGACGGGCACAGTAGCTTTATGGACAAGTGGGTTATACTGCCCTCTCTTCAGGAGTGACTAGGCAGAACAAGCAATTCTAACAGCAAAAGAACAGACAGACACAGCCCCTCCCAGGGGGGGGCAGTCCCCACTGGCAGATAACCCTCCACCCTGCTACTGCTAGCTCAGTTCGTAACAAGCAGTGCAACGCAAAACTAGAGGGGTGGGTGCTGTGCCCGTCAATGAACTCAGAGAAAGGGATTTTACGATAAGTAAAAAAAATCCAGTTTTCTCTTTCATTCATTGATGGGCACAGCAGCTTCATGGACAAGTGGGACGTTCAAAAGCACTGCCAAACATGAGGGGCAGGTAACGTAATTCACCCAGCCGCCTGCAAAACTTGGCGGCCAAACGCAGCATGCGAGGATGCGAAAACATCAACTTTGTAAAACTCTGAAAAGGTGTGCACTGAGGACCAAGTAGCTGCCTTGCACACCTGAGACACAGACGCCTGATGTTGGAAAGCCCAGGAAGTGCTAATCGCCGTGGCAGAGTGAGCCGTGACCAGGAAAGGAGGCTCCAGACCACGTACAGCATAGGCTCGGGTCACCGTCGGTCTAATCCAATGTGAAATAGTGGCCGACGAGGCCGCCAGACCCTTGCGTGGGCCATCCACCACTACAAAAAGTGCATCCAACCTCTGAAAGGAGGCTGTGGTCGCCAGATACACCGCAGGGCCCGAACAATGTCCAGGGAGTGCAAAGCAACCTCCCTAGGGTGAGAGGGGCGCAGGCAGAGCGAAGGAAGGACAATGTCCTCATTGATATGGAAAGATGACACCACCTTCGGCAGAAAAGGCGGCGATGGGCGCAAGACCGCCTTATCCTTGTGTAGGACCAGATACGGAGACCTACAAGATAGAGCTGCCAACTCAGACACCCGCCAAGCAGATGTGATAGCCACCTTTTGCGAAATCAATTGCAGTGAGATTTCCCTGATATTCTCAATGGGCGGCTTCTGAAGCACCGAGAGGACAAAATTGAGGTCCCATGGCGCTAGAGGCGACCGTACTTGGGGGGGCGACTCGCCAACCCCCTGCACGAAAGTACGGATCAAAGAATGAATCGCCAAAGGACGCTGAAAATAGATCGCCAGGGCAGAAATCTGACCCTTGATCGTACTCAACGCCAGCTTCTGGTCGAGACCCTTATGTAGAAAGGCCAGAGCCCGAGATACAGAGAAAGATTGGGTATTCCACCCCCCATTCTCACACCAGGCGATATAAGCCCTCCAGGTGCGGTGGTAAGTCTTCCTAGAAGTGGCCTTATGTGCCTTAAGCATGGTGGGGATCAGAGTCTGAGACACCCCGATCCCTCAACACCTGGGATTCAATAGCCAGACTGTTAAAGCCAGCGAGGGTAAAGCAGGATGCAAGATGGGTCCCTAAGACAGGTCCTCGCGAAGCGGGAGCCGCCAGGGGACGTCCACCACCATTTGAACTACGTCGGCGTACCAAGGACGCCTTGGCCAATCTGGAGCTATGAGAATGGTCGGTATACCCTCCGTTTCTATTCTGCGCAGAAGGCACGGAAGCAACTCGAGAGGGGGAAAGGTGTAGAGGAGCTGGTACCGAGCCCACAGAGCTACTAAAGCATCCGCCGCGTCTGCCAAGGGATCCCTTGTCCTGCTCACGAAGGTCTGCACCTTCCAATTGAGATGAGGCGCTAGAAGGTTCACGTCTGGTGTACCCCACCTCAGACAAATCTGATGGAATACATCCGGGTGCAGGGACCACTCTCCCTGGTCCAACCCCTGACAACTGAGGTAGTCAGCCTGCCAATTCTCTACGCCCGGAATGTGGACGGCGGAGATTGCCGGTACATGGAATTCTGCCCACCGCAGAATGTGAGCTACCTCCGAGGCCGCAGCCGAGCTTCTTGTCCCGTCCTGGTGATTCACATATGCCACGGTCGTGGCATTGTCCGACTGAATCCAGACAGGGCACCCGTGCAGCCTCCTTGTCCAATGGGAGATGCAGCACCTGATGGCCCGCAATTCCAGGACATTGATCGGGAGACGTGACTCCTCTGGAGACCACCGGCCCTGGGCTGACAACATCCCCAGGATGCCTCCCCAGCCGATCAGGCTGGCGTCCGTCGTGACCACCGTCCAATGGAGGGGGAGGAACGACTTCCCCCAACCAAAGGGCCGGAGTCCGCAGCCACCAGAGCAGCGAAGTCTTGGTCCGGTGGTCCAGCCTGATCAACCAATCCAGGGACGAGGGGGACTTGTCCCACTTTCACAGAATCTCCCGCTGCAGAGCACGGGTGTGACACTGGGCGTATGGGACCGCCTCAAAAGTGGACACCATGAGGCCCAAGACCCGCATGCAAAAGCGCATCCTTGGGACAGCAGGGACCGGACCGCCGACTGAAGCGTCTGTCGCTTGGATGGTGGAAGGAAAACCTTCGCCTGGGCTGCATCCAGGGTCAGGCCCAGATACTCCAAGCGGTGAGACGGAGTCAGCACCGACTTCGGGCGATTGATGACCCAGCCAAACTCCTGCAAAGTGTGCAAGGTGATCGTCACATTGTCCCTGAAAGCTGGAGCAGACTCTGCTCGCAAGAGAAGGTCGTCCAGATACGCCACCACTGCGATGCCCCTCTGTCTCACCAGAGCCAGCAGCTTGGTGAAGACCCGGGGCGCAGAGGCCAGGCCAAACGGGAGCGCCACAAACTGATAGTGATGCTCCCTGACCGCAAAGCACAAGAAGCGCTGGTGCTGAGTGCATATGGGGACATGCATCTTTGATGTCGAGAAAAGCCAGGAAATCGCCCTGGTGCAGAGCCGCTACCACAGTGTGGACAGACTCCACCCTGAACCTTTGTACACGTACGAAGCAGTTGAGGGCCTTCAGGTCCAGGATCAGAAGGACCCCATCCTTCTTTGGGACCACAAAAAGGTTGGAGTAAAACCTGTGGAAATGTTGCAAGTTGGAGGCGAAGAACCTGTCCGGAGGACGGGAACGAAATCCTATTCTGTACCCTGACGAGATCACCTCATGCACCCAGCAGTCCGAAATGCAGGAAGTCCACCGATTTGCAAACCCCAGGAGACGTCCCCCCCACCCAAAGGGCGGCTAGGGGCTGCCCTTCATGCGGAGGACTTGTACTCTGGCTTGTTGCGCTTGCGCTGCCAGGGACGCTTCTGCCCACCCGCAGGGGGCCTTGGTGGGATTCGAGCCCTTGCCCAAGGAGCGGGGACGGACGAAAAAGCCGCTTATGGGCCGTAATAGAGGGACCCGGTCTGCGACGGGACTCCGTACTCTTCCTGGACTCCAGGAGAAAGGTGCTCTTCCCTCCTGTGAGGTCCTTGATAATCTCATCCAAGGAGGCCCCAAAAGAGCCGTCCACCCTGAAAAGGCAAGACATATACAATTTGGAGATCAGGGGGGCCACATTGCACAGATACTTAAGCCCCTGGAGGAGCTGGTCAGTGAGTTCCACGCAGGCAGGAGCAACTTTAGCATTGCTCATTTCACGGTGTAACAGCTTTGCCCATTCAGTGAGTGTCTGAGAAACCAGAGCAGAGGCCACAACAGGCCGCATGGCCGACCCCGCCAGAACAAACATGGATCTGACAATGGCCTCAGCCTTCCTGGCAGCCGGGTCCTTAAAGGAGGGCGTGCCTTCCACCGGGAACGTGGTCGCCTTGTTCAGGCGAGACATGGGGGGGGTCAACCACGGGGGGTGATGCCCACTTTTTTAACAGGCTGTCCTTGAAGGGATACCGCACAGAGAAACGTTTGGGTATGGGAAGGGAGCTCTGAGGCCGTTCCCAGTCTCTTTAGACAAAGTTATCCAGGTAAGACACATAGGGGAAAATCTTAGCCACGCAAGCCGGTTTATGTGACCGGAAGGGGACGGGCACCTCCTGCGAGGGTCCCGCCGTATCATCCAACTTCACGGTTTCACGCACCACTGTGATCAGGGCGCTGACTAGTGCCTTCTCGTGCGCAGCAGTGGCCACCGCAGATTCCTCTTTACTATCAGCAGAATCCGGGGCCTCGCCATCCGACAGCTCAAGGGGAGTCCCAGTCATGGTGGAGCCCCCGTCAGGGTCCGAGTCCTCACCAGAGAAGGGGGGAGGTAGGGGATGCTTGCTCGCCGCCTTATGCCCACAAGCTGTCTCTACCCGGGAGATAAAGGACTCCAGGACCGCCGACAGAGCGTCGATAGGGATTGCAGTCCCTGAAGCGATGGCGGCAACCACAGAGAGGTCTGGTGGGGAAGCACCCGCATCGGCTGCCATGGCGTCACCCACCCTGGTAACACGCCACCTGACTGAAGCCCAGGTACCAGGAGACCAGGCACCCCCCACCCCAAAATGCTGCGCAGGACTTACTACAGGAGGGTAACCCCGGAGGGACTCACCACCTGCCCGCTAAACTGTCCAGGAGAGGAGCCGTGCCTGCTGCTGTCCGCCACTGCCTTGCCCGCCCTCCACTGCTGTCCCACAGGAGAGTTCTCCACACTGTGTGGGGGGTAAAACGGCGCCAGAATCCACAGGGACCGCCCCCCACACTCACAGGTCGGCACACGTGCATAGGCCACAAGAAAATGGCTGCCGCTGCACACTAGAGGCCAAACCCCCCAGCCAGGAATGCCCTGGCTATACCAAAATGGCCACCAGGCGCCTCAGAGGCCAAACCATGCGGTCAGTCACAGGAAAATGGCGGCCGGACCACGGGAAAATGGCCACCGATTGATCTCCGACCGCACCGATCACCCAGCAGCAAGAGGCAAGGAGGAGGGGGACAGCTAAGGCCCTGGACACCCCCCTGGGAGCTCCGGAGGGGGGGGAACAGGGACAGCGCAGCACCGAAGGGGGTGGGGGGGTGAAGCGGAGGAGGGCGGACCAACCCTCCAGCCTAACACCCCAGGGGGGAAACCCGCCTGCTCCCCCCCAGATCCTAGAGGGAGAGGGGGCGTACTTACCCATACAGTCAGGCGGAGTGGGTATCTCACCCGAGACAGATCTGCCTCACCCATCAGGCCGGGGGAGCTGTCGGCCATGGTAACACTGTGACACAGACTCAGGAGCCCGATCATATGTGCACCGGTGGGACGTTTAACCCGCAGGGCCACCCCGTCCGGTTCGGGGCCTGTTGCGGCCGACCCAGAGCAGAGCTAAGGTCTGCGCGAGCTCGATGGCCGGCTGGGGAGACTACCTGCATCTAAAACCCAGCCTGTCACCCAGCATGGCTACTTGATTGCAGTCTTCATCTGTTAGGCTATCCTAACCCAGAGAGGTACCACAGATCCCAACTGGGAGCCAGGTCTACTCCTTGCACTAGGCAGAAAAAAACTGAGCTAGCAGTAGCAGGGTGGAGGGTTATCTGCCAGTGGGGACTGCCCCCTGGGAGGGGCTGTGTCTTGTCTGTTGTTCTTTTGCTGTTAGAACTGCCTGTTCTGCCTAGTCACTCCTGAAGAGGGGGCAGTATAACCCACCCAGTTGTCCATGAAGCTGCTGTGCCCATCAATGAACGAAAGAGAAATAAGGTGTTCAATATCTTGCAGTTATTTTTTCTCTAAAGCGTATATAGCCTGAGTAGACAAGCTTGTCCCCTGCCAGCAGATGAAGATTAGGATCCTTGCTTGCATTTGTGGGGAAGTAAATTAGAGAGAATCCTCTCTGCAGATGAGAGTTTGACTCAGCAATTGGTGTGTTTTTGCAGAAGTAGTGATTTTTCTGCAGAGGACTGAGAAAGGGTACACTTTTATACTTTGCGCTGTGACAGTTTTATAAAGAACTCAAACTAAGACTTCAAACACTTTTTTGATGCACCTGGAATGTACTGGATAGAGCCTCATTCTGACACATAGGAAATGATTCTTCAATGAATTTGAAAAAGTCAGAACGAAGTTCCTGTTCCGGTTGACGGGACAGAAAGACGGACGGACAGAGAGACACAATACTGAAGATGTTGGGCTTTGTTGTAAGTGTGCTGCGTGCTTTTTTTTTTTACTCCCCCCTACATTCATCATAACGCCTGTCTTGAGGAATTACCTGGTGCAGAGACAAGCTCTGTCAATCAAGACTAATGAAATATTCATCTCTTGGTTTATGTGTGGCCAGACAGCAGTAGGGAGATGGACCACTTAGGAAAATCAAGACAATGTGCATCATGCACTTTGTCACTTGGGGGAACAGAAGCAAGAAAAAAAATAGACTTCTACTACTACTACAGTGATAGAGCTGGTCAGCCTAATTGAGTCTCTAGTTATTGATGGCAAACGTGCCTAAAAATAATTGTTCTGTAACAAAAAGGTTGTTTGGAATCGATTTCAACATAAAATTTACATCATATTAAAAATAAATGTCAGGTAATTAAAAAAATTCAGTCTGAACAAACCTAGTATCTCTGCTTTAGATAGATGCCAGCAGATAAACCAATCCACACATTTATTTAAACTCTTAAAGCGGAGTTCCACCTGATTTTGACAGGTACTTCCGTTCCGGTTGCCTTAGGCATTCGGAAGTGGAGGTATCCTTCCCCCTCCCTCCCGAAGTCTTCTGGGAGACAGGACAGGTCGTAGAAGACTTCTGGACCAATCACACGGCGCCACTTGCGCATGCCTGGCCGTGAAGCCACTAACTGTCACAGCCAGGTGCCCACACTCCGATTGCCTCTCGGGGAATCAGGAAGGAATTTTTTCCCCCGTTATAGCAAATTGGATCACGCTTTGCTGGGGTTTTTTGCCTTCCTCTGGATCAACTGTAGGTGAAGGATTGTATATGGGATGATTTGGTTGTGTGTGTGTGTGTGTGTGTATGTTTGTATATGTGTATGTGTGTGTGTGTGTGTGTATATATATATGTATATGTGTATATATAAGTGTTTTATGTTTTTTTTTTTTTTTTGGTTGAACTGGATGGACTTTTTTCAACCTGACTAACTATGTAACTAGGAATGACGGCGCCACGGAGGGGAGGGGGGGGGGGGCGATCCAAGGCTCTGTGCGGCCCCATCGCTGGACCGGGAGAAAGGTGAGTGTCTGTTTATTAAAAGTCAGCAGCTATACTTTTTGTAGTTGCTGACTTTTAATAAGCATAGAAAAACAGTGGAACTCCACTTTAAGTTAATCATAAACTGATCAAAATTTGGCTCAGCAGGGACCTGCTGAATTACTATCAATGTATGGGGACCGATTGATCGCTGTATAACCAGCCTGTATAATAAATGCAGCTTGATAAGCACTGTAGACTAAAGCGGACAGCACTGATCAGTGTATTCTAAGGGCAGGGAAGCTGCTGTCGAAGCACATTAGCTCAGCGGGGGGCGATTCCTTCATCCATCTCGAATGCGTGGAAGGGGGAAATTGGGTCTGCTTTTTTTCGTGCAACCCACTGGTTGAACACAGAAAAAAAAAAAAACCTGAATCATTTATAGGCAACTTTAGGTGCTTCAGTGCCAAATCTGTACACCTTTATTCAGGTCTGTCCACTGGTACCAAAAACCTTAACCTTCCTGTTGGATTTACAAAAAAAGGGAATGCACCAGAAAGAATAAGACTCCATACTGAAGACAAAGCTGATAATCCGATAGGGAATTTTCTTGAGATACCATAGACTAAGCTATGTGTTTTTCATGGATTGACCTTTTTGTAACCAGTGTCTGTATACAAATAGGTCAACTGTGTGACATGATACTCAAAGGAATTTAAATAATCAGGTAGAATTGTAGAAAGTAAAAACAAGCAAGAGAACAGTTACTGTAAAAATACAATGCATGATGTATTAAAATGGGGGGAAAAAAAAATCTAAAACCATAAAATGACATCAAGAAATCACAAAGTCAAAAATCAGCCTGAGGTCAGAACTATACAATTTACATGGGAACAGCAAAAATATAGTTTGATAAAAAATGTTTTAAAGTTATACATTGCCAATATACAAAATGTTACCATCATTTTATTCTATTTTGAGTGCTTAATTTCATAAAAATGTATAAACATATTGTACACAAAAATTGAGAAACATTGTCACATTCTTTAAATCATGGTGCTTATACAAGCATTTGGGATGTCATGTCTGCTACATCCTGCCCCTAGGGCAGCAAGGTATAAAAAGAGTTTCTGTCTGATTAGCCAGGAAAGTGTTGTTCATTTGCTTCATTTTGGCTCTAAGTGGTCGGGTAGCAAAACCCACAGACACTGTTTGATCAAATGATGCTCCCAGATTTATTTAGGGTACATGCCAAATGACATTTAAGGACAGGACCCTACACCATATATGGCCAAAAATGTTATTGTCCACAAAGTGCAACCCCTTTAATTGACTGAGCAACACAGTGGACCCCCAAAACCAGGAAAAAAGCATGTCTGAAACCTCTGCATCTGCACTGAATGGTCTACTACCTGTAATGGCACTAGGGGTATTTATTCCTGTGAGAACTGTTTTCTCCCAAAGAGCACTGGATCTTAGAAGTACCTCTAACTAGTTTTAAATGCAAGCTGAATGTACCTAAAATAATGTTGCAGTTGCCAATCTACACAAGGCCTAACGTGTAGACAAATTTAAAAGAAAACCTGTACTAAGAAATACAGAGGCTGTCATTGTAAAGACAGCCAAGAAGTTAGCATTTTCAATAAGATGTCAGCAATAGAGGCCTTCATATTTTTCATAGTACAGGCTTCCTTTACTGACAATCCAGATTGTTTTCTATGAAAAGCATATAGCACATTGTCTGTGCAATGGTGGTTAGGTTTTTCACCTACCTACATGTTCTGTATTTTAAAAATAAAATAGTTTTTTTTTGTACTCACAGTAAAATGCTTTTTTTTGGACGTAATAAACCTTTGGGTTATACTGCCACCTACAGGATTGGACACTGGCAAATAAACTAGGCTAGCCAGGAAAAACCCTCCTATTACCAGAATGCTGCAGTTTTGTAGTAAAGCATATTCAAGAGCATAAGACCCTAAATTTTGGGGTTCTGCCACCTACAAATGGGGGACCATCTGGGATGAAAAACTGGAAATCAAGTTTTTCTGAAATTAGTTGTGTCTGAGAGACCGACTCTCATACCCCAAATCCACATACGGCTTGTGGAGAAAATTTTTGGTGAAATGTCACCTTCTGGTGAAGTGGAACTGGACAGAGGAACAGAAGAATGATGTTCTAGTTGAGGAAGATTGATGTTCTTGTTGAGGTGAAGTACAGAAACCACTAGAGGAAGAAAGTCCTGGACTTCAATGCCACTTTGTCCCTATGCAAAATCTTGCAGGATAAGACCATTAGTTCAGATACTTGCCTTGCAGAAATGATGGCTACAATGAACACCGCCTTGTAAGTGAGTGTGAGCGAGGAATGTCACCAATGGGCTCAAATGGCCGGTTTTGATGCAGAGTCAGGTGTAGGTCCCACAGAGTCACAGGGAAACGAACAGGGGGAGCTATGTTGAAAACTAACCTGTACAAATGTCAAAACCAAGGATTGTGAAGTCAATGGTCTCTGAAACAAGATGGAAAAGCTTTAATCTGACTATTGATAAGTCAACGCTGATTCAGACCCAGCTGTAGGAAGTAGAGGATTCAAGTCAAGAAGAAACCTAGGGTGGAAGCCCAGAGACTTGCACCAAGTGCAGTATGCCTTCCATTTCTCATGAGACATTTTGGGATGTAGATTTCCTAGTTTTTAACTTCAGAGCATCCGTGGATTCAAAGATGCCACTGACTCTCAGAACTCGGGCTCCAATAGTCATGCTGTTGGAGCCAGCAACTGTGAAGCAGACTGGAGACATATTTGCACACTCTAGTAGAGTCCATGGAGCATCCATCAGGTGTTTTACCAGGCGACATACCATATTTGGATACTGTTACCTTTGGACTGATGGGAGTGCACATGTTTTTAGCACTTTTTGCACAACATTCTGCACTGTTTGCACTATTTATGTGGATTACTTCAATAGACTTTTTCTTGCACTTTGGTTTGTTGCTTATTTTGCACATACTCTATCTATGTGGCTTAGTCCACACCATTTGTTATATATTATGTAATTATTATGTATTTATGAATTTTCAGCACCTAGCACTTTATTGGTACACATTTATGGGCCTACCCCGTTCTAATATAGATTTGGGATTAGGGGCCCATCACACTTGTGGTTATTAGGGAGAGCGCGGTTATCTATTTATTCTTTGACATACCATATGCTCCAGGGCTAACTCAGAACTATGAGGATCAATGCCCTCAATCTAGATCCTATGAAGCAGACGAGGAAGTATTTTTGGGGACGGAAAGCATAGATCAGTGTGCTGATCCCACAAGAGCCTCTAGAGCATATACTTCAGCTAGAGGATCTTTTAACTGTACAGGTTTGTCTCCAGGTACAAAGTTGAACCTAGATGTCAAAAGGTCCACATCCAGCTTCTCCCACTTGTGACACTGAAATACCACCCCCCCCTTCCCACCACCCCCCAAAATTCCAGACGCCAGCCGAGGACGTCTGCTCCTAGAATGTACTCAGCAGACAAGGCTGAAATGTGAAGTTTTGCGAAGGACAGGATCTGCTCTACCTCCATTATGACACTTTTGGTTCCTTCATGACAGAAGATGTATGCCACCAGTGTGGCATGTCTGACTGAATCTAGATCTGATGACATTCCATCAGAATGGTAAACCACTGTAGAGAAAGCCAAATTGCCCAAAGCTTCAGAATGTTGATCTGAAGACATGACTGTGATGATGACCAAGTCCCTCCAAAGCCCATCAGACTGGCATCTGTCATGAGGGTCTTCCAGGAGAACAAAAGGAGGAACTTTCCCCAATTGCAGAGCTAGATTCCTGAGATGCCAGGTACAGCCTGGTCTTTGGTGCTAAGGGAATTGGTCTGTCCACGGATGGACTGACTTGTCCCATGACACAATGTTGTGCTGTAGAGATCTGAAGTTAAACTGGGCAAACAGGACTTCCTTGAAGGAGGCTACCAACACACCCAAGACTCCTATGCAGAAGTGGAGATAAGACAACTCCTGAACTGCAGGAGTTTGAATCTGGTATCGTAGAGTCTGAAATTTCTCCTGTGTGTGAGAAAATGTTAGGTCTGTGCTGTGCCCAGGACTGGGCCTAGATATTCTAAGTGATAAGAGCACCCAGTCCAGTGGGACTATTCTCTCCATATCTAGAACCTGGCAATAAGGTGATGTAAAGTTCAGGGACAGAAATAGGACTCAGGTACTCATAAAACCCAATCGGTTGGTAGCAGATGAGGGTTGGATGGCTGGAGGCGACCACAGATACTGTAGGTAGCAGAAGCAATGGAACGAAGATCAGAGTTCCACATTGCTCACTGCGAGCAAGAGCAGCAACGGGGAGATGCTTCCTCAATAGTGAATTGCAGGAAAGAGCGGAGCACCTAACACACCCACTCAGCCACAAAAAGTGGGAATTTTAAAGAGGTCCTGTGACCAATCCAAATGAGGTAGCTCCTGGTGCTTCAGACTGACCAGCCTACTCACTAAAGGAGTCTTCAGAGACAGGGCAAGCAGAGGCAATGCCAGTAGCTCTGGACTCTGAAAATATTCTGCGGCTAACTTGTTACTAGAACAGAGTTTGAAAACGGTCTTACTCTGAAACCAGTGCTCGAATGTAACTTCCTGACTATCCCTGCAATGTCTAGTCCAGCAGGGTCCAGATGGCACACTCCAAAAGGTAGGCTTAGGATGGCTATGGCAGATAGCTGCAACAGAAGGGAACAGCTCTAGCAGCTATGTACAGAAAGGTGTTGATTTAAAAGAAAAAAAAAATGTTGCTAGTAAAAATTGTTTAAGTCTTTTTCACAAGAGAGCTGACGAAAAGACGTTCATCCTCCTAACAACAATAGCAAAAGACTGAGGCACTGGTAGTGGAATGGATCATGGGTTTCCCTGCAGTTTTTTGTTTGCCAGTGTTCAATTTTCCTATCGACGGCAGTATAACCTTGTGAATTACTGGTTGTGTCCCTCAATGGGTGAGACACTTGTTTCCTTTGACAGGTTGGAACATGTATACAACCATCTGCTTACAAGACAAGACCCTATGAACTTCCTCAATAGACCTGGAGTCAACATTTGATGTCAGGAGCATGGCAGTTTTTCTGCTGGAGATGGTCATTTTCGCGAGTCTGCATTGAGTGGGTTTTTATTTAAAAATTACAGAAACGTTAAAATATCTTGAGCGGCCACTACTAAAGTCTGTGCTGGTTGGGTTGAAAAGAATGTGTACTGTACACAAGAAGACACACCAATGGCTCCAGGAACTGAGATTAGAAGCTGCCATTAAGGTTTCCATTTTCTATGGGAGTCTCTCAGCAAGGTGTGGATAGTGGACTACTAGACGAAGTGCCATGGCCTGAAAGCTTGTTAGACAAGTGTCCATTCTCCTGAGTGACCCGTTGTGTGTAAAACAGGATGTAAGCTTGTGCCTTGCAGACTTCTTCCACTGTGCATGTGTGCAGCTTAGAGTCATTGCAGTGCACCCAAAATCCTATAGGAAAGGTAAGAGTAAAGCTTAATAAATCAGTTAACATTGGAGGATTATTTGTTCATCGTAGTATCTAGAGTGTGTCAAAACATGGTTTAAAAATTAAAACAAAAAATGGATAAACACATACAAATGTTTTACAATAACCCGTGAAAGTCTTGGAGAAATCTAGATGTGGATTGAGTTTCAATGTATATTTAAAAAATTAAAATGTTCAAGTAGTTGTGTAAAGGAAACATAATGTTATGGCTATAGATCAGAACTTTACATACTACTGGCAGGTTTTTCAGTGTTTACACAGTTATCCAATAGTATCACACTCAAATTCTCAAAAGGATACAAAAGTAAAAAATCATAGAAGAAAGAAAAAGGGAGGTACAGAAATGCTACATCTTCGTTTAGTGTAAGGGCCGGTTCACACCTAGGCGACTTGCAATCATTCTTGTGTCGCCCCAAGTCACTTGACATCCGAAATCCTATTGAAATGAATGGGAGCCGTCTTAATATACACTACTGAAGTCGCTCTGACTTCAAGGCGACTTCAGAAAAGGTTCCTGTACTACTTCAAGGCGACTTCTATCCGACTTGTGTCCACAGAATTCAATGGAAGTCGCTTCCAAGTCAGATCCCCCATCTATATTGAAGCGACTTTGAAGTGACTTTACAGGAAACATAAATTTTTTTAAGGCAACCCCCCTCCCTCTCTTCTCTGATTGGCCACAGGCAAAGTCGCCTGGCATGGAGGTCGCTTCAGGTCACGTTGTAAGTCGCCAAAAGTCGCGCTGAAGTCGCGTTCAAATTGCCTAGCAAAGTCGCCTCTGAAGTCGGATTGCCAAGGTGTGAACCGGCCCTAAAGAAGGTGCCGTCTCCTATGAGAACATTTTTTACAAACCATGTGTGCCAAGCCTATGTTTGCAAGCGGTTCTCCCACACACAGCCTCAGCTCTATTACATCTGATATTACACTAAGGGTAGGTTCAGCAGAGGGCAACTAGAAAGAGAAGAATCCAATACCTAAAAGTGTCAGATTCTTCACATTTTCCCCTGCCTGTAAATGTAATACTATGTTCAAATAAAACACTAATATAATAAATAAAAAAGAGGAATTTTGACTTGCCTGTAAATTCCAGGCTGAAGTTCCTAGACTCTGGGTTTTAGGGTCGTACCTTTAGGCAATTGGACACTGGCAACGCTTCTGAGGACACGCCCCCTGGATGCCTCCCCTATAACCCTACCCAACTCCATCAGTGCTAAGTTTTGTAGCAACCCAGGAATAGAAGGGAAGGTGGTTTGTGTGCTGTACTATACTCCCATATCAAAATTCCTCTCATCTTAATTGTATAGGACACAGGTTAAGTATTCATAGACCCTGGGATGTCCCTAAGCAATGAATGAGAAGGGAGCGCCAACAGAACTGTTCCAAAAGGCCCAACAACAGGGATCAACAGACTCAATCTCAGAGTGCTGCAGAAGATGTAGAATTTGCACTGGAGGGGAGGCACAGATTAGAATGAACTAAGACCAGGGGATTATCAAGGCATCCAGTGGCAGTGCTAGAGGATCCTTGGTACTGGCCACAAACAGAGATAGCTTGTTGTTGAATCTGGAGACCAAGATTATCCATGTCCTGGGTAGCCAATCTCTGACATATCAGGTTGAAGATGTCAGGGTGAAGGCTAGGTTCACACTTATGTGGGAAGCCACGATCCAGTTTCCAGTGCATGGGGATGCCATTAGGATCAATGGCACCCCACGCATCTCCTGAGCGGCAGCGTGTTTTTCTGTGTGGGTGGTTGTGGCTGCTGGAACAGTTGTGGTCCTGCAGCAGCAATCACCCACACAGGTGTGAACTTAGCCGAAGGGCTAATTCCCTTCTTGGTCCAGATGCTGTTGGCTGAGGTAATTCACCTTGCAAATGTCCATTCCTGGTAGAGATCACCAAGAAGTGAATCACTGTCCATGTGATGGTCTGGCTTACTTTCTTCAAGGCTGCATAACTCTTGGTGCCACCTTGGTGGTTGATGTAGTTCACAACTGTGAAAGGCAGAGCCTGATGCTGGAAGCAACTTTAAATTGTGTCCATCTAACAGCTTTGTGTAGTGTAAGCGATGAAAGTTAAAGCGGCCGGTGGCCAAAAGTGTCCTCTCGCTTTGCCGAATCTGTGTGTCTTTTATACTTCTAAGCTTGTTTACAAGTGCTCATATGTGGGTATATTTTTATCTTGTTTAATAAAGTGTTATGAATGGTTTTACACTATGGAAGTTATTCTAGATATTTACATGCCCATCCTGTGAGCTGGGGAATTGGAGGAGGAGAAAGCGATATCTAAAAGGGAAAGCCTAAGTGAACACCATCTTTGTTATAAGATCTAAGCTGTGTTTGCCTAATTTCTTATTGGGCACGCACTTTTGGTAAGTGCAACTTATAAATAAGTGGAGGGCACTTGGTGTGAAGATTTATATTGGAAGGTTCACCTGGTGGTGGAATTTTTAAGCAATTCATGACTGGACTTTTCGGATTAAATGCTTTGGAGAATACACAGTATGTGGTAAAGGAAATTTGCAATGAATTCACTTTTGTATGTATATAGAGTGTGTATATATAATTTCTTATTTGCACAGAAATGTATTTATTTAGTATGATGCTATTGATTTATGTAGACTCAAGGCTCTCATATGTCATTGGCTGTTAGTGTGATGCTATTGAATTTGATTTATATAGACTCAAGGCAACATAACAAAACTGAAAAAAGTGAAGGGGTCTGAATGCTTTACGAATGCACTCGGTATATGTAGTTAACGGGGAAGGTCTTTTTATATATAACAAGTTTAATTTTATCCAAAAGGGGCATGGCAAGGCGGAGGAGATTACAATGTGACAATGCCAAGGCTTTTGCACACAGCAGAAGTGCCACTGGCAAGCATACTGCATGAAGCTACAACCTCAAGTGTACAGGAGTCTGGAAGTGAGAAATCTTCCGCAGTTTCCTTCAACAGCGCCTCTGGGTCCTCTTCATTCACCATGTCCACCACTTCTAGGCCAGGCATATAAGGATCTGTCTCCATGTGATATAGTTGCAAAAAAATCTGCCCTAGTTGAGTAGGCTGCTTGTTGCGTGCCTGAAATAAAACTACAATTGGATGCATAGACCACTGTTAGAATGGGGCCCTGCTCCGATGTAAGGAAAGAGTGGTCACTCTGAGGTTGAGCGTTGTGTGAGCCTTCTGCACAGCAAGTGTTCATTCGAGTTTTTGCCTATCTTTTTGCCTTGTTTCCACCCTAGCTATAGGTGAGGGTACTTTCCTGTGGGATACTCAAGGAGTAGTGTGCTGAATATAGAGTAACTGTATCTGAAAACGACAGCACATGCAGACCATCCTGTAGCAAAGGGGCAGGAGCAAGTAATCAAGTACATTATAAGGGCTCTAGGCAAAGTGGCAGTAAACTGTGCGACCTGTGGTGTGATGTAACACCTAGTCATCCACATAAGGCAACGCTAAGTGGTTGAGTTTTAGCTCCGGGTTTGGAAAGTTTACACTGTAAAGTTAATACACTGTAAACATAACCCTGGTTTTCACCAGTAATGGACAAAAATACAGGGTGACCCCTGGCTTACTGGACATGGTGCTGGTCCTTATATAGGGTCCAAGCTTCGCCCATCAGAGTAAGCATACCCCTGAATGGGTCTATGGGTCTGGGTTCCAGAGGGATGGATCATGGCCCTACACCTGTATAACACTCTGTGGCTACAAATACTGAAGTGAGTACCCTGCAGGATTCAGTGCCTGAATCAATATTACAGGCCATCACCTGTGTGGGGTTTTATCGAGGCTGCACCGATTCGGGCACACTGCTTCTATTGTTGTATTAGAAGACAGTGAAGAGATGACAGAAGAGTTGACTTAAGAGTCAGAAGCTTAAGTAGTTAAACCAAGAGTGATTTTTCCATAAGGGAGAAGGCCAATCACCTTAAGACACCAGCAAAAAACTGAAGACTCTTGGGGGCTGATTTACTAAAGGGAAATATACTGTGCACTTTGCAAAGTGCAGTTGCTCCACAGCTTAGTAAATGACTGCTGACTTCCATCATCCAATCATGTGCAAGCAAAAAGCTGTTTTTTTATTCTTCCTTGCACGTAGTTGGGCATTCTTTGCAAAGTGAAGCTTTACCTCATTTACTAAGCTCTGGAGCAACTCCACCTGCAAAGTGCACAGTGCGTTTTCCTTTAGTAAATTAACCCCATGGTGTGCAGAAAGGTTACAGAGGAGGCTCCAATGAGGCTGATCCTCAAAAGCTTTGCCAGTGTCCAATCACCTGAAGGCTTGAACTAATAACCCAGGGTCTATAAATATGGAACCTGTGTCCTATACTATACTATTAAGATAATATGTTTGGTCTGATGACAAGGTATAATCACAATTATTAAATGCAACTGAAAGTATTTTAATAAAAATGTGTGTGATTTTTGAATAACTTATTCAGCCTTACTAGATTTTACAATCATATTGACCACATCAACTACCTCCTTCCGGGTTGTAGCAGAAAGCTGTATAATGTCCAGAACCAAATCCTTTTCCATGATGCATCACCACAGCAGACAGGTCATAGATAAAGTGATCCGATTTCAGCGCTGCAGTAGATTCTCTACAACAATACGGCTTCATGTTTAGCATTTGATCAAACTGCACGTGTACTCCAATTTTCTCACGATGATTGCGACCAGACCACCTACAAATGAAAACCATTAAAAGGTTTTGTTTTTGTGGTTAGCGTGCGCGTCAAAAGGTAAATTTGGGTCTGAGAGTTTGAGTATATTTTAGTATTAATAGTTTTAAGTGTTAAAATTAATTTTAAGTGTTAGGTTGAATTTTATGGTTGAGGTCAAGGGTCAATAGCCTAGGTTATGTATTAAAGTGTACCTGACCTGGCCTGAAACATTTCAAAGATAAAAATATAGCTAAAGTGCACATGTTGTGGTAAGTACCCCCCATCAATCTTCAAATCAAACCTTGTGGAGCGCATTGGATCCTAGACCTAGGGCTTTAACTTAGGCTTAGCACCAGGAAGGGGTGGTATTTGACCTTTACTTAGGCAAGAGCTGAAATTCCATGCTTGCTCTAGGCCAGTGTTTCTCAATTCCAGTCCTCAAGGCGCACCAACAGGCCATGTTTTCAGGATTTCCATTAGTTTGCACAGGTGATTTGATCAGTTTCACTGCCTTAGTAATTACTACAGCCGTTTCATCTGAAGGAAATCCTGAAAACATGACCTGTTAGTGCGTCTTGAGGACTGGAATTGAGAAACACTGCTCTAGGCCTAGGACTCAAGGAGCTCCATAGGATACAGCATTTGATTCCAAGACTAATACAGGTTCTGTTACCTTAGAAATGTTTTAGGACATGTTCGATATGTGTTCAGGTTTAGGGATGGGTCACACGAACACTGTTAGAGACTGTTTAGTAATCTTGTTTTGATACTGAAAGCCCCAAAACACCCAGAGCAGAAAACCAACATACTACAATAGAAACCCGCTACTGGCTATACTGGCAGTAGGCAAACTTGGCACTCCAGCTGTTTTGGAACTACAAATCCCATGAGGCACTGCAAGACTGTCAGCCACAGGCATGATGGGATTTGTATTTCATCACAGCTGGAGTGCCAAGGTTGACTATCCCTGAACTATACATTTCAAATTTTAAAAAAAATCTGTTGAAATGGCCCCTTAAAGAGGTTGTAAACCTCCAAAAAAAAACCTGCAAGAGAAAAGGCATAATGAGCTAGTATGCACCACATACCAGCTCATTATGAAATACTTACCTTAGAACGAAGCCCTGCAGCGGCGCCGGCACACCGTTGACACGGCCAAAATCTTTCCCGGAGTTACTTCCAGGTTCGCGGGCTCTGGCACGGTGATTGGCCGAAGCCGCAATGACGTCACTCCCGTGCATGCGCGCGGGTGTCGCCGGTCACGGCACGGGCCCTGGAGAAACGGCAGGAGCGGGTTCCTTCAGTGCGCATTTGACCATAACGTCGGCGGCAGCGTATATAGTAAAAATCTCCTAAACTGTGCAAGTTAAGATATTTACAGTACCTACAGGTAATCTTTACTATAGACCTACCTGTAAGTACAATTTACTTCCTCTTTATATTAAATCAATCTCCACCCAAAGCAATGTTTCCTGTTTTTTGGATGAAACAAAATAAGGTGATCAAACCCCCAGGTTGGTTGTAACTCTGCATCTGTACAGCCTCCAGCGGCATAGACTTCTCCATTTATTCCTATAGAGAACGCCTTAAGAGGTAACCTGGAAAACCCAATTTTGAATCTAAAGGAAAGCTCCAGGCAAAGCAAAATATTCAGCAATGAACACTGAAACTTTAAAGTCATTCACTTGGGTCTGTGTTTGCTTTTGAATGCTGTATTTGAAATAAAACATGGTCCACGTTTTTTTAGCCTGCGACTTGGAATTAAGAACGAGACAGCATACGGTTTCTGCACAGTCTGCAAAAAAAAATAGCCATTGCACACAATACAACTTCTTTCAATAAACCCTCCACGTCAGCAATTAGAAACTTGGCCTCAAATGTAAAGCTTTCGTTTAAATTTTCATAAATTTAAGGATCACCTGTCTTTGCAAGGCAGATGCATATAGGTTTCTCCCAGATATCAGAAAACCGGGTGCACCCAAGGGCTCTGACAGTCCAGGAATCCTTTGGAACATGCATACACCATTACCTGAATCTCTTGAGATGGAGTCGCAGGACTTGAGGTAGCCGACACACCATCAGCTGTTTCTGAGCTTCTGTAAGGATGACCGGTTTGGATGAGAACTTCCTGCGTTTGGCTGCACATATCAAGAAAGAAATGGTTAGTGGAATTGTAAACAACACACAGAAAAACTATATTATCATACTTTTCTAAGCAAAGTTTATAGCCTTGCCTTTCGTAACATCTACTCCTTCTGTTATCTTTATAACAGTTGAAGTGAACATTTGAGGACAAAAACAAATGAAACCCCTAAAAGCCAAAACTGTTACATTTTGGAAAAAATAGGGAATGAGACAGAGAATGAAGTTGCAGCAATGGGGGATACAGATGGCAATAAAGCCTTTAGTACGTTTAAGCAGGAATGGGCTATTATCGTATTCCTTTTGTTTTAACAATGTGTCCCTCAA
>BLSH010398324.1:86862-113733 GCA_018402905.1 Glandirana rugosa | reverse complement strand
ATTTCATAGGGACAGACATCGGCCCCCCCCAAACAGTTAAAATGGTTGTACAGACTGAAGGTTTTTCACCTTCATGCATTCTATGGACACCCATAGGCTGCACTTATGGGACACTGGTGAGGCTGCACTTATGGGACACTGGTGAGGCTGCACTTATGGGACACTGGTGAGGCTGCATTTGATGATGATTTTGCACACGAATAAAAAGCATCACCAACACACACAGAAAGCATCACAAACACATACTGACATTACACACACACACACACACACACACAAACAATATAAATTACTTTCTGGGCTACAGACAGGGATACTTTAGAAATTATTTTAGACCTGCAGCTGTACTTGACCATAAAGGCTTCATTTACACGGGACGTTACACAACCTTCCCTGAACTACATAAATTGACAGCTTCAAAACGTCGTTTAAAAAGGCCCAGACGAGTTTACATGCGGCGTTTAGCAGCACGTTCAGAAGCGTTTTTGAAGAGAACAGTATTTGTTAACTATTTAAGCCATTCTGTGAGAGTAGTCAGTAGCTGCAGCAGTAGAGAGAGCAGTGTACTTTGAGAGAGTGCTGTTATTTCTTGTGTTGCCAATATGGATCCCATGATGAGCATGTGTCAGGAAATGCTCCTCTTGTTGCTGCTGCGGAGGGTTGAATCACGGCGAAAATCGCATGTGAGGACCAGAGTTCGTCACTACTGGACTCCTCTGTTGATGGACCAACGCATGTCAACTGGCTACTTTTCTAATATTTATGTCCAGATGCGGAATTGCCAGAAGAAATGTTTCAAATTTCACACGCATGTCTATTACCACCTTTGACCTTCTCCTAGAAAAGATTTGGCCGTGTCTTGCTCACATGGACACAAACATGAGGAAGAGTGAGCAACCAGAGGAACGTCTTTTGATCACTCTCAGGTATGTGTATATATTGAGCTCTCTCCACCAACATCTTTCTCCATCCCTCTCTCTCTCTTTACATCACTTTCTCTCTCTCCCTCTCTCTCTCTCTCTTCATCCATCCAAAAAAATATATTCCCCTTTAAAAACGCTTTTAGACACAAATGCTCCTAAACGCGGCTACTGGCGTTTAGCATCATTTAGCAGCGTTCGCCGTTTCAAACTACATTAAACTCGACGCCTGAACCCAAGTGTTAAAAAAAAATGCCTTTAAAACGTGACTGCCTCAAAACGACTATAAACTATGCTGTGTAAATGTACACATAAGATATCATTAAGTTAATTCAGGGGCAGCTGGAAAAAACGTCCAAATGCCCCTGAACGTCCGTTTAACAGCCTCAGTGTAAATGGAGCCTAAAAGGTTAAGAAACACTGTGCTAATAGATCTATTTCTCCCTTCCCCCTGAGACTGAGAAGGCTGCTGTCTAAAAGGTGTCTCTCTTGCTTTTTTGTCCAGGGTGTAGGCAGAGATGTGTCACTGGCCAGATTTACCACTGACCATAATTTTAACTGATCAGGGTCCAAAAAAAAGCCTAAAAAAAGAAAACAAAAATGCAGCCACCATAATTAATGATTGGTAAGCTGCAGTATTTTTGGTTTTGGGTTCAAAGAGAAGTATGGGGTTTTAAACAAAATAACAGTTATACTTACATAGGTGGATGTAGCATGTCTCCCTCTGCTTCCAAGATTGAGAACCGACTGATCAAAGACAGTTGATCACTCAGTTCTCAGTCTTCAGTGGGCCGGGGACTGTTAGTCACTGGCTCTGTGCTCGGTTCCTCCAGCATTCACTGGAGCGCCGGGCTGTGGAGCGGCTCGTCCAGTCTACCAGGTCCTCACTTGGAGGCTGAGCCAGCTGCTGGTCCAGGCACCTGGGTGGATCCCGAATATAGAGTCGAGATCAATCCAGCGCCTTGATCACTTGAGTCATGTCAGCTGGGCTTTAGACACAGGCGTGAACAGAACGAAATACACTTCTGTGATCCATAGAAGAAAGGCCGAAAAAGCTTTGGCCATGCTTCTCCTTTAATACAGCTTTACACAAAGGCAAAGTTATTGCCAGGTTCATAGCAGAAAAGTAAAAACTGGTCTGGACCTTAGAGGTTGTCTAGAGTCAGAGGGTATGCGGTTAAAGCGGTTGTAAACTGCTGCATAATGTGCTATCACATACTAGCATATTATGTGAAACTTACCTCAAAACAAAGCCTTCCAGCAATGCAATGCCATCGCTGAAGACAGCTTACATCTTTACCTGTCTGGCTTCCGGATTAGCGGACTCTGCTTCTGTGACTAGCTGGAACCGCAATGACGTCACTCCTGGACATGCACGTGGGAGCAGCCAGTCACGGCACAGGGCTCTAAAGAAACGGCACCAGTGCATGTTTAGGAGACATTTACAGGACCTATAGGTAAGCCTTATTATAGGCTTACCTATAGGTAAAAGTTAAACATGGAAGTTTACTTCCTCTTTAAGCACAAAACCTCTTACACTGAAAGAAAACCCTTAGTTGTGAACAGCTCTCACATCTCAAAACAGTACAACAATCACCTTATGATGGTTACACAACAGCTAAAAAATTCATCGCCAAAGCCCACAAATGTTGTCCAATGGTACAGCATAGGAAAAAAAAACAACTTTGGAAATCTGTTTGTTAGCAAATGGTTTGATTACCTGTGGTCTTTAATATGCCAGCCCACACATGTATTCTATGTTTAGAATGTGTCCTTCCAGCTGGATATACCCTTCAAATGTGCAACTAGTTTTAAAAGCACCCTTAAATCTCCAATGTAACATGATAAAACCTACCTGTTTGTCTGCTATCAACAATTTGAGTCACGGACCTGGACCAGACATGCAGATCAGGAATCTTCATTTAGAATAATCCATCCTTCTCACCATTTTTCATGTCACACCCATAAAAAGGGTGTAACATGAAACAAGGTAATGTTCCCCAGCCCACTCCCCCCACCACCACCCACTTACCTAAAATATGACATCGCTTGTACCTTGTATCATTGTTTACTTCTCCCAGCCTCATAACTGGAGCTCTGTACATCTCTATGGACCTAGGGCAATAGTCTGCAGAAGCCCGTGCACTGCATCCATGATGCACTGATCACAGTTTCCATTGCATTACATTCAGGACGATCCATTCAATATCAGTCAAGTTGCACAGGCCAGTGTTGTTGGTAGATCTAAAGGAGATTGTACAATCAGACTGTATAATGTATGGCCAGCTTAAAGCAGAATTATACTCACCTTCAACCCAGCAATGCGGTGTCCCAGAGCTACCCGCTGGCATCCGGGTCTTGATCATTGGCAGCTTTCATTGGCCAAGAGGTAATGACATCTCTCCCGAGCATGTGTGGGAGCGCAGTCAGCTTTGGCATTGGCAAATTTCTAACGTGAGCAGCGCATGCACAGCTCACTGTACAAGGGTGAGCAGGCAGTAAGGCTCCATGCACACCAGCCTTTTTCTAAGCTCCTAAAATCCATTAGCATTTTTTTTCTGCTCCTATACGCTAAATCAGGGTTTCTCAACTAGGGTTCCATGGAACCCTTGGGTTCCTCCCGAGGTTGCTAGGGGTTCCTTGAAAAATGAGCATTTTTTGCCTCTCAGATAAGTTCCCACTGACACCATTCATCTTTTTAGCAATCTGTAAGAGGGCAATTCCTCCCCAATGACCTCAAGCGTAAGGAGCATTCTTCCAATTGACTATCACACCAATGTATCATGATCAGTAGATATAGTCATTTTTATCAGGGGTTCCCTAAGACTGGAAAGTTATTTCAAGCGTTCCTCCATGTTGAAAAGGTTGAGAAAACCTGCGCTAAATCGTGTTATCCTATATGTCCATGCACACTACTTTAGGCTATTAGCGTTTTTGCATCTTCAACGTCTAGGAGCAGAAAAAAAATGTTTTTGTAGAGTTTTTTGGAGCATTTTTCCAGCAGAAAGAAAAACGCTAAAATGCTTCTAAAGGCTACTAAAATGCTCCTAACAGCTTTTGATGGGCTTTTTTTTTCTTCATATACCGTAAAAAAGGGTAATAAAATGTTAATGCTCCTAAAATGGTACTACAAGCCAGCACAAAAAAACGCTATTATCAGTGCTATTCATCCAGCTTTTTACTTTTTTTTCTAGTGTTTTTTGAGGTTATATAAAAAATAAAAAAAAAAGCTAGTGTGCATGGAGCCTAATGCAGAAAAACACATCTCTTCTGCTTTAAAAATCCTGCCCGATTAGCTTAAAGAAAAAAAAAAAAAAGCAAAGTGTGAATGTTGGTTATACAATGTTTTTATAAAACCCTTAGCTAAAGCAGTACTGCAAGTATTTAGCAATGAAATGAAAAACATGCAAAGAATCAGCACGGTGAAGAGAAACATCAGTCAGTTAATGAAGTATCTCTATCCACTAGTTCAAAGATTTCCTGTAAACTCTTTTTAGAGCAAATCGCCCTTCACAGCAAGCCATGCCATACTTCATATCAGGGTCACTGGCATGTAGAAGTATCAGGTTTACTCTTGTCTTATGGTTAGGCACCTGGGTATTTCACAGATAATGGGTCTCTCTTCTGTAATTTGTAACATCATCCACATCTTTCTGACATTGCTTCCAGTATTCCCATACTAAACTCGCTAAGCAAAGCTACAAACATTTAACGCAGGAGAAAACGCATGGTAGTGATGCCTATATGCAACACATTTTTAGATTACTAGAAAATTAAAAGGGGATTTCCAGGTCTAAACAGAAATCAGCCATATGTGACACACCACATCACAAATAAATTGAATTCAGAAGCTAGGCTGTCTAAGCAGCCATGACTTTAGCAGCACTGGTGATTTTGGGATGCGATCAGACTGGCCCCCTTCCACTAGCCTCTTGCAAACATAGCAAACTGCTGCTTAAAAGTAGAGTTCCACCCACAACTTCCGCTTTAATGGAAGGCGACCCCCCGACATGCCACAATTGGCATGTCTTTTTTTTGGGGGGTGACCAGGGACCCTGTTTTCACAGGGTCCCAGGTACACTTCCTCCCCTGGCGCCGCGGCTCAGGGAAGGAAGTCCACCTTCCCCCCCTCCCTCTCTGTGATCTTCTGGGACATGTCATAGGTCCCAGAAGATACGCTGAGCCAGTCACAAGTCGCAGCGCAACTCGCACATGCGCACCCGGCTTTGAAGCCAAAGCCGGGTGCCCACAGTTATGATGCCGGCGCCGCCGAGGGGAGGAGGCAAAGTGCGAGACAGGTGAGTGGACGATTGTTAAAAGTCAGCAGCTACACATTTTGTAGCTGCTGGCTTTTACATGGGTGGAACTCCGCTTTAAAGGGTATGTTCATAATAAATAGAAGCCTCTTCTAATGCCCTTTCTGCTCCAGACATCCCAAATGTTCTTCTCTCTCATTTACCTAGTCCACAGAAACTTTCAATTTTCCACATTTCAGTTTTGAATTTTTTTAAAAAAATGCTTTTTTGCTTCTATCACTTCCTGTAGATCATCTCCCATAATGCTCTGCCTTGCTGCATCACATTATAGGTGTGTATTATCAGTCTGGACCACAACTCTCTCATTACTATACCACCTTTTGTTTTATTTCTACCCACTTTCTATACAATCGGATTGTATAATCTCCTGTAGATCTACCAATAGCTATTCAAGGCAAGGGCCTGTCTGATTAAATTAAATAGATTGTTCAGGTGTGTAATATTCCATAGTTCTGGTAAATCTAAAGGAAATTGTACAGAGATCGTACAGACTGCATAGTGTATGGCCATCTTTATACAAATACATAGGAGGGAGTAGATGGAGACACTCAGCTATCAAGGCCCCATTAACATTTCCACATAGCGAGAACTCCCATTCCCGTACACAGGTTTTCTGGAGCGTTTCCACTCATTGCACATAGGGTAGCCTATTCACTTGAAAGGGCTGCCCTGTGTGTGACAAACGCCCCAAAGAAGCTCCGGAAATTTTAGGGCACTTCCACACTGGGGGGGGGGGGGCGGTGGTGCGTTAGCGGTAAATCCACGCTAGTCACAGTAGGGATTTACCGCTGTTACTGCAGAGCTACAGCAGCGGGGGCAGTGCGCTTTTAACCCCCGACAAGGGCTTAAAACGGGGTTAAAAGTGCCCGCTCTCTGTGCTTCCGAGGCGGTGTGCAGCCGCTTCGGAAGCGCCACCCATTGTTTTCAATGGGCAGGGGCGGTGGAGGAACGGTATATTACCGCTCACCGCACCAAAGATGCGGCTTGCAGGACTTTTTGGAACGTCCTGCAACCGCACCGCCCCAGTGTGAAAGCACTCCAGCTTTCACATTGGGGTGGATGGGGAATGACTTTTTGATGGGGAATGATTTTTAGCTAAATAACACTTGTAAAGCGCCTCAGTGTGAAAGGGGTCTAAGAGCGGAGTGTGGCAGGTGTACCACACTTTTGGTGCGCCTGCAGCGCGTTTGTCGCTACTATTTGCGATTGGGGTGCCATTGACATTTAATTGCCCTGCAAGTGTGATGCACATTTTCAAACCATTTTCTGTGCAGTTTGCCATGCGTTCAGAAAAACACAGACCTGAATGGAGTCTCATTGTTCGCATGTAAACACACGGATTTCACATTCAAGCCCAATTCACACCCAACCTAGTGAAAGCACGCATTTTTTGGCTTATTTTTCCCTCAACACGCATAGGGCAGCACATTGATTTCAATGGGCTGCCTTACACGTAGCAAAGTAGCTCATGGGACATTTTGGCATGTTGCTGTTTGCACGGTTTAACTGTGCATTTTACTGCATTTGTCACTCTTTTTTTCACGTGGCAAGATGTGTGTTTAACCACTTCCCGCCCGGCGTATAGACAAATGATGTCCGGGCGGGGGGTTCATTATCCCGACTGGACGTCTATTGACGCGATCGGTGGTGCCGTGGGTCAGTCTCACCCACCATATTACCAACCGAGGTAAAAAGCTTCGATCCAAAGCCTTTTACCATGTGATCAGCCGTGACCAATCACGGCTGATCACAGTGTAAATAGGAAGATCCGTTTATCGGCTTTTCCTCTGCTCAGGTCTGCAGACCTGAGCACTGGACCACCAGGGAGCCGCCCCCCCCCCCCGGACATCACATAGAGGCCGTCCAGGACCACCAGGGAAGGACCACAGAGGCCGCCCAGGACCACCAGGGAGCCTCCACTAGACCACCAGGTAAGGGCAATATTGTGCACTGTAGGGATGGCACGGTGCCCATGTATGATGCCTGCCAGTGCCATCCCTAACAATGCTTGTTGCACCAGTGCCTACCACTGCTACCTATAAGTGCCCACCCGTGCCACCTATCAGTGCCCACCTGTGCCACCTAAAAGTGCCCACCTGTGCCACCTAAAAGTGCCCACCTGTGCCACCTAAAAGTGCCCACCCGTGCCACCTAAAAGTGCCCACCTGTGCCACCTAAAAGTGCCACCTATCAGTGCCACTTATTAGTGCCGCCTATGAGTGTCCATCAGTGCCCATCAGTGCTGCATAAGTGCCCCATCATCAGTGCAACCTTATCAGTGCCAATCTGTACTGCCTCATCAGTGCCCATCAGTGTAGCCACATCAGTGCCCATCAGTGTAGCCACATCAGTGCCCATCAGTGTAGCCACATCAGTGCCCATCAGTGTAGCCACATTAGTGCCTATCAGTGAAGGAGAGAATGTACTTTTGTGACAGAAACAAAGAATTTTTTTTTTTTCAAAATTTTCGGTCTTTTTTTTTTATAGCGCAAAAAATAAAAACTGCAGGGGTGATCAAATACCACCAACAGAAAGCTCTATTTGTGGGAACAAAATGATAAAAACATTGTTTGGGTACAGCGTTGCACGACTGCGCAATTCTCATTCAAATCGCAACAGCACTGAAAGCTGAAAATTGGTGTGGGCGGGAACTGTTCTAAGTGCCTGGTATTGAGGTGGTTAAATAAACTGATATATTCCGTGCTACGTTAATAAAGGTAGGGCTGCTGCCTACCCCCAAAACACTTCACCAAGTGGAATTAGTGAGAAAAGATGGCGCTGCCGAAATCTAATGTGTAGTTTTATTAAAAGTGTTGAAAGAAATAAAACATCCTTATGACGTGCACTCTCTCTTTAAATTGCAAACCACTTAAACCATTCTTAGTGCTAAATCCTATAGGTGCACAATACAAGTTGTGTTACATTTGCAATCATAAATGACTAGTAGAAGTAGTAATAATGTGCTCAGTGTGCAAAAAGTGTCCAAATAAGAAATGTCCATATACAAAAAAAAAAAATTAAAACAAAACACGGACGTCACTTCGTATAAAAGGAAAATGCAAAAAATCAAATAGTGCAAACCGGAAAATCACAGTTTCAAAACGTTTATACAAATGAGCTTATTCCAAAGTGATGGGGCAGTGACACAACAAGGTGAGGGATGTGGTGGCAGCAGGTGAGTGGATGCCCGCTAACAGGCGCTGCCATGATGGATCTGAAATGACAGGTGCTCTTTAAATGTAAGGACTTATTCATGCCGGTAGTTAGAATCTTTAATATTTACAAACAAAATGAAGGTTTTGTATTTAGAATAATAAGCGGTCAGGTTAGTAATATAGCGATATCAGAACCGATTCAGTCATACAATTTGTAGTGTACATAGATCTGCAAAACAATGGGATAAAGGAATATTCCTGAACTTTGTTTTATCTCATGGTTACTGTGACATTGTGTGAATGCATCAATGCAGTGCATGTTATCTCAGCTTGCAGAGCTTGGATTCATTGAATGAGTTTACCAAAACTGTAAATATTGCAGAATATACAGCCTCATGCTACATAACTAAGCTCAATTTCATGCTGAATAAACTAAAATGTTAATGTGTCTTGAATAGAAATCTGATAGATTTTTACTCCAAAAATATATTAAAATACATTTTATACAAATTAAAAAAAAAAAAATTTAATTTAAATTAAAAAAAAAAAAATCATTGCATTTTATCCACCCTGGGCAGGGGCAGATTAACATAGGGGCTAATGGAGCTGCAGCTCCAGGCCCCTTCCTTATGAAAGGCCCAGCCCAATAGTGTGAGTGAGTCACTAATACTGTCCAGCCCTGCTCTGTATAATGGCGTAAGTGGCCACAATTTGCTGTAGGAGCCAGTAGACTCCCTTTGCTTTTAATGAGGCTGCTTCCCAACAGCTAATCATGGGAACCCCCGCTGGAGTTCTCGCATTTAACTGCCATGTGGGTGCATTCGCACGTGTGAACGCATCCTAAATCTAACTATTCAGATATGCTGCTCATTGCATATGTGTGTGGTATCCATTCAGTAGCATCAGACTCTTGGCAATTCTATGGGCAAAAAGTCTGATACACTTGAAAATCTTTTTCATAGAATTTGCTTGGGATCTTTTTTTTCCCCCTCAACCGTCCCTATTTGCATGGGCTTGGAACTAGCAAGCAGAATGTGATAACACAAGTACATTGCCAATTTGTACACATATACTAAAGCCAATTTAGACAGGAGCCAAAATAATTACCAGAACGTCTTGTGCATGGGAGGAAACACAATAAACCACAGGCAGAACATTCAATTCCATGCAGATAGTGTCTTGGCCAAGATTTGAACCAAGGACCCCAATGCTGGAAGGCATAAACGCTAACCACTAAGCCACTCTGCTGCCCATTCTGCTCATTGAGCAAGGCACCACCAAATAGTTAGTTTACAGTAGTAGACCCCTTCAGTAGGTGGCCATGGAAGAAAAATTCTGCTTTCAGTCTCTACGATAAAGTGCTATTAGTACTACCACAATTACAACTCTATAATTATTCTATATAACAGATACTATAAAGAATTACAAGCAAACAAATTAGGTATACATAAAACACTAATAAAACAAATAATACTACTTAAAAATAAATAAATCGGATCAGCCACCACCACTTACATTCTATTACGACTCTGAAGAAGTTGGAATGCATATGAGCTAGAGGGAGCATAACACATATTTGACCCAAGTACTACTCATTTCAGCTCTGTTAGCTTGTGGAACACATTAAAATAATAATTGTGATAAGCCACATAACATAAGAATAAACAAGGTAAATTAAGTAACAGCATGGTTTTGTGCTTATGGCAAGTGTATAACGCAGCAGGTGCTAAGGGAAATTGATCATCTCTGGGAAGGCTACTGGGAGTCAAATAAAAAGCTAAAAAGAAATGTTTCTCCTAAGCCACTGTCCTATATGGATCATTTACATTCCAAAGCCATCAAATACTTCATATCAGCACATCACTGAATGTTCACAAAATTACCTTCATAAGCTCATGTCATTCACACAATCCTGCCACAACATGAAGCCACTTTATTTAGAGCTAGTAGTTGCTGTATCGCATTCCAGCCTAGTGACTGGATTAGGAAGAAGTATCACTACACTGAAGACATCCAGCCCCTATTTCTTTCCCTCCTATAGCCCCGTATAAACAACCCTAAACCCCCAGTTTCTGAAACGCATTAGAGAACATTAAAACACACGATTAGTATACCCTACGATTTCCAGCAGCAGAAATCTGCAAATTCCTGAGGAATGACCAGTGTGTATGTGTAACTGCAGACGCTCAGCCCATACCGGACAATGACAGGCACAGCTATCTGTGACTGTTCGTACAGCAAGCGATTAACTGCAGTGATGGTGGCTGGAGGCACACAAAAAAATGCATCCAGTCACAATCACTGCAGGTAATCATGCGATCTGTCACATAGAGCAGCTATTTGCACACACCAGTCATTCCAGATGAAGGAATTAGCAAATTCCTGCCGCTGGAAATCACAGGATGTGCTAATCATCTATCTGAACGTAGCTTAAGGCCCCTTTCACACTTGTGGGACCTGAAAGTCGTGCGATTTTTAAAGCTATTTTGATGCGACTTTAAGAAATGTCTGTATAATCTTGACGTCTAAGGACCTCAAATCGCATCAAAGTCGGACCAAAGTAGTGCAGGGTCTACTTTGAAGTCACACAGATTTGAATGGTACTCATTGGAAATCATGGGGTACGACTTGTCATTCGACTTTGCAGTCCCAAGTCGCACAAGTGTGAAAGGGGCCTTAGGGTCCTTTTACACGGGCTTGTCCGTAATACCGATTCCGCTTGCTCAATAGGGGATGACAGGTCTGTCTCCACTCACTGTGCGGAGACAGACCTGTCAGAGGCCCTTTGTCCTTTATGGGAGATCGGATCAAAATGGACCCGTTTCCACCCGTCTGGATTTCACGGTCAGGACTGGATCGAATATCGGCTGACATTCGCCGCTCCATTGAAGTGAATGGAGCGTCTGATCAGGTCCACCTGAAAAACTGACAAGCTGACCTGATCAGAGTACCCGTGCGAAAGGGGCCTTAGGGTGACAGAAATGTAGTCTGATCCAAATTGCTTTCAATGCTCCAGCTTTTAGACTAAGTTCTGGTGTGCTGTGATCAGGAAATGTTAGTATACAGAAAGACTGAGTAAAAATATTATTTATCACAGGTATTTATATAGTGTAGACAATTTATGCAGCACTTTACACAAATATTGTACATGCACATCAGTCCCTGCCCTAAAGGAGCTTACAATATAAGGTTCCTCACTCACATTCATTAATACACATTCTAGAGCCAGTTTTAGACAGGAGCCAATTAACCTACCAGCAGGTTTCTTTGGAGTGTGGGAGGAAACCAGAGTACCCGGAGGAAAACCACACAGGCACAGGGAGGACATGCAAACTCTATGCAGGTGCTGCTACGGTTGGGATTCAAACTGATGACCTTAGTGCTGCCAGGCGGATGTGCCAACTACTTAGCCACTGTGCTGCCCAAAAATACTAACAACTGAACAAAGAGGGGCATTTTACCTGCCTGGAGTTTGTCTATAATGTGGAACTTCACCCTTATTTTATTCCTGCTCCCCATGTAAGGAGCACTTTTCTTTTTTCTTGAGTTCTGCCAAATCCCTAATGCCTAGGAAGGCCTCGGGATGACATCACACGTCAAGATGGTGGCATGGGACTGAGGGGGGCAGAATTATAACAGGATTCAGCAAGAAACCGCTGGATCGCTGGGCGGGTGAGTATCTAAAACATTCACTACCCCACCACAAGGTAAACAGGTGTTTTAAAAAAGGGGTTTAAAGAGGCATACTTAGTGCTGGTTCACACAGGGGCGGCTTCCAAGTCGCCCAATTCTCGTCCGACTTTGAAGCCGCCCCATACAGCACGACTTGTAAACGACTTCTGTCAATGCAAGTCGCTCTGAAGTCACCCCAAAAAGGTACAGGAACCTTTTTCTAAGTTGGAGCGACTTGAGTCGCTCCGATTAGAAAGATTCCATTGTACTGCATGGAACGTGACTTGTCAGGCGACCAGGTCGCCTGACAAGTCGCCCGTGTGAATCGACACTTACTTGCAATGTTTTTCATTTACATAATTATTATTTACAATACATTTGAACATGCAAACTTTGACTGGTCCCGTAGCCCAGCCCCCTTCCTCCTTGCACATCATAGCTCTTTGCCATTCTGGGAGTGTTTAATTGCTCTATGTGCTGCTCCAGCTCCTCCACCTCTCCCTTCATCTGACTACATAAACGAATAGGAAACTGATGGAGGAGGAGTGAAGAGGAATAGTATCCACCTAGTTAGGCAAACCATAGACGGTTTGAATCTCGGCCAGTTTAGAATTAACCAGCCGAGATTCTAACCTTGTGTGGGGAGGTTGAATGTACCAAGTTGATCGATCGATTAACTTGGGTACAGCCAGCCTGCCAGATTCACTTGCGATTATCGCTAGCGGCTGATATAGTTGCTAGCAATCGCTGTTTTCTCTCTGCAGGGACAGCCTCTCCCCACCAGGAGCAGACAATAGCTCAGCAGGGGGTGATTCTCTTGTCAGCACTCTCTGTGTTGATGGCGAAGTGTGCAAATTTCTTTTCTGCAACCCGTGGTTACAGGAAAGAAATACGCACCTACGCCTATGGCCTGCCTTAGGCCTCATGCACACAGGACGTTAAAAAAAAAAAAAAGTTCCAAAAAAAGGTCAGCAGCTTTGTAGTGAGTTTTTCAGCTTTTTTCACCGTTATTGCACTAGTGTTTTTGAGTTGTTGTTTTTTTTTGTTTGTTTTTTTTTCAATGGATCTAAAACGTCCAAAAACGTTGGTGAGCCACGTTTTTGAGCGTTTTTACAGCTGAAAAACATCTCTCAGAACACTAGTCTTGAGTTTTTTTTTTTACAGCTCAAAAACACCCCAGCTAAAAACAGTTGATAATGGACATATAGGATAACATTATGGGGAATTTATTGACTGTAGGTAAAAAAAGTCTGAAGCTAAAAACAGCTGCTATAAAAACGTCCTGTGTGCATGAGACCTTACAGTTCAGCTCACAAGCCTTATGGCATGGGTGCTCAACCTGTGGCCCTCGTGCTGTTCTGGAACTGCATGTACTATTATGCCTCTGCCTTTGGGAGTCATGCGTGTAACTGTCAGCCTTGCAATGCCTCATGGGCAGGGGTGGCCCATCCGATAAGGACGCACGGGCGCCGCCCCCTCTGCCCTCACCACCCTCATCTATGCTATGGATAGATTCATGCATAGCATGAATCTATCCATGCCCACTCGCGACCACCCCCTATTAATGCGGCCGGCCCCTTTGAGGCGTCGGCCGCATGAATTACCGCGGCAGGGGATTTCTTTGAAGCATCTCATTAGAGCCGTAGGGCTCTAATAGGCTTCAATATAGTGTGGCTTGTGGCATAGAGCGTGCCGCCACTAGCCCTTAGAAAGGCAAATTAACATTTGCCTAACACTATACCGCGCTCCGCCAATCAGGAAGCGCCGGTATGTTACCGGTTTCCTGGTTGGTGGAGAAGACAGGCGATCCTACTGGACGCCTTTCTCGTCGGAGGAGGGGGAGGGTACTACCCTGGGGCAGGGTGGAGGGGGGGGCTGTATACCCCCCTATCTATGCTGCTGTATATACCCCTATCTGTGATTCTGCTGTATATCCCTACATTTGGTGCTGTATATACCCCTATGTGTGATGCTGTTGAATATACCCCCTATCTAGCGATGCTGTATACCCTATCTGGCGATGCTGGGCTGTATAATCCTTACACAATGAGTGGAATCTATAAGGGGTGGGGCTTATGAGAAGTGGGAGGGGTCAAAAAGGAAGGGCAGGGTCCGACGCCCCCATCCTAAAATTTCACCAGCCGTCACTGCTCATGGGACTTGTAGTTCCGCAACAGCTGGAGGGCCACAGGTTGAGCACCCATGTCTTAAGGAAACATTTTGCTGAAATGAATGGTGTGGAAACAGGGTCTCCATATAAAGCCACATCCTGCTGAGTCACAAAAAAATAAAAGGGTCTGGCTTTATTTGAAAAAGATCTCACACAATGAGGCCTATATGGCTGCTAGAACTACAGGCAGGCTTTGGTTGTATTAAAGCATACCTGCTGTAGAACTTAGTGCAAGGGAAAAGAAAGAATGAACACAACTGAAAGTTCCCTCCAGCATGACTTCGGTATCATGCCAAGAAGTAGTAAGGAAATGTGGGAGATCAGAATGCTTGCATGGATTCTAGTTGCCCTTGATGGGATTTGATTGTTATGCTTCAGTGCACTTAAAAAGGTTTCTTCCCAGTGTCCACGTTTTCACAAAAGAAAGGGGTGCACACAGTTTTTTTGTCAAGGAAAAGGTTAAACAATTAAAATCTATGCCTGTTAAGAAGTGAAAACAGCCCTTTTGCTTCTGGGCCTTACATATGCAGAAGGAAAAAGTCGTAAGAGTCCAGTGTGCATAACAATTGGCACATCCGCTACTACAGTCAATGCAGCTGAAAGCTATTTCTGTACCATCCACAATTAGTGCATTGTCCACACATTTAACCACTTCCTTACTGGGCACTTAAACCCCCCTCCTGCCCGGACCAATTTTCAGCGCTGTCACTCTTTGAATGACAATTGCGCGGTCGTGCGATGTTGTACCCAAACAAAATTGACGTTCTTTTTTCCCCACAAATCGAGCTTTCTTTTGGTAGTATTTGATCACCTCTGCGGTTTTTATTTTTTGTGCTAGAAACAAAGAGCGACGATTTTGAAAAAAAGAACAATATTTTTTACTTTTTGCTATAATAAATATCCAAAAATAAAAAAATGATTAATCAGTTTAGGCCGATATGTATTCTTCTACATATTTTTGGTAAGAAAAAAAAAAAACTGCAATAAGCATATTTAGATTGGGCTGCGCAAAAGTTATAGTGCCTTCAAACTATGGACATTGGTTTATGGCATATTATTATTTTTTTTTTTGCTGGTAATGGTGGCGATCTGTGATTTTTATCGGGACTGCGATATTTCGGCAGACATGTCTGACGTTTGACACTTTTTTGGGACCTTTATACAGCGATCAGATCTAAAAATAGACACCGATTACTGTATAAATGTCATTGGCAGGGAAAGGGTTATCACTAAGGGGGCAGTGAAGGGGATAAATGTGTTCCCTGTTTGTGTTCTAATTGTGTGGGGACAAAGATCAGTAGATCGGTCATGCCCCCACTCACAGAGTGGGGAACCGCCGTGTGTACATCGGCAGTTCCCCATTCTGGTTCTCTGTGCAGGGATCGCGGGTCTCCAGCGGACATAGAGTCTGCCCGAACACTCATGCGGCGGTGGCTAGAGCGCGCCTGGCACGAACAAAAGGGGAGGACGTCTATTGAAGGCCTCCCGGCATTTCAGATCCGCGCTGTAGCCGTCAATCGGCTATAGTGCGGATCTGAAGTGGTTAAAAGTGTAACTAATGAAAAGGCAAGACTTTTCTTTTTTGGATACAATAAAAAGGGAGGGTTATAACCCTGTTCAGTTTTTTTTTCTGCCATCTATGTCCAATTGGGGAGATTTCCCCTCACTCTCTGTCCCATAGCCAAAAAAGGAAACAATAGAAAATCCCCTCAAAGCAAGGGAATGGAGATGTGTCACCAGAACTAGTGCCCCCATTGGAAGATTTTCCCTTTATTAGTGTTCTGATGTCCACCCAAAAGTTGGGATTTTCTTACTTTTGATAACTAAACAGGACATGTAGATAGAGTGATTTTCCCCAACAGGGGCACAGACAGCAATAAGGACTGACAGGTGATCCCTCTCTGCTCTATCCAAAAATAATTTTAAAAAGCTTTGCCTTCAGTTACACTTTAATGTGTAATCTAACAGCAAGAAATCTCATCAACTGCTGGATTCTCTATACAACTTGTATGCTTGTGCTAAAGACTCATCTATTAAATGACAGAGAGGAAAGAGAAAAACGACTCTGGATAATACATCAGATGCTTGCCTCTCATTACTAGGAACACAAAAATCACCTGTGGATAAATGAAACCTCTTGACGTTCCCATTTGCTAGCACTGTGATGAATACAAAGTTCAGATAAGTTGCACAATCAAATATGTTTATAAACCTAGTAAATGCTCTCTAAGTCACATTAGCATAATGAGAAGAAACAACATTAATTTAATGCTGGCAGGTTGTGAAACCTCAGGACTGCTAATGGCATGCTATAATTACTTTACATACCTGACTGAGAAGCTGTCCATGAAAAATTGTGTTGACTACATCCAGGACCTGTTTGATAAGTTTCCTCTGAGAGCTGGGAACCAGGGTTGGGTACCCAGTCCCGGTTGTCTCCAGTTCCTGTTGTACTTTATCCAAAAGTTCACATAAAAATTCCTGAGCATCTTGCTGTGCATAACCACGAAAGGCTGGAATTAGCCTCCACACTGAATGAAGCATGGCAAAGGGGGAGACTAGTGCCCACTTACCAGACCACATAACTTGGAAGAGAGTATGCAACTCGTGGCATAGGGAAATGTGCGTTGAGCTGGGTTTAGGTTGAATGAGTTCCATATTTCTACCTTTTGATGCCCCACCACTGAGGCCAGATGAGGAGCTTTGGCGCTTTACCAAAGGCCTTTCTACTTTACTGTGCTTTTGTGTTATTTTAACAAAGTCTGTAGCAGGGGGGATTTGGCTGGATGATCTTGTTTTTCCATTGGCTGCAGCTACCAATAGCTCCTGAGTTTGATTTAGGTCGAGCTGCAGGAAACATTCCCGGAAAACATGCAAATGACTCAAAATCTGAAGAATAGAGTTCATATAGCAAGTGTTCCCCAAGTTCCTTAGCCCTGTCACCCCAGGGGTCACAGTAGATTTTTTTTTAACTGGGGAATCACTTAATTTTTGCCTACAAGCGTTTTCCGAGGTAGATCCTGAAGGTTTTTGTCTTGTGGTGGGAGTTGGCTTTTGGTGCTTTTTCTGCAGTGGTGGCAATGTCACCTTATGCAGTTGCTCTTGCAAGCGGGAGCTCTTACGTGGAGGAGTACTTTCCAACTCCTGCTTTAATTTGTGCTTTAGCATCTGACGCCTTTTCCTTGCTTCCTCCCTCCTTTGTTCAGCCTTTTCCCTGAGGCACTCGTCCTCCAACCTCCATTTACCTTTGGGAGTCAACGCAAACCAAGACCTAAACACTTTCCCCAATAGTGCATGTCTTCTATGCCAAAGAGCAGTAAATGTGAGGTCTTCATTCTGGAGCATAGCTTTTGCACCTTGATGAGATGTAAAAGTGTCATCCACAGCTACCATAGATCGCAGTGTCCGACCACTGCGTGTTGTACAGTCATAGTTCTGACTTTTGATTGCACTTAATGTGCTACGTAAAAGTTTAAGGTCACCAGTGGCATTGTCATTGAGAACATAATCATCACAAAGGTAACAGAAAACGTAGAGTTCATTCACCTCCAGTGCTATAGGATGTTTACTTTCCTGAAAGTGTTGCAATGCATGTTCTTCAATGTATCGACCACATGCCACATGTGCACAGCTCAGGCAAGCCCATACCGACTCTGTAGTGTTACAGTCCACACAATGCCACTTTTGAGGGTTCAATATTGAATGGTCTTGGGCGAGACGCAGTCGTCCCACATGTCTACACTTATCCATCTTCAATATTCGGGATCTGAGGTCAGCTATGGGGTACCTCATCTGTTGCTTTTTGCACATACATTCTGACCTGTAAATACAATAATCATGATGAATAGAGCTATGGTTATACCAAACCTATCAATTTCAATTATTAGATAGGCTTTTAATATACAAGAATATGACCATTCTTACAGCAAATATGATCGTTCTTATGTGCAAAACTGCTTAATATCAAAGTGCCTGTAAAGACAGAAGGTTTTTTATCTTAATGCATTAAGATAAAAAAAACTTTCTGTGTGCTCCGGCCCCCCTAATACTTACCTGAGCCCATCTCGATCCAGAGATGTTGCACAAGAGACTCAGTTGTCCAGTCTCTGCCTCCTCGTTGGCTGATACAGCAGCGAAGTGCCATTGACACCCGCTGCTGTCAAAGTCGGTGAGCCAATGAGGAGAGAGGAGGGAGGCGGGCCATGGTTCTGTGTCTGAATGGACACACAGAGCAGCGGCTCGGCTGCCCCCTTAACAAGCTGCTTGCTGTGGGGACACTCAACAGGAGGAAGGGCCAGGAGCTTCGGTGGGCGTCCCGAGAAGAGGAGGATTTGGGCTACTCTGTGCAAAACCACTGCACAGAGCAGGTAAGTATGACATTTTTGTTTTTTTGTTTTTTTAACAGAGACTTTCGTATCACCTTAACTTAAATATGAATTTGAAAATTTCACAAACACAGATATAAACATGAAATGTAAATAAAAAAAATGCTTCAAAGTGGAAGTAAAGACAAATTTAGATCTGGTTAAAAACATTGCCCCCTTCCTTTTCATACCTATACTGCATACTGTTCATTAAATGGATCAGTGTAAATATCTTCTTTTTTTTTTTTGGACTGAGAAGTTGCGGCTCCCCTACATCATGGAGCACAACAATGGGGCTTAAATCAGAGTCATAATTTGACCAGCCAGATTTCATTGCCCCTCCCTTGTCAGCGCTCCCTTCCCATCCACTCTTGCAGCTACTCAATGACACATGGGAGGCGCAATTTCTCAATCTCGTGCCAAACCATAGCTGGCGGGGGGGTATTTCCATCGATCTCTAATAAAAACAGTATGCAGCATAGGTATGAGAATTGGAAGGCAATGTTTTTTTAACCACTATATTAGCTTATATTTCCACTTAAATTTCCAGGCACTTTGTATGAAAAAAAACAGGAATAGATTCTTGCCATGCCAGAATGCTCCTAGCTGATATTAAATGAATCCAGTGTAAAGAGAGAATGTATTAGATGACATGTCATCAAAAGACAGCTGTGCTATTAACAAATTTGATTCGAGTATAAGCATCAGTTATACGGAGGACTATAAAGTTTACAAAAAAGGTTGATTGGCAAAGCTATGCATTTTCAAAAACGGCTCCATTATGACTGCAATGACCAGCCTTTTATTATCTGATCATACAAAACTTTATGAAAATGTATGTCTAGTGTGTACAGAAATATTTCATTGGTTGAAGTTTCTCATGAATTCCCAACATCTAAACTAAACCGATAACGCAAAGCTTTAATCCCATTCAGCAAAACTCAGAGACAGATGAATGATGAAGTAAAACACAAGAAATATTGGTAAGCTATACTGAAAGTAGCCAATTCAACACAGGGAGTACTATTCTGGGAAAAGCCCATCCTTCAATCACAGCTACTACCCAGCATGCACAGATTGGGGCACACATGCCTTGGCAGAAAAAGGATCATTTAAAACTGGATTGCCTTCTGGTAATTATGGCAATGATGTAATGTGGAATATACTATTATTTATCACTATTTACTGTACTTTAAAATTTTGTAAACTATTAATATTTTTATTACTGCGCATTACTGATGGCAGGGGATGTTTAAGAGGCATCACACAAGCACAAATGTATTTAAAACAATCCATTGATAATTTTTAACAGCATCATTTTGTGGTTTATATTTACAACAACTTTTTTCTAAAAATAAAAAAATGGCTGAGCACTGGCAAAGAAATAGGTTATCCCCTTCCCATCCACCCCAGGGCTCTATTGAAAAACTCCAAACCCCAGGGGCGGAAAGGATTGGCGATAATGTGACCACTATGACTGTGTCAGCGTCCATATCATTGGAAGCCGTTTCCACAGGCTACCGATCGTTGATATGGCCCAAGAGCTGTCTTTGATTTCTCAATCTCTATGCTGCCTGTGTGCAGTGAATGTGCCTCCTCTAAGACCTCAGATTAGAGTGGCAATAGGCATTGCAGAGCCAAAGGATTAGCTCCTTGTCTGGAAGAACTTCCCTCACTCTACCAAACACCACTGCATTGGAAGTCTGGTGAGTGAATTTTAATTATTATTGCCCCCTGAAATCTGAGGCATCATTCCAATAGGAGTTTTTCCATGCTGCAAACCCAAGTGGCAGGATTGACTGTGACAGCAGCTATTCATAATTGGTCGCAAAGCCAGCAATCACCAGTGATTGCGGCTGGACACAAAAAGTGTGCAATCACCTGTGGCGATTGTTGGTTTTATGAACAGATACAAATAGCCATGTACGGGTTCAGCAGCTGCTGCCAATCATACAGAAGATCTGCACAATTGCTTAGCAATAATTATTCCTTCTGCATTTTGAATACCATTATAATATATTGAATCCAACAGTATGAGCAGGAATACTACAGAAAACACAATTTGTAGCTATGCAAGGGCAGCCTTGGGAACTAGGGCAGGGAGATCTTGCCATCTCAAGTATAAAGTCAGCAGGTCACTCAGGCCCCAATAATTAAAATAACCCTTTCAGGACAACTGACCATTTAACCTTTCTGACTAGTAATGCTGAATACTGTATAGAGGACATGATCTTTTAGCACACCCAATGAAATAATACATGACAAGTCATACAAATAGATGTGCAGTGGATATAAAAAGTCTACATACCCCTGTTAAAATGTCAAGTTTCTGTGATGAAAAAAAATGAGACAAATAAATAATTTCAGCACTTTTTCCACCTTTAGGGCCGGTTCCCACTGGTGCAATGTCTGAGATCAGATGTGATTCGCACCACAATGCAGTGCAAATCACGTCATGTGATGAGATTTCAGCCTTACAGATACTGTAGTATGGCTGAAATTGCATTGCATTTGGAACAAACGCGCACAGGACCCTTTTTTTGGTCTGCAGCAGAATCGGATCCCATGGGTGTTTACACCCATGCAATCAGATTCCTGTCCGAATTTGCCGTTTGAGCTGCGATATGCAAACTTATTTGAGGGTGTCTAACTTTCATTTGACACTCCCAGCAGTTTGCATATAGCAGTGTGAACTGCCATAGGGAGACATGCGATACGGCAATCCGCAGTGGATTTGCAGGGTTCCCGCATCGCTGCAGGGTGGACCAAGCCTTAATGTGAACTATAAACTGTACAGCTCAATTAAAAACAAACAGAAATCTTTTTTTTTTGAGGGGGGAGTAAAAATAAAAAAAAAAAACGAAAATAATGTGGTTGCATAAGTAGATTTATAACTGGGGATGTAATGGTGTTCAGAATTAAGCAATCACACTCAAACTCATGTTAAAGGGATTGTAAACTCTCCTGGTTTTTCACCTTAATGCATTCTTTTGTTGCAGCTGCCCCCCAGACCCCCCGTTCACTTACCTGAGCCCGATCGTTCCCGCTTTGGGGGGGGGGGGGGTGAACCTAGCAGCTCCAGCCGGTGTCTCCGGTCCTCACTGGATAGATTGATAGCAGGGGAGCCATTGGCTAACGCTGCTGTCAATCAAGTCCAGTGACGCGGGAGCCAGGGGGTGGGCCGAGTCCTGCTGTCCGTGTCAATAGACGCAGCAACAGGACATGAGAGCGCGCCCGCACGACCCCAGGGAGAGCACTTCCCTGCCGGGTAACTCGAGAAGAGGAGGAGCCAGGAGCACCACCGAGGGACCCCAGAAAAGGAGGATCAGGGACACTCTGTGCAAAACCCTTGTACAGAGGAGGCGGGGAGGAGGGGGAAAAAAGTGAACGTTTAGTATCGCTTTAAATAGGAGTCTGTACACACCTGCCATCATTTAAAGTGCCTCTGATTAACCTCAATTAAAGTTCAGCTGTTCTAGTAGGTCTTTCCTGACATTTTATTAGTTGCATCCTACAGTAAAAGCCATGGTCCGCAGAGAGCTTCCAAAGCATCAGAGGTATCTCATTGTTAAAGGTATCAATCAGGAGAAGGGTACATAAGAATTTCCAAGGCATTAGATATACCATGGAACACAGTGAAGACAGTCATCATCAAGTGGAAAAAATATGGCGCAACAGTGACATTACCAAGAACTGGGATGTCTCTCCAAAATTTATGAAAAGACGAGAAGAAAACTGGTCAGGGAGGCTGCTAAGAGGCCTACAGAAACATTAAAGGAGCTGCAGGAATATCTGGCAAGTACTGGCTGTGTGGTACATGTGACAACAATCTACCTTATTCCTCATATCTGGGCTATGGGGTACAGACTCAGTGGTAAGACAGAAGCCTTTTCTTACCAAGAAAAACATCCAAGCCCAGCTAAATTTTGCAAAAACACTTCTGAAGTCTCCCAAAAGCATGTGGGAAAATGTGCTATGGTCTCATAAATCCAAGGTTGAACTTTTGGTCATAATTCCCAAAGATATGTTTGGCGCAAAAACAACACTGCACATCACCAAAAGAACACCATACCCACAGCGAAGCATGGTGGTGGCAGTATCCTGCTTTGGGGTTGTTTTTCTTCAGCTGGAACAGGGGCCTTAGTCAAAGTAGAGGGAATTATGAACAGTTCCAAATATCAGTCATTAATGGCACACAAACTTCAGGCTTCTGCTAGAAAGCTGAACATGAAGAGGAACTTCATATTTCAGCATGACAACAGTCCAAAGCATACATCCAACTCAACAAATGAATGGCTTTACCAGAAGAAGATTACAGTTTTGGACTGGCCCAGCCAAAGCCCAGACCTGAATCCGATTGAAAATCTGTGGGGTGATCTGAAGAGGGCTGCTCACAGAATATGCCCTCACAATCTGACAGATTGAGTGTTTTTGCAAAGATGAGTGGGCAAATATTGCCAAGTCAAGATGTGCCGTGCTGATAGACTCATACCCAAAAAGAATGAGTGCTAATAAAATCAAAAGGTGCTTCAACAAAGTATTAGTTTAAGGGTGTGCATACTTATGCAACCATATTATTTTAGTTTTTTTTATTTTTACTTGCCTCCACCTAAAAGATTTCAGGTGGTTTTCCAACTGAGTTGCACAGTTTATAGGTCACATTAAGGGTGAAAAAAGTTCTGAAATAATTTGTCTCATTTTTTTACATCACAGAAACGTGACATTTTAACAGGGGTGTGTTGACTTTTTATATCCACTGTATGTTCCTTTCAACCCAATGCTTTTTTAGGGTGGATGTCAATTATAGAGACCATGTCATTAATACCCTTACAATAGAATGATTTAAGCAAAAAGCGATAACTGGGAAACTCATGTATCACAGGCCAGATTTAGTAGTTCAGTGAAAAGGTATTTGGTTGCTGGTTGTTGCTTTACTTTTCAGATACTATGAAGTTTTTTTTTTTCTTTTTTGCAGCTTTTATCAGACTCCGTCACAAACAAAGCCACCTGTGATGCTAGACTAGAATGGAAACTGCCATTACTAGCTCTAGAGCAGTGACTAAGGCCTCTTTCATACAGCGGTTGGGGTGGTGGTAAAAAAAGGCAGCTGAACTTTGGTTTTCTGGTCTCCCTGCCTCCCACCTAAAAGCTAAGCAACAACCAGAGGCTGTTCACATGCAGTGACATGCCCAGTTGACGGGTGGCACAGCCTATCAAATTCAGCCACTAAAGTCAATAGGGCCAACAACCATGAGCCAAACACTTGCAGTTATGGTGCACTAACCCCATAAACTGCTGCATTTAGGAGGAGGCATGACCACCTCCTGAGCAGCACCAGGCAGCTGATTGCTTTTTACTGCTTTAGGCAGTGTGAACCTAGCCTTACGTTAGGCATATATTGCTTGTTCTAATTTCTGATTTGACAGTTTAATGCAATAATTGGATTGGGGTTTTATGGGCTATCCTAGAAAGGAAAATGAATGTTTATCACCATCTGCAAAACTTCTTATTTCATCACATTGCAGAAGGTCCCAGAGCTAAATTCACAGCAATCTATCGATAGCCATGTTTAGAGAATAGGCATAATTCATAGCGTGGAGCACAAGTATCAAGGAATGACTGCTTTCATAAGGGATGCTGGATACTTAAATCACCCAACAGAAAGAATTCTGATGGTGAAGTGTCTGCACAGCTGCCAAAGCCATCAGAAGTGGTCCTGTTTTTTTTTCCCTTTCTGTAGAACTCATTTATTTTAGATTATGGTGAATTCTAAAGAAGTGGGGACACCCCCAAAGTAGGTGGGAACAAAAAAAAAAAAGAAAACAAAAAAGGGGGGGGGGGGGGAGAAGGATCTTCTAGGATACTTTAGTAATAAAAAGCCAGGAAATAACTGGCACCAGGCTCGACTTGCTGCTAAAATGCCACTTTTAGGTGGAATGACCCTTGTGTCATATAAAGGCAAACTTTTTTTTTTTTAATATAAATATTGGATAGAGTAGGTAATGATTATAACTGGGTATGCAGTTTTTTGGGGGGTTGTTTGTTCAACCAGTGGGCTAAAAAAAAACCTGACAGATCCCAGCATCAGCATAAGTGATGTTGATGCAGGGTTCTCCCCCACTGATCTATTGTATTCTGACATAGGGACTCCACAGATCAGGCACTTGTAACCATTGGTTGCGTGCACGGATCGAATACTGGTTTTCGATCATGACTGTTGCACAAAAGCTGGTCATCAGACAACAGTCACATGGACAAATGGGAGGTAAAGGCACAAATGGCAATAAAAACAAGACAGGCAAGACTATAGCAATGGTTTTGGCTTTTCATAGACACACACAAGTAGTGTTGCACCCATACCGGTCGGTCTTAAACTGGTATTGGTGCATCCCTACACACAAGAACCGAAAAATGCTTCCATTTCTCACAACGCAAAAAAATGCATTGATATTGATTTAATTAATGATTTGAAAATGTTGACAAAATAAATGGTGTGAAGATTCACTTCAGGTTTTTCTCACCTGAAAAGAAAATCCATCGTTTATTTATTTCATCTGCATGTGACTGGATAATTGGAGTGAATCTTCACACATTTATTATGAGAAGTCTCGAATCCTTAAGGCTCCATTTACACGGGGCGCTGTTTCAACCTCCCCTGAACGTTTAATCTCGACAGCTAGAAACCAGCGTCTAAAAGTCTGTTTTGCATGGCACGTTTGCGTCTAGGAGCGTTTTTGAAAAAAAAAAAAAAAATACATTTAAAAAAAAAGTTTTTCCTTAAAATGCAAATGCCTGTACACGAAACGCTCCTAGGCGTGAGTTACTGCGTTTAGGTGCTTTTACAAGCTGTTTGGCATTTCAAATGCCTCTGAACTGGCGTCTAAAGCCATTTTTTTGCATTCCAAAAAAAGCCTCTAAACTCAACTGCCTGGAAACGACCTTAAATGACCCTGTGCACATGTACTGATATAATAACATTAGATGAGTTCAGGGGCAGCTGAAAAAAAAACGCCCAAATGCCTCTAAACGTCCGTTTACCAGCAGCAGTGTAAATGAGGCCTAAATAAATCAGCCTCATGATGTGTGACAGGTATCAATCTTGGAAGACTAAAGCTTCATGTACACCAGCAGCTCCTAAACTTCAGTTTAGAAGCTTTTGGCATTTTTTTTTTTTTTTTTTGCCAAAGCTCCTAAACTCAACTCAATAAAAGCCTCAATGTGCTTTTAGCAGAGGAGATTAGGAGCAGCTGCGGTTAGGCGAGCTATAACCTCCCTCTCCTGAACATAGAACTGCGCTTAGCACAGGAATGTTTTGACCGCCGGTTGTGGGAAAAAGCAAAACGCCGCAAAATCGTGGTGTGATTTTGCAGCGTTTTGTGTTTTCCCATGGCCAAGTGTACCTGAAGCCATACTATCCAGCATGGTAAAAGAATGCTTCCACATGTTCTCTTTCAAAAAAGACCATTTGTAATTACTAGTCCTACCAAATTACTGCAGTTTTTTTTGTACATATTAAGGCCAGCACAGGACACTGGAAAACTGTTGTGCAACGGCAAAAGAAATCCCTGTTTATTGACAGAACCTGCTAACCAAGAACTGATGTGAATATTGAGCCTGCTTTTGTCCTTGTAGTGTAAAGACACTATTTCTGGTGCCCACAATGTCCTAGAGTTGTGTATAGACATGAATGGGTGAAGGCGGCTGTAAGCAGTTATACAGACATAATGTACTGAACGCACATTAGGTACATCCCAAACACCAGAAATACCCAGGGGTTGATTTAATAAAACTGGAGAGTGAAGAATCTGGTACAGCTGTGCATGGTAGCCAATCGGCTTCTAACTTCACCTTGTTCATTTAACCACTTGCCGACAGTGTAACGTGGAAACACGTCGGCAAGTGGCACCCATTGTTGTGGGAGGACGTTATATAACGTCCTCCCACAATCGCGCTCCCGCGCGCCCCCTGGGGCGCGCACCTGGGAGCATCCGTGACCGCCGGGTCTATGAGACCCGGCGCATCACGGATCACGGTAAATGGCCGCTTGGAGCGGCCGTTTACCATGTGATCGCTCCGTCAAATGCAGCGGTGCTGTGGGCAGGATCTGAAGTGCCCACAGCACCGCTATGTGCCAGGCAGGGACCCCCTGATCACCCATAGTCATACATGATCACACATCATTCACACATACATACATGCCCACCCATCTGTCACCCATACATACATACATGCCCACCCATCCGTCACCCATACATCCATGCCCACCCATCCGTC
>BLSH010398324.1:47493-65577 GCA_018402905.1 Glandirana rugosa | reverse complement strand
ACACACCTGCTCCCCATTCACACCTGAGACCTTGTAACACTAACGAGTCACATGACACCGGGGAGGGAAAATGGCTAATTGGGCCCAATTTGGACATTTTCACTTAGGGGGTGCTCACGTTTGTTGCCAGCGGTTTAGACATTAATGGCTGTGTGTTGAATTATTTTAAGGGGACAGCAAATTTACACTGTTATACAAGCTGTACACTCACTACTTTACATTGTAACAAAGTGTCATTTCTTCAGTGTTGTCACATGAAAAGATAGAATAAAATATTTAGAAAAATGTGCGGGGTGTACTCACTTTTGTGAGATACTGTATGAGCAAAGCACATCCTTCTATACTGTGTGCTTGCCTCTATCCAAAGCACTGGGTTCGATTTCTCTCTGCTGCCTTGTTCCTGTGTTATATGTACGAGTCACTTCTGACAGCTTTTTCCCACACTGAGGAATAAAAGGGTGACGGGGATAGAACTTCAGCACACAGCCTGTGACTGATATCCTCTACTCTGCATGTTATCTGTGAACTCTGAGGAGGGAGGTGTGTCCCTTCCCTCCAATCAGGGCTCTGAGCTCTGGACTGTAAGACTTCAGATCCCCACACCCTGCTTTTCATAGTTGAGAGATCCTGTGACAAAATCTGGACTTTGAATGGCTGTAGCGTTTGCTACAGATAAACAGGTACAACGTATGCAGGAGGATTTGTATCATCTGATGGCTGTCACTTCACTGGGTATATTTGGGGGTTTTCAACCTCTTTACATGCTTGTTTATTCTAGGAGAGAGTAAAAGCAGTTTTATTTACCTGATCCTCAGCTCCCCCAAAAGACCGCACTCCCCCATGCTCAGCAGTGAACTGTTCCCTGGTGTCCTCATGTCCAGTGCAGGGCTATAGACTCTACATCAGTGATGATGTCAGAGGACCTTAGACCTCTGGAGAATGGGGGAAAAGAGGCTGCAGGGACAGTTCTAGCAGTTCAGTGGAGCCTACAAGACCAGAGGATCGGGTAAGTAAAAAGTGCTTTTCCAAACCCCTAGACAAAAATGAGCTGGTAACCCTTGCAGTGCAGGTGCAGCCCTGCTGCATGGGAGATTTTTTGGTTTCTGCATTCATTTTCTTAGTTTAGCTTTTTTCCCTTTATTTTCACCTGGTGATCTGGTCAGTAACACACTTCCTGTCCTAGGGTGAGATGGAGGAGCACCCAGGAGAGACCCAGGCCAGTCCTGCCAGCAGCCAATCAAAATCTATGGCAGGCAGAAATGCATAGGAGCTGGGTGCTGCACTGAGTATTACTTGGGGTTTAGGGTCATATGCATTCAGGGACATAAATACTGAACGCAGAAATTCTGTGTTCTGGGCATACATACTTAGTTACATAGTTGCTTTGAAAAAAGGCACAAGTCTATCTAGTTCAACCAAAAAAAAATATCATACAATCCCATGTACACAATCCTATACCCACAGTTGATCCAGATGAAGGCGAAAAACCCCTTGAACTTGAACACATACGGCTCACATATTAATGGAAGCTGCACCTGTGCCTCCTGGGTGTTGGGATTGATACTGATGGGCCAAACTAGCTGTATGCATGAGGCCTAAAGCTGAGCTGCAGACAGATATTAAAGCGGAAGTAAAAGTCTTTTTTTTTTTTTTTTTAACCACTGACAGGTAGGCTTTTATGACATTAGATAATGCGTATGTCTTTCCTGGTATAAATGCTTCTCCCTGCCTGTCAGCATTTTTTTCTTCTTACTTACTTTTTACGGAGTGTACACTAAGCTGCGCAACTAGTGCTTTCAGAAGGAAAGGTCAGAGATCGCAGCCTACATACTTCTCTCATGACAGTGATACTTAACACTCCAAGTTTGTTTTTGGTATCTCTTGTCACTAAGCGGGGCATAACTAGAACCTTTAGGCCCCTTTCACACTGGGGTATTTTTCAGGTGCTTTTCCGCTAACAATAGCGCTCTTATAGCGACTGAAAAACACCCCATCCACCATCCACTGGTAAGCACTTCTGAAGTGGCTGCACATCGACATCGCCTTGGAAGCGCGGCATGCCGGCACTTTTAACCCCTTGTGCACTATGGTGGAAAAGCGCTGCTGAAACTAGCGGCGCTTTACCGCTACCTCCCGCCCCAGTGTGAAAGTGCCCTTAGGGCCCCAGTGCAAGAAATCATGATGGCCCCCCCTGAACCTCCTTCCATTTGACCCCCGGACTTCCTATTTTGGGAGGGGGTCCATGAATATCCTCCCAGAACTCTGCTTCCCATATGTCCCTGGGACGTGCATCCAGCACAATCACGACGGCCCTTTACCATGTGATTAGCTGATCACATGTAAACAGATTTGCTCGGTATCGGCAGCCCTTTCCTCCCACACTGTGTCTCTGTGAGGAAAGGAGAACTGTTAACTGCCAAGAATGTCAGTAAATTATTTACACTGATAATCAGTACCGCCTATTCGTGTCCAAATGTCAGGAGACTATTCCCGCCTCTGGAATTCGGGCCAGGAGACCCATGCGTGGGCACACGTAGTGTTTGCGCGCACCAGTGCATGCGCCGGCATGGTCCCCAGACGGCCATTTAAGCTGACAGCACCTTGCAATCGGTGCTGTCTGTTCTACAGCGTTACCGTGTTTCTGAGTGACCCGTTCTGAGCTTCCTGTTATCTGTGACCCGTCCTGAACCCGCATCTGCTTGAACTCTGCCTGCACCGACCCCCGGCTTGCCTACGACCATTCTTCTGCCTGATCCCTGTGTACCTCAACCTGCCTGCCTGTTAACAACCCTGCCTGCACCCGACCACCCGATTGCCTGCTCTTCCTGTACTGCTCTGCCCGCATGTTATTGACCTGGCCTGCATCACTACTCTTCAGTCTAGCATGGACTTCTGGACGATACCTTACCATCACCTGTGTCCAATCCAGCCCTCGTGCTCCCCTGTGCTCCAGCACTCCCTGTCTGCTCTACCAGGGGTTCTGGAACCAGGGCCGAAAGAGAGGTTGCCTACTGCATAAGTAAGACTCTACCATCAGGTACGTGACACCATCAATGCTGCCAATCATTGCTCATCAATGCTGCCTATCAGTACCGCCTATCAGTGCAACCTATCAGTGCAGCCTATGAGTGCTCCCTATCAGTGCTCATTAATGCCTATCAGTGACTCCTATCATTGCTCATCAGTGCCCATCAGTGTCACCTATCAGTGCTCATCAATGCCCATTAGTGCCATGCCGTCTATCCATGCCACAGATCAGTGCCACCTATCAGTGCTCATCAATGCCCATCAGTGCCACGCCGCCTATCCGTGCCACAGATCATTGCTCATCAGTGCCACCTATCAGTGCCACCTATCCGTGCTCATCAATGCTGCCTATCAGTGCTCATCAATGCCACCTATCAGTGCTCATACCTGACGCCGGCTGAACCACCAGTGTCTCAAGGGTCTGCACCCAGTGGATCAGGATGCACCAGGACTGATGTTTGGGGGGACTTTGAACTTAGGAATTCAACTCTAACAGAGCCCTCCAGCTCGTGTCCAGAGGTCTGTCCACCCTCTGAGCTAGTGGAGCCCTTCTTGGCCCCGCCCATTCCGGTGCCCATTCCAGCCAGCCCTGTCTCCTCCAGCCCCGAGTTGCTGAGTGCCCGCCCTCAACAACACTGTTGCCCTCCTGCCCGGTTTCAGCTGCAGGACCACCGAAAGTGATCTGATGCCATTTTATCCCCGTAGCTGTCCAGGGAATACTGGTATCACATCTGGACAAGGGTGGAGTCCTGTCAATCTCCTGTGCTTTAAGGACTATTGTTGGACAGTTATTAGTTACTGTTTTGTGCCTGTTCTTGCTTTGTTGTGTGTGTTTTTTTTATTTTTTTTATTTTTATTTATTTATTTTTTTTTTTAGGGACGGATGGAAGGTATTATACCTGAAGGATTCAACATACACTGTCACTTTAAGACTGGCTCCACCCAGGAGTGATGACAAGGGTCAAGGGGTATGGAAGACATCTTAGGAGGACAATGTTATACAGCATAATGTAAGGGAAGCATGCTAAGATATATCTGTCCTGAGATGGAGTTGGAGTGTACAGTGAGTACTGAAATAAACATCTGTTGTTGCAGACAAGAGTCTCATGTCTCTCACAACGAAGAGAATATAACACTGCCTATCTGTACCACAGATCATTGCTTATCAGTGCCACCTATCAGTGCTGAACGATGCTGCCTATAAGCGCTCATCAGTGCCACGTCGTCTATCCGTGCCACAGATCATTGCTCATCAATGCCACCTACCAGTGCTCATCAATGCTTCCTGCCTCTCAGCATCGCTCTGAGTGGAGAGTGTCTCTCATACAGCTCAGAGCCGACAGTTCTCCCTGCACCCCCCTCCCTCCCTCCTTCTCCCTCCACCTCTCTCCCGTATGTGTACCGTGGGAGCTGTGAGCTTGTTAGCTTCACACTTGACTTCCCACAAAGCACACACAGGAGAGGGGAGCGGGGAGAAGGAGCAGGCATCGGCTGTGTCCTCCCGTGCGAGAGAGAAAGGAGGGAGGGGGGTGCAGCAAGAACTGTCGGCTCTGAGCTGTATGAGAGATGCGCTCTCCGTTCAGAGCCATGGGACTAGCAACCCTGCTGGGGCCCCCTGACAGTGGGGAATGCCAGGGCCTGGTCGCAAGTGCGACTGTTGTGACCCTGGTAGTTCCGCCACTGTCACTAAGGACATTTATGCATGCCAGAAACCTGTGCAGATTCAGGACTGCCCCTTTTGCATCATCATGGAGGAAACTGCTCTGCATGTTTTCTGGGAGTGCCCCTATGCACAGGATCAGTTGAGGGCCTTGGAACCAGACCTCAAAGACTTTGTACCACAGACATCCATCACACACTTTGGAGTGCAGAACAGAGTATTCTGTGGGGCATTTACACAGGACATTTATGGCACCTGGCGGGTGATGTATTGCTTTAAATGAAGGATGCTTTGTGGTGTGCCAGAAAGCGCCTCATCCACCAGAGGCAGAGCATGTCCATTGAGGACATGGACCTCTGGCACCTCATCCATCAGAGGTCCATTGAGGATTGTCGCAGACTGGTCCATAGTCTGCTCAGAGTTTATAACCTTATGGACTTGCACTTGAACTACACTGAATCTATGCCCCATAAACCAAAAACGCTATTTAATTTATTGTTAGTATTCAAAGCAAACTCCCCCATCCATCCGTGTCTGCATGATTTATTTTGCTGTGAAATCAATTTGCAAAACACCCCCCTAGCGACGTGGCCATCTTGAGTAAGAGCAGATGATTCATATAGCATTTACTTCCTGGAATCCTATCTGCCCTTAGCTCAGGCAGGAGGGTGTGCTTTGCTAAGAAAACCCCTCCTCCCCTCCTGAAGGCTCCTGGGATATACGACACTATTTTTCTAGGCATGGAAACCAAGAAGTAACTGAAGAAATGTGAAAAAAAGGATAAAATGAGTAATTGTGATATACTTTCCTATCTATTTACTAATGCTAGCAGCATAAGGATTAAACGTAGTCAACATTGTTTGAGGGAGTGAAGTTCCACTTTCAGGTGGAAGAGGACGTTTCAAATTTCCCCTCCCCCCCTTCCCCTCCCCCGTTTCAAATCCCCCCCCCCCCCCACTCTCCCTTGCTTTAAGGATGCTTTGTTGTGTGCCAGAAAGTGCCTAATCCACCAGAGGGAGAGCATGTCCATTGAGGACTGTTGCTGAGTGGTCCACATTCTGTTCAGAGACTATAACCTTATGGAGTTTAAGGAGGAAGAGGACATCTGAAGAAGATTTCCTCGCCCCCACCCTCCCTTCTTGCATCTTTGTCCTGTAAAATAAAACTTTGGGCCTGTGAACTCTTTCCCCTCCCTTATCCCTCTTTCCTATCCCCCATCACACCCGCTGCTTATTGAATTGTTTTTTGGAAGGTTGCATGGTTTGTTTTAGTTGCAGTGCCATATAGGATGTGTGGGGCAGGGGTCTAAAGCCTGGTACACTCGATCAGGTCATTGGACAAATAGTTGTCCGTTTTTTTGTTGCATGCTAGTCTCATATCAAAAGTGAAGAGGTTACTCAACTTACGAAAATTCTCGTACGACAGAATACAACTCCAGAAGTGATGTAATGTGTTGAATTGTTTTGTAATGAATTATTTCATTTCTGAGCATGCGTAGTCTTGCTTTTATGATTTTTTTCAGATGAAAACTGCACTAATAAAACGAAAATCGGTTGTTGTGTTCACGTATGAAAAAAATATTATAGCATGCACCTTCCGGTGTGGTCCTGAAGTCAAAATAGGCTGTCAAAAACACAATGCGAACAATCAGATAATCGGCCGATCGTTCGGAAGTACAAAATTTTACTTCCAATTTTCTAATTGTGCGTATGGGTCTTTACTGCACGTCTGACATTGCGCCTGCTATGTGTTTCGCTGGTTCCTTAGAGGCCACACAATGTTTTTGGGGTAAGCAGGACCATGCATAACGTAATGGTTCAGGGAGCTTTGCTCTGCACAACACGTTAGGCATCATTACCGCAGAGTATGTATTTATAAATGTATTTATAGTGTGATTGGAACTGTATTGTAATGCATTGTATTCATGCGCTGTGTCGTAGTAAAGGCTGGAATGTACTCTGATAAAGTATCTTGTTTTTTATGTATTTTATATAAAATAAACCCAAAAAAATGTTGTCACAACTATATGCAGTGTAATGTTTACTTTCCTCCTGCAATGAACTTCGGAATTTTGCCCTGAATGTCACAGCCACATTTAGGGCTGCAACAGAAATTATTTTCATAGTCGATTAGTTGGCCGATTGTTGTTTCAATTAATCAGATAAGAACCTTAAAAAAGGTGTGGTGTATAATTTAGTTAATATGTAAATTTTAAAAATAAAAGGCAATTTATTCTTAAATATCTCTATGCAGTGGTAAATATAAATAACCAACTATATAGTTAGGGAGCAAAAGCTCTAATCCACTCTGAGAATAACAGACAGAAGAGATATACTGTATATACTATTAGAGGCTGAATCTGGTAAATATCATCAGACTCAGAGATCACATTTTTTATGTAAAGAAAAAAAAAAAAGACTGTTTTTGCTGATTTTCAGACAGAACTGCAAAATATTGTATGCTGACCATACAAAAAATGAATTCCTTCAAAAAAAAAAAGTAATTTTAGGACTTATTCTTCTATTTTCTTATCGTTAGTGGGGAAAAAAATGTCTTCCTTCAAAAAAAAAGTCATTTTAGGAACTATTGTTCGATTTTCTTATCGTTAGTGGGGTCAAATCGATGTTCGTTTTCGACCACAGTAATGGGAAAATCTGAAGGAGCAGAATAGAAAACTTCTTGGTCAAAGGAATTTTCAGACCGTGTATGCGGTGTTCGTTCAGAAATTGCATTAATTTTAAAACTGAATGTTAAAAGCAAGTAAAAATTTCAAGTGACATTCTTTCATTCAGCTAATGTTCAAAGATTATTCGTTTGAATATTCTTGGCCAATTTGTTGTTGGGCAGATTAAAGAAACATAAATTGCTGCAAAAATGCACTTCATGCTTTTCTGCAGCTTCTCCATTTAAGTCTATGGAACCAAAAAAAGCACCGTTTTGTGTTGAACAAAGTCCTTGTTTCAAATATGCAGTGGCTGAAAAAAGCTTAGATGTGAACGCGTCCCATAGGAAATAATGTTAAATGAACTCTAGGGAGTTTCTGCAAAAAGCACCGAAAAACACATAGGTGTGAACAAGGCCCTAAGACGTTTAGTAGCGACAGCATGCTTTTTTTTTTGTATCGCCTGTCATATTGGGGTTAAAGAAACTAAAATTAGCCCTCTATAGTACAAAAAAGAGCAGATAATCGCTACTATAAGGGGTTCATTTATACTGTGAAACAATGAGAGTAATAATATATATTACTTCTATTATATAAAATAATAAATACACCTAGAAGTAGGATACTGTATATGGGTACTTTAACTAGGAGTCAGACATGAAGCTATATGAAGGGTGGAAGGGAGATAGAAATCTTTTATAATAAAGGAGTGCTAAAAGATGAGCCTTTTCTTTTTTTTTTTTATGGATATGATCATTTTATATATAATGCACAATACTGGTAAAAGTTTACTTTAAGGCCTCATACACACGGGCGTTTTGGCCGCCGGCGTTTGTAGGCGTTTTTTTGCAGCTCTCCATGTTATTCAATGGCCCTCAAAAAACGTCGGCGTTTGTGAGCAGTAGAGGGCGTCAGCGTTAGTGAGCTGTTTTTAGAACGCGAGACCATCGTGTTCTGTAGCTGTTGCGTTTTGGTGTTTTTTGACGCCAATCGGCAAAACGCTCACTAACGCTTGCTAACGCCGTACCGGCGTTAGCAAGCGTTTTTTGACGCCGGCGTTTTTAGGTTGAAAAATAGCAGAGGGATGATTTTTTTTAAAAAACGCCTATTGACGCCGACGCTCACTAACGCTCACTGACGCCGATGCAAAACGCTGCAAAAACCGCCGATTTTTTCAAAAACGTCGGAACCGACGTTTTGCTTATTTATTATCAGACACCCGTGTGTATGAGGCCTAAATGTAATTTTAATGCCTTCTATTACCTCCAGTCTATCAGTCTCCACCTTCTCTGGGTTCAGATGCTGATCTTCCCTGCACAGATGGTCTTTAAAGTGTTTTTTTTTTTAAAACAACAAATATGTTATACTTACCAGCTCTGTGTATTGGTTTTGCACAGAGCAGCCCTCATTCTCCTCTTGCGGGGTCCCCCACCGACGCTTCTGGCTCCTGCCTTCAGAGCACCCCAAAAGCAAGCTGCAAAGTATAGTATAGTATAGAGCTCCCCTATAGCAAGGTAAAAAAACTTCTGACTTTAGAACCACTCACTTCCTGCCCAGGACTACATGTTCCATGAGGCATTGCACATTCACACATTCACAAGTTCTCAGGCGCTTACTGACATGTATGGATGGTGCACAGAGCTGTATTTGTGCTGCACTGTGTTTCCTGATATGTAAACAAATAATACACTCTGTATGCAGGCCAACTAATCGACTGGCCGATTAATCGATTATGAAAATAGTTGACAACTATTTTCATAATCGATTAGTTGTTGATCGATTAGCTGTTTCGGCCTTAGCCACATCACATGATTGGATCCCCCATTTGAACTCAATACTCTGTCGCCACTCATAGCATGGAGTCAAAATGCTCTCCTGAGCTATTGAAGCTAGTGTAGCCTCACCACCCACAGTCTCAGCTTCTGCTTCACTTCTGCTATATTCACAGTCTCCACTGCATCCACAGACTCCGTTGTACTCGCAGCCTCAGTAGCACCTACAGTCCCAGCCTCTGCTGCCCTCTACAACAGCTATCCACTGTCTGAGCTGCTATTGTGCCACTGTTTAAACCTCCACTGCACCATCAAGCCTCCTATGCACCTACTGCCTCAAGTTTCAGTCCTGCTTCCAGCTACCCAAGTGCCATGTGCCTCTCTCATATTCTGTTTCTAGCCTCTAGTCTCTGTTCTCCCAGTTGCTGTGTATATTCATTGGATAGTCTCATACAGTTCAAATGGTTCTGACCAGTGGCGGCTGGTGCTAAATATTTTTGGGGGAGGGCGCAAACTAGTGCGTTAGCGTTTAGCAGTGTTTCCCTGCCTCTTCTATTTTCCACTCCACAATGCAACTACTACAGAACACAAGTCGCTTGACATGATGAGAGCCATCTTGACTGATCCAACTTTCAGCCCATTGATGTGAATGGAAGTCGCATCCAAGTTGGATCATCATGATCCATCTTGTGGCATGCGACTTGTGCTTTGAGGATCATGAAGGGGAACACCATGCCAAATTAAAAAATAAAAAGGCGTGGGGTCCCCCCCCCGGATCCATACCAGGTCCTTTGAGTCTGGTATAGATCTTGAAAAGGAACCCTTTGGTCTGGTGTGAATTGTGAGGGGAAACCCATGTACAAAAAAAAAGAGTGGGTTCCTCCCAAAATCCATACCATAACCTTATCCGAGCATGCAGCCCGGGCAGGTCAGGAAAGGGGGGGACGAGCCAGCCACCCCCCGGACTATACCAGACAACATTCCCTCAACATGGAGGGGGTTGGTGCTTTGGGGCGGGGGGGCTCTGCACCCCCAGACCTCAAAGCACCTTGTTCCCATGTTGATGGGGACAAAGGCCTCTTCCCGACAACTGTGGGTGGTAGTTGTTGGGGTCTGCGGGCTGGGGGCTAATTGGAATCTGAAAGCCCCCTTTAACAAGGGGGCCCCCAGATCCCGCCCCCATGTGAATGAGTATATGGGGTACATTTTACCCATACCCATTCACCCAAAAAAAAGACAGTGTAGTGTAAATAAAAACAAGAGATGATTTTGACAAGTCCTTTATTAAAAATCTTCAATGTGTCTTCTTCCTCTCGTCTTCTCCCTCCAGCGGTATGTTATTCCTCCAGTCTTCTCCCTCCTGTGATGTGTTCTTCCTCCAGTCTTTTTCCTCCGCTGCTGTCTTCTCCGCCGCCAACCTGGTCCTCCTCTGACGCTGGCTCCCGTCGTCATGCCAGCTCAGTTCTCTGCCACCTCTTATATAGCCATGGAGCGTGGCCATCAGGTGACGTCACCATGAGACCCCGCCCTTGTGATGTCACATGTCATCACAAGGGGCAGTCTCATCGTGACGTCACAGGATGGCCACGCACCATGGCTATATAAGAACTGGCAGAGAACGCAGCTGGCACAACGTCAGAGGAGGGCCGAGTCGGGGGCAGAGAAGACCGGTGGAAGCAGACTGGAGGAAGAACACACCGCTGGAGGGAGAAGACCGGAGGAAAAAAACATGTTGCAGATTTCTAATAAAGGACGTCAAAACTGTCTCTTGTTTTTACTTACACTACACTGCCTTTTTTGGGTAAATGGGTAGGGGTCCAATGTACCCCATAATCATTCCCATGGGGGGGCAGGATTTGGGGGCCCTGTCAAGATTCCAATAAGCCCCCTGCCTGCAGACTACCACAACCACCACCCAGGGATGTCGGGAAGAGGCCCTTGTCCCTATCAACATGGGGACAAGGTGCTTTGAGGTGGGGGGGGCGTAGAGCCCCCCCCCCGCCCCAAAGCACCCACACCCCCTATGTTGAGGGCATGTGGCCTGGTATGGTCGGGCTGCATGCTCGTATAAGGGTCTGGTATGTATTTTCGGGGGGGGACCCACTGCCGTTTTTTGTGGGGGTTTTGGCATGGGGTTTACCCTCAAAATACATACCTGACCAAAGGGTCTGGTATGGTCTTGGGGAGGGAGGGTGGAGAACGCACACCATTTTTTTGTTTCTTTTTTTTTCATTTTGGTGTGGGGTTCCCTTTCAAGATCCATACCAAACTCAAAGGGCCTCTTCGACCCCATGCCGAGGTTCCACTTCAAGATCCTCAGAGCACAAGTTGCATGCCGCAAGTTGGATCATGATGATCTGACTTGGATGCGATTTCCATTCAAATCAATGGGCTGAAAGTCAGATCAGTTAAGACGTCTCTTGTAGGGAACCATTGATTTTGACATGCTGTATCCAGCGGTAAGCCGTGTCCGATGTTTTTACAGCTGTAACGTTGGTCTTCAGAGTGCGCTGGCCCTGGGTTTTTTTACAGCTTGAAAATGCCTATGCCACTTATAGCTACTAAAAGCCTATGTGTGCATGGACACATAGAATAACATGGACAGGCGGTTTTGACCACTTCCGGACTGCCCACCGCCATTATACGGTGGTACTTTGCTGTTGAATACCGTTGTTATGGTAGCAGATAGCTACCATAACCGTGGTATTTTTTTAAACAGCGGGCAGCCCACTTTCAGATAAAAGTGGTCTCAGTGACGGATTTGCCACAAGATCACTTTTATCAGGGGCGGGAGAGGTGCCCATCCCCCTCCCGCCACTTTTCCGTTGTCTCCGCCGCTTACTGGACCCGCCAGTAGCAGCGGAGATGATCAGGTCCACTCCCCACACTGCCTGGATGCCGAGTGAGCGGAAGATGCTGCCCACTCAGCTCCATAGCATTGAAGGGCGGAAGCGATTTCCAACGTCACTTCCACCCATAGCTCTTAAAGGAGAAAAAAAAATATATATATATATATATTTTATTCTTTATTGCATGTAAGTGTAAATATGAGATCTGAGGTCACCCAAATTTCTTACTTTTTCCTAAAATACAAATCCAAAAAAAAAAATATAAAAAAACATTTTTTTTCACCGTTTTTGGCCGATTTATATTCTTCCTCACATTTGCGATAAAAAAAACGCAATCGGCGTTTATTGATTGGTTTGCGCAAAAGTGGTCGCGTTTACGGATGATGAGAATTCATTTTTGGGGTTTTTATTTTTTTTTATTTTTTACTAATAATGGCGGCGATCTGCGATTTTTAGCGGTACTGCGATATTTCAGCGGACATGTCGGACTATTTTGACACTTTTTTGGGACCATTGGCATTTATACAGCGATCAGTGCTATAAAAATGCACTGATTACTGTGTAAATGCCATTGGCAGTGAAGGGGTTAACCTGCAGGGGGCGCTCTAAGGGTTAACTATGTTCCCTGGGCGTGTTCTAACTGTATGGGGGCTTGCCTAGCTGGAGAAGGGAAGTGGTCACAGCCTTCACGTACAGGAAGGCTGTGATCACAGCCCTTCCCCTCACACAGAGCGGAGGTCCGTGTTTACATACACGGACCTCCGCTCCTTCGCTCCGGGGGGGCCATCGCGGGTAGCCGGCGGCAATCGAAGCTGCCGCACCCGCTCCCTGGCCCTCCCCGGACACAGTGAAACTCGTTCCCGCAGCCGCCGTCGTATGACGGCGTTTTGCGGGAACGAGCCACTTTGCCGCCGTCAGATGCCGATCGGCGGTCGGCAAGTGGTTAAGAGGTCCTGGCATGCTTTTTTCTATTGCAAGGAATGTTTACATTCCTTGTAATAGCAATAAAAGTGATCACATTTTTTTTTATAAAAGGACAGTGTAAAAATAAAAAATAAAAAGTAAAATAAATAAGAGAAACAGTTTTTTAAAGCGCCCCGTCCCGCCGAGCTAGCACGCAGAAGCGAACACATACGGAAGTCGCGTCCGCATATGAAAACGCTGTTCAAACCACACATGTGAGGTATCCCCGCGATCGTTAGACCATGAGCAGTAATTCTAGCACTAGACCTCCTCTGTAACTCAAAACTGGTAACCTGTAGAAACCTTTCAAACGTCGCCGAGTTTGTGGCCATTCCACAGTGCAATTTTGAAGCTGTTGGGTATCAATTTACTCGGCGTAACATTATCTTTCACACTATGGAAAAAATTGGGCTAACTTTACTGTTGTCTTATTTTTTAACTCAAAAAAGTGAATTTAAAAAAAAAGCGCTTGTAAGACTGCTGAGCAAATACGGTGTGACATAAAGTATTGCAACGACTGCCATTTTATTCTCTAGGGTGTTAGAAAAATATATATATAATATTTGGGGGTTGTAAGTAATTTTATAGCAAAAAAAACTGATTTTAACTTGTAAACACTGAATCTCAAAAAGAGGCTTGTCCTTAAGTGGTTAAGCTGCAAAAAAAGATAAAAATGGCTGACGCTGGTAAAAGCAGCTGTAAATTCGCCATGTGTGCATGAGGACTTAGGCATGTCTAAGCCCCTAAATTTGTCTAGCGGTCTCTGGTGGTCCTGATCTTGAGCAGTTGTAACATTTGGCATGACGTTGAACAAGAGCTGAGGACTCTAACCCCAAATACTTCAATAAACACACTGCTGCCCTCTACATCCACTTGTATGTCTGGGTTTCAGGTGGAGCTCAGGGCCCTAGTCTGGTTCTACAGCATTCAATATTCTCCAATTTAGAATGATTTTTCTGGCATAGGATGGCAGGTTCAACAACGTTTTAGCTGCAGCAGTGGTGCCTAGTCCTTCTCCCAGACTCCATAACCATACAGGTATTTCAAGAGTAAATTAAAATGTAGTTAGATTTGGAACAAACTCCACCACTTCATGCCAAAAAGACTAAATCTTGGGGCAGTTTCAAATTAAATGTGCCCGGTCTTGTAGCTTAAATGTAGCTGGTGCTAAATAGTTTGCAATGTACAAATTTATACTTACCGTAACTAACCAGTCCCTGGCATACAAAAGGGTGGTAAAGGTAGCCTCCAAATCCTTCAGTCTTCCTCAAGTTGTCCCAAGCCAGGCAAATTTACACATTTCTAATACAGTATTGGTATTTGTAAATTACATACACACTTGATAATAGTTTACAAAGTGAGATACCCCTTAAAACAATTTCAGTTTTTTTTTAAAATCTGTTGGCATACTTGCCAATATTTAAAAAAATAAATTTCAGGGACACCTTTTTTGTTGGTGGCCATCAAACCATTGTAGTTGGAGAATGTACTTTTTTTAAAAAAGTATTTTAACTTTTATTTCAAGAGATTCTAACATACAGAACATAGTGTTACATACTAAATATATGAATGTTCTAAAGTTACCTTAAACATTAAGACAATGTTGTATAAGTGACACATCAAAATACAATATAGAACTGTCTACTTCAGAGATAATCGTATGATTGTCTCTGTACCCAGCGCTCCTAATTATTGTTGTGGTTTTTCACATGCGTTTTGGTTTGTATTTGATTTGGGATATTTTTTTGAATTTTTCTAAAGTTATGTTTTTGGTCTCCGGCTGCTGCTATATAAGTTTATAAAACCTTGTACAGACCTTAACACGTTGTGTATTTTTATGCTCTTTATACACCCCCTGTTAATGTTAGCAGCGCCACATTAGATTTTGTGTAATTGTTTGCAATTGTCTCCTTATACTTGATATTGGGCCGGTATGGCTTTTGCTATATGTTATACTGTGTGTTCTGATTCATCTGACTATAAATATCAGCATTATTCCTTCATAAAACATACATATAAATTTGCATATAAAATTAAGAACACAAATATAAATAAATATTAAAAGAAAAATATATGTATATATTCGTTAGTCCATACACAGAGGTTCAATATTTCCTTCCCCTGTGTTTCCTTATACAAAGTCACTGAATCCTTTTGTCTTAATTATTTCCATCTGTATGGGGTTAAAATTGGAACCAGTCCACAAAAAAATGCCTCTCTTCCCAGCTGTTTGTGTTCCTTGTTTCCCCTTTGGATCCCCACTTACCAGAGCTGCGATCTTTGTGCGCTGTCCTGCTCCTTGCCGGATACCCCTCTGGTCTTTCTCTTTACCTTCTTCCCGCTTTGCTCCTGTTTTTGATTTCCTCTTGGATTATTTCCCATGCAGCATGCAAATGACAAAGGAGAGCCTCATAGAGTAAAACTGTAAACTTTATTTTGCACGCCCCCTTTCCCCTAAAACATGCTTACATGATATCAAATCACAGTGCACTTTTATGTAAATAGTTGCTTTACATCACCGTGTTCCTCGTCACAAACTAGCCTCCTGTCGTTTTAAAATTTCCCGGGCTGCGTTACAAAGGTAACTAGTGACTTTCCCACAAATAGAGCTTTCTTTTGGTGGTATTTGATCACCTCTGTGGTTTTTATTTTTTGTGCTATAAACAAAAAAAGAGCGACAATTTTGAGAAAAAAAAACAATATTTTTTACATTCTGCTATAAAACACACCCAATAAAAAAAAAAAAAAAAAAAAATATACACATATATAAATCAAATTTCTTCATCAATTTAGGACAATATGTATTCTGCTAAATAATTTTGGTAAAATAAGATCCCAATAAGCTTATATTGATTGGTTTGAACAAAAGTTATAGCATCTACAAACTATAGGATATTTTTATGGAATTTTTATTAATTTGTTTATTTTTTACTAGTAATGGCGACGATCAGTGACTTATAGTGGGACTGCGACATTGGGGCGGACAAATTGGACACTAAGTGCCACTTTTTGCGGACCAGTGACACCAATACAGTGATCAGTGTTAAAAATATACACTGTCGCTGTACCAAGGGGTTAACAAATAAAGGGTACTAAGGGGTTAAAAAATGTACACTAGCAGGGAAGGGGTTAACATCAGGGGCGATCAAAGGGTTAAATGTGTCCATAGGGAGTGCTTGCTAACTGTGTGGGGCATGCTTGTACTGTGGGAAGACAGAGATCCCTGTTCCTGCTTAGCAGAAACACAAGATCTCAGTTTTCCCTTTTCACAGACCGGTGATCTACCTTGTTTACATAGGCAGACCATCGTTCTGCCTCTGTCAGGAATGATCGGCGAGCGGGTCCACCGGACGCTGCTGACTGGTTCCCGATGTGTCCAATCACAGCAGGAGTTGGTCGCCGGCGGCACACAGGCAGTATATGTATGTGACCAGTCAGCAAGTGGTTAAGCAGAAAAAAATAGGCCCCCTCTCCTACCCCATTTGTAATCACTTACCTGATCACAGGGTCCCTTGATGTTCTCCCTCCCCAGTCCTGATAACTCCGCTCACAGTACAGTCTTCCTTTAAGTGCAGCATGCTGGAATGCAGAGGGCATCCCAGTGCCCGGCACCCTGCTGACACTCAGCATGTTCAATGAAGCCATCTCTGAATGCCTCAATATGCTACCACAGGAAGCTATCCTTATAAAGGTTAACATCACCGAACCAGAAATGTCCCTGCTTGGCAATGTCAGCCAGAAGCTGTTTTGCCCAAGAGCGCTTCTTCTTCTCCCATTCTTTCCATCTCTTTGTGCTTTCATCCTCTTTCATCTTGTTCCTTTGTGTGTCCATTTCCATGTCCGCCATCCTGGTACCTTGCATCCACACACGTTACTCTCCCTCAGCGGACAACATTTAAGGCTCGGTTCACACCTATGCAGTTTGCGTTTAATCATTTCTGCAATGCTTTTTGCTGTGCGTTTTGCATTTTTTCATAAGCAATTTTACTGCGATTTTGCCACAACTTTGCTGCAATTTGTGTTTTGCATTTTGTAGGCTTTTTTTTGGCCAGTTTGTTGTTGGGCACATTTAAAAAAATGCAAATCCCTGCAAAATCGCTGTAAAATCACTGCCAAAACGCACTACATGCTTTTCTGCAGCTTCTCCATTGAAGTCTATTGAACCAAAAAAGCAAAAAAAGCACTGTTTTGCGTTTAAAAAAGTCTCTGACTCTTTCCGAAAACGCAGTGGCTGAAAAAAGCATAGATGTGTCCTATAGGAAACCATGTAAAATTAACTGTAGCGTGCTTCTTAAAGAAGCACTAAAAAACACATAGGTGTGAACCAGGCCTTATAGAGTAAAGTACCAGGAAAAAAAGGAGACACTGCAGCTGTCCCTGTGCCTCAGATCCCGGGACATAGGTCAGGACGCAGCCTCTGCGGGGCAGCTGACTAGAAAATAAGGCCGTCCTGGCAGATCCAAGACTGTTGGCAAATATGTGATCGTGGGCCGGGCCTCGTGCTGTAAGTATCTGGAAAAAATGCAGATTTCCTAAGATAATTGAATGCTTCTGGTGATGTCATTCAAAGTTTGTCTCTGGGGCAATCCACACTACTTGATCTGGTATGGTTAGAAAGTGGGGGAGAGTAAAAGGAAAACTGAAGTGGATGGGCATGGATATGATTTGTAGATTTGCAGAGATATATTCGCCATGGGTAACATCTTTGAAAGCATCCTAGACAATCTGTATGGAATCGGAGTGCAGGTTTTGCAACCAGTAATTACGTAAATGGAGATCTAGTACTGGACATACATACAATAATACTTGTAAAAGGCGTATGATCTGGTATACAGTACTTCCAGCTGGATACATGGTGTCATGAACTTAGATAATAAGTCTACTGGCAAAGGCAAGGTCCATACTTCAGGAACTAAAGAAATGGAATACATGGGAGTACGGCCTAACACTGGGTTGTTTCCATCTCCAGATTTCTGTCACCCCAGCTGCATGTTATCCTGGTGCAGACTCCTCCAAGGCACAGAGTCAAAGGGGTTGATTTACTAAAGCTTGAAAGTGCAAAATGTGGTGCAGCTCTGCACAGAAACCAATCAGCTTCAATGTTTTAGCCTGCATTCACATAGGGGCAACCCGACTTCGGCGCAATTTCGC
>BLSH010398302.1:66665-77752 GCA_018402905.1 Glandirana rugosa | reverse complement strand
TACGGTATGGTAGTCCCTTCTCACACTAACCGAGGTTTGAATAAGACGTCGTCCTGTTGGTTGGGTTTGTAAGATAGACTGAACGACGTCGAAGATTACGTGCAACACTCTTCGAGTGTCACACATCGCTTAAGTCTCCTTCGGTAAAGTCAGGTCCTAACCTCGGCTATGGTGACCTCCTACTTCCGGTCTACATTAACATCACTGACTACTTCTCACTCGGCATATCTGCTCCTATGTTTATATTATATTATCTTGTCAATACATATACTTGGACTAACCTCCCGACTGGCAACAGACATCCACTGCCAGCCAAGACGGCTTCCTCTGAATTCGCTACACACTGTGAGCTTCTCACAACGTGCATTAGAAGCTGCAGCAAGTCAGATAGAATGTTTGGGTTGGTTGTCCTGCTGCAGAATAAGTTTGGAGCCAATCACACTCTTCCCTGATGGTATGGCATGACGGAGAAGTATCTACCTTGATATCTCAGCATTGAGGACACCATTGATCGGGAAACGCTGAGGAGCGTAGATGCAGTGCTCGGTAACGCTGAGGAGCGTAGAGGCAGTGCTCGGTAACGTTGAGCAGCGTAGATGCAGTGCTCGGTAACGTTGAGCAGCGTAGATGCAGTGCTTGGTAACGTTGAGGAGCGTAGATGCAGTGCTCGGTAACGTTGAGGAGCGTAGATGCAGTGCTCGGTAACGTTGAGGAGCGTAGATGCAGTGCTCGGTAACGTTGAGGAGTGCAGATGCAGTGCTTGGTAACGTTGAGGAGCGTAGATGCAGTGCTTGGTAACGTTGAGGAGCGTAGAGGCAGTGCTCAGTAACGTTGAGGAGCATAGATGCAGTGCTCGGTAACGTTGAGGAGCATAGAGGCACTGCTCGGTAACGTTGAGGAGCGTAGAGGCAGTGCTCGGTATAGTTGAGCAGCGTAGATGCAGTGCTCGGTAACGTTGAGCAGCGTAGATGCAGTGCTTGGTAACGTTGAGGAGCGTAGATGCAGTGCTCGGTAACGTTGAGGAGCGTAGAGGCAGTGCTCGGTAACGTTGAGGAGCATAGATGCAGTGCTCGGTAACGTTGAGGAGCATAGATGCAGTGCTCGGTAACGTTGAGGAGCGTAGAGGAAGTGCTCGGTAACGTTGAGGAGCGTAGATGCAGTGCTCGGTAACGTTGAGCAGCGTAGATGCAGTGCTCGGTAACGTTGAGGAGTGCAGATGCAGTGCTTGGTAACGTTGAGGAGCGTAGATGCAGTGCTTGGTAACGTTGAGGAGCGTAGATGCAGTGCTCGGTAACGCTGAGGAGCGTAGAGGCAGTGCTCGGTAACGTCGAGGAGCGTAGAGCCAGTGCTCGGTAACGTTGAGGAGCGTAGATGCAGTGCTCGGTAACGTTGAGGAGCGTAGATGCAGTGCTCGGTAACGTTGAGGAGCGTAGAGGCAGTGCTCAGTAACGTTGAGGAGCGTAGAGGCAGTGCTCGGTAACGTTGAGGAGCGTAGAGGCAGTGCTTGGTAACGTCGAGGAGCGTAGAGCCAGTGCTCGGTAACGTTGAGGAGCGTAGATGCAGTGCTCGGTAACGTTGAGGAGCGTAGATGCAGTGCTCGGTAACGTTGAAGAGAGTAGATGCAGTGCTCGGTAGCGTTGAGGAGCGTAGATGCAGTGCTCGGTAACGTTGAGGAGCGTAGAGGCAGTGCTCGGTAGCGTTGAGGAGCATAGATGCGGTGCTCGGTAACGTTGGGGAGCGTAGAGGCAGTGCGCGGTAACGTTGAGGAGCGTAGATGCAGTGCTCGGTAACGTTGAGGAGCATAGATGCAGTGCTCGGTAACGTTGAGGAGCGTAGATGCAGTGCTCTGTAACCTTGAGGAGCGTAGAGGCAGTCCTCGGTAACGTTGAGGAGTGTAGATGCTGTGCTCGGTAACGTTGAGGAGCGTAGATGCAGTGCTCGGTAATGTTGAGGAGCGTAGAGGCAGTCCTCGGTAACGTTGAGGAGCGTAGATGCAGTGCTCGGTAACGTTGAGGAGCGTAGATGCAGTGCTCGGTAACGTTGAGGAGCGTAGAGGCAGTGCTCGGTAACGTTGAGGAGCGTAGATGCAGTGCTCGGTAAAGTTGAGGAGCGTAGAGGCAGTGCTCGGTAACGTTGAGGCGCGTAGATGCAGTGCTCGGTAAAGTTGAGGAGCGTAGATGCAGTGCTCGGTAACGTTGAGGAGCGTAGAGGCAGTGCTCGGTAAAGTTGAGGTGCGTAGATGCAGTGCTCGGTAACGTTGAGGAGCATAAATGCAGTGGCTGGCCATGGAAATATAATGCAGATGAAAGACACGTCATACTTCCTTCCCTTCCACATCAGACGATGTCCAGCAGTGCCATCAGCGCAGAACTGGTGGACACCAGAGGGGCCCAGGTACCCCCATCTACTGCCCAGAGACGTCTGGATAAACCATTGGGACTCAGGAACCCCCATCTACTGTCTGGAAAAGTCTGGAGTAAACCAGTGGGGGCCGGGTACCCCAATCTACTATCCAGAGAAGTCTTGAGGAATGCAGTGGGATTCAGGTACCTCCATCTACTGTTCAGAGAAGTCCGGTAGGAGCAAGATACCTCCAACTACTGTCTGGGGAAGTCTGGAGGAAACCAGTGGGACCCAGGTACCCTCATCTACTGTTCAGAGAAGTCTGGAGGAAACCAGTGGGACTCTGATATACCCATCTACTGTCAGGAGAAATCTGGAGGAAACCAGTGGGACCCAGGTACTACCCATCTACTGTCCAGAGAAGGCTGGAGGAAACCAGTGGGACCCAGGTACCCCCATCTACTGTCCAGAGAAGTCTGGAGGAAACCAGTGGGACCCAGGTACCCCCATCTACTGTCTGAAGAAGTCTGAAAGAAACCAATGGGGCCAAGGTTCATCCATCTGCTGTCCGGAGAAGTCTGGAGGAAACCAGTGGGACTCAGGTACACCCATGTACTGTCTGGAAAAGTCTGGAGGAAACCAATGGGACCCAGATACCCCCAACTACTGTCTGAAGAAGTCTGAAAGAAACCAATGGGGCCAAGGTTCATCCATTTGCTGTCCGGAGAAGTCTGGAGGAAACCAGTGGGACCCAGGTATACCCATCTACTGTCCGGAGAAGTCTGGAGGAAACCAGTGGGACCCAGGTATACCCATCTACTGTCCAGAGAAGTCTGAAGGAAACCAGTGGGACCCAAGTATACCCATCTACTGTCCGGAGAAGTCTGGAGGAAACCAGTGGGACCTTAGTACCCCCGCCTACTATCCATAGTAGTCTGGAGGAAAACAGTGGGACCCAGGTACTCTCATCTACTGTCCGGAGAAGTCTGAAAGAAACCAATGGGAATCATGTACCCCCATCTACTGTCCCAAGGAGCTTGGAGGAAACCTGTGGGACCCAAGTACCCCCATCCATACCTTCCAACTTTTTGCGATGGGAACGAGGGACACCTATTAGCAAAAGTATGTAGGCATAGGACACACCCCCTGCCACACCCCCTTAAAGGAGAATTATACAAAAAACAATTAGTTAAACCCACAAGTTCTTTTTTTACCACTACTATCCCTTTATATTGGCTTTTGAAACTTACAAATGCAGCAATTTAGAAATTGGATGAAAGGTTTAGCGCTGGGAAACACTTTTTGAAAGATAAAAGGTGCATTTTAAATACAACTCTATAGATCAGACCAAAATGAGGGACAAATGAGTACAAAAAAGGGACATTGTTCAAAATCAGGGACACTCCCTCAAAATCCGGGACAGTTGGGAGCTATGTCCCCATCTACTGTCCTGAGAAGCTTGGAGGAAACCAGTGGGACTCAGGTACCCCCGTCTACGGTCCACAAAAGTCTGGCCAGAAGGGGTCTTTGTGAAATAATTGCGGCCAAAAAGTCTCCAACATGGAAACAAGGCTAAGTGACTCAAATATGCTGGAGAACATAGGACCTGGGGTGCAGAAAAATGGTGGCAGGTGCTCTAGACCAGTGTTCCCCAACCCTGTCCTCAAGGCCCACCAACAGGTCATGTTTTCAGGATTTCCATTATTTTGCACAGGTGATTTGATCCGTTTCACTGCCTTAGTAATTACCACAGCCGATTCATCTGAGGGAAATCCTGAAAACATGACCTGTTGGTGAGCCTTGAGGACTGGGTTGGGGAACACTGCTCTAGACTAAGGAGTCGAAATGTGAAATATTTGGCAGCAGCAGGAGGCAGTTTGCTGGGGGAATGAGCATCTGCAGCCAACTGTGAAGCATGGTGGAGGTCTCTTGCAAGTTCTGGCATTTATTCAAATGGAGTTTGAGATTTGGTCAGGATCAATGGTGTCCTCAATGCTGAGAAACACTTCTCCATCATGCCGTACCATCAGGAAGGTGTGTGATTGGCCCCAAAGTTATTCCACAGCAGGACAACCACCCCAAAGATACAGCCAGTGTCTTTAAGAACTCTCTTCAGTGTAATAAAGAAGGAGTCCTGGGTTGATGGTTTGGCCCCCGCAGAGCCCTGATCTCACCATCATGGAGTCTGTCTGGGATTGGAGGCAGTGCTTACTTCTCCAAGACGTACCTAGAACGACCTACCTGCCAAGCACGACTGGTGCAATGATCTTTGACACCCTAGACAAAACCTCATTTTGCCGCCCCCCCTTTTGGCTCCACCCCTGACCCCACCCCCTTTGCCTTGTCCATGTATACGATGGAGGTGGCGGAGGTGGAGATTTTTGCAGTGCCTCTCTATCTATTTCTTTGCCGTGGTCCACAGGCCCACACCTATGCCTCTGGACCCGCCTCATTTTACCGCCCTGGGGTGCAGCTAGCCACGGCTCTCCAGTGACATGAGTGATCAATGCAGAGCAGTGACGGATCAACAGTGGCTGGGCGCCCTGGGCAGCAGTGCACCCTAGGCGGCCGCCTAGTGGTAGAGCCGGCCCTGCTGCCAAGTTCCTTCACCAACTGTGTGCAAGTCTACCTAGAAGACGGCAAAGGGGGTGGAGGGGGGCACCCCGAATTCTGACACATGGCAAGAACACAATGTACCTGGAACATTCCATACGGAGAGAAAACACGATACAGCAGATTAACGATAAAATCCAGGAGCCAATAAAATCTTCTGTGTAATTACGATAATTGCACCTCGGATGGAGAATGTTGGAGCGCAGTACAAAGAGCTCCGATCCGAGACATTTCCCCGAATTCATACATGTCCCTTCTCGTATGATGAGAGACGTTTATATTAAGAAGAAGAGATGATTCATGGATGGTTAGAGATGTGGCCTCACTTCTGGGTCACACATTTTCCGACTTTTGCAAATAATGGCTGGCATATGGGGTTGCCCCCCCCCAGGCTCCCCTCCCCCAGTGATCAGACTGTACATTGTAACTTTATAGACGAAGGAGGAGGCATTATCCTGAATGGATAACATTATATAAATATCTGTAATAAATATCAGATTCTTTAGATCTCCAGAAGGTGAAGTATCAGTTCTGGGTGGAGTGACCCTTTAATATCAGATCTCCATGTATCAGAAAAAACAAAGCCCTTTCCTCTCGTAGAACACAAATCCGAGGTTCCTCTGTGGTTTCCGGCACTTTTTGTGTTTTTTTTTCTCTTTTTTTGTTGAATTTGATATTTGAATCGGTACAACGGGAACGTTCGCCAACAAGGAAATATCAGGACAAATATTATGAAAAGACTTAAAAGGCTGCAAATCCCGGCCAAAGGAAAGATCTCAGGAGGACACCATTGGGGAGTGATTGTGTTTGGTGTGTTTTGTCCATGTGACATCCTTGTTGACGCGTTCCCCAGGCGCAATGTTGACTGAAATATGCGCACCAAACAATGATAGTAAACCATGGCTTCAGGTGGGTCCAACACTCAACACTGTGCCCAAAAGACCCGGGTGATGGTCCGGCTCGGAGCTGCCTCCTCCACCATGGCCATTAATATGGAGCTGCCTCCTCCACCATGGCCATTAATATTAGAGCTTCTTCCTTCACCATAGCCATTATTATGGAGCTGCCTCCTCCATCGTGGCCATTAATATGGAGCTACCTCCACCCCCATAACTATTAATACAGAGTTGCCCCCTCATCCCCCCATGACTATTAATAAGGAGTTGCCTCCTCCCCTTATGACCATTAATATAGAGCTGCCTCCTCCACCATGGCATTAATAATAGAGCTGCCTCCTCCCCCATGGCCATTAATATGGAGCTGCCTCCTTCACCATGACCATTAATATGGAGCTGCCTCCTCCCCCCATGACATTAATATGGAGCTGCCTCCTTCACCATGGCCATTAATATGGAGCTGCCTCCTTCACCATGACCATTAATATGGAGCTGCCTCCTCCACCATAGCCATTAATATGAAGCTACCTCCTCCACCATAGCCATTAATATAGAGCTACCTCCTCCACCATGGCCATTAATATGGAGCTACCTCCTCCACCATGGCCATTAATATGGAGCTGCCTCCTGCAACATGACCATTAATATGGAGCTGCCTCCTCCATCATGACCATTAATATGGAGCTGCCTCCTCCACCATGGCCATTAATATGGGGCTGCCTCCTCCACCATGACCATTAATATGGAGCTGCCTCCTCCACCATGGTCATTAGTATGGAGCTGCCTCCTCCACCATGGCCATTAGTATGGAGCTAACTCCTCTACCATGGCCATTAATATGGAGCTACCTCCTCCACCATGACCATTAATCTTAGAACTTCCTCCTTCGCCATAGCCATTAATATGGAGCTGTCTCCTCCATGATGGCCATAAATATGCAGCTACCTCCTCCACCATGGCCATTAACATGGAGCTGCCTCCTCCATCTTGGCAATTAATATAGAATTGCCTCCTCTCCCCATGACTATTAATATGGAGCTTCTTTACCATAGCCATTAATATGGAGATGCCTCCAGCCCCATAACTATTAATACAGAGTTGCCCCCTCCTCCCCCCATGACTATTAATAAGGAGTTGCCTCCTCCCCTTATGACCATTAATATAGAGCTGCCTCCTCCACCATGGCATTAATAATAGAGCTGCCTCCTCCACCATAGCCATTATTATGGAGCTGCCTCCTTCACCATGGCCATTAATATGGAGCTACCTTCTCCACCATGGCCATTAATATGGAGCTACCTCCTCCACCATGGCCATTAATATGGAGCTGCCTCCTCCATCATGGCCACTAATATGGAGCTACCACTTCCACCATGGCCATTAATATGGAGCTACCTCCTGCAACATGGCCATTAACATGGAGCTGCCTCCTCCATCATGGCTATTAATATGGAGCTGCCTCCTCCATCATGGCTATTAATATGGAGCTGCCTCCTCCATCATGGCTATTAATATGGAGCTGCCTCCTCCATCATGGCTATTAATATGGAGCTGCCTCCACCATCATGGCTATTAATATGGAGCTGCCTCCTCCATCATGGCTATTAATATGGAGCTGCCTCCTCCATCATGGCTATTAATATGGAGCTACCTCCTCCACCATGGCCATTAATATGGAGCTGCCTCCTTCACTATAGCCATTAATATGGAGCTGCCTCCTCCACCATGGCCATTAATATGGAGCTTTCTGTAAAAGATAATTATGTTGCTGTATATTGTGACACGTCAGGAATTCATTGTAAGGTTCACTTTAATTACAAGGATTCTTAGCGCAGATTATTTTTGTTGCAATATAAGATTTTTATGGCTGTAATTGCTTTGTAATGCAGCTCATTTGTTTATTCTGGATGAGAAGATTTCGCTCCCGCTGTGATCTTTTCAGGAAACAATAACGGCCTTTAAATAAAGGAAGGCAACGCATGAGAGCCAAACTAAACATGTTCAGAGGAGCGAGAGACATGGCCCCTTCAGAGGAACTTCCTCTACATCCCACTCTGAGCAAACATTGTAATGTGGGGAGTCTGAGGTGCCCAGGTGATGCACATTGTACCAGGGGTGCTGGCACGGTATGGGATATTGTCTCTATGTATGGGGAGGTGACATTGTACTGGGGGTGCTGGCACGGTTATGGGGGAATGTTCCTATGTATGTGGAGGTGATGCACATTGTAAGGTGGTGCTTGCACAGTACAGGGTATTGTCCCTATGCATGGGGAAGTGATGCTGGCACAGTATGGGGTATTGTCCCTATGTATGGGGAGGTGATGCTGGCACAGTATGGGGTATTGTCCCTATGTATGGGGAAGTGGTGCTGGCACGGTATGGGGTATTGTCTCTACGTATGTGGAGGTGATGCACATTGTACAGGGGGTGCTGGCACAGTACGGGGTATTGTCCTTATGTATGGGGAAGTGGTGCTGGCATGGTATGGGGTATTGTCCCTATGTATGAGGAAGTGGTGCTGGCACTGTATGGGGTATTGTCTCTACGTATGTGGAGGTGATGCACATTGTACAGGGGGTGCTGGCACAGTACGGGGTATTGTCCTTATGTATGGGGAAGTGGTGCTGGCATGGTATGGGGTGTTGTCCCTATGTATGGGGAAGTGGTGCTGGATGGTATGGGGTATTGTCCCTATGTATGGGGAGGTGATGCACATTGTACAGGGGGTGCTGGCACAGTACAGGGTATTGTCCTTATGTATGGGGAAGTGGTGCTGGCATGGTATGGGGTATTGTCCCTATGTATGGGGAAGTGGTGCTGACATGGTATGGGATATTGTCCCTATGTATGGGGAGGTGATGCACATTATACAGGGGGTGCTGGCACAGTAGAGGGTATTGTCCCTATGTATGGGGAAGTGGTGCTGGCACGGTATGGGGTATTGTCCCTATGTATGGGGAAGTGGTGCTGGCATGGTATAGGGTATTGTCCCTATGTATGAGGAGGTGATGCACATTATACAGGGGGTGCTGGCACAGTACAGAGTATTGTCCTTATGTATGGGGAGGTGGTGCTGGCACAGTACGGGGTATTGTCCCTATGTATGGGGAAGTGGTGCTGGCATAGTATGGGGTATTGTGCCTATGTATGGGGAGGTGATGCACATTGTACATGGGGTGCTGGCACAGTATGGGGTATTGTCCCTATGTATGGGGAAGTGGTGCTGGCACGGTATGGGGTATTGTCCCTATGTATGGGGAGGTGATGCACATTATACAGGGGGTGCTGGCACAGTACAGGGTATTGTCCCTATGTATGAGGAGGTGATGCTGGCACGGTATGGGGTATTGTCCTTATGTATGAGGAGGTGATGCTGGCACGGTATGGGGTATTGTCCTTATGTATGGGGAAGTGGTGCTGGCACAGTACAGGGTATTGTCCCTATGTATGGGGAAGTGGTGCTGGCATAGTATGGGGTATTGTGCCTATGTATGGGGAGGTGATGCACATTATACAGGGGGTGCTGGCACAGTACAGGGTATTGTCCCTATGTATGAGGAGGTGATGCTGGCACGGTATGGGGTATTGTCCCTATGTATGAGGAGGTGATGCTGGCATGGTATGGGGTATTGTCCCTATGTATGAGGAGGTGATGCACATTGTACAGGTGGTGCTGCATGTGCCCATTTTTACCCTCTCCCCCTAAACAACCTATCTCAGAGTATTTCAGCCCGTCATAGGTTTTGACAGGCTGCGGGGGGGTTGGATGTTGCATCTGCACCTCCCGGGCGTACTAGAACTCCAGCATTGCATGCACCGCGTGAAAGGGGCCCCACCCTTATTACACACGCTAAAGTGCAATTTTTAGGCCTGAAGATTTGTTAAAACCCACAAACATTTTATGAAATCAGGGACACTGGAGCATAAAATACAAGAGAGAGCAGTTAAGGTAACCAATGACTTTAGTTAGTGAAGATCCAGCTACAAGTTGATCACATCAAGGGTTGAGATAGCTGGATTCCAATAGACGTAGCACAGCTCCTCAGGAGCTGGAAGGAATAGCTGTAGTTACAATTAACACCAGAGAGCGCAATCTCAGTGCATAGAAGCAGCTGGGGGGGGGGGGGGGGGGATACTCGCACTGTATTGGTTCTAAAGATACCCCTAATACTTGGAGGCATTCTCTGTGGACTTAAGCCTTGTGGAATTGACCACTTGGGGATTTCCATATCCATTACAAATATAGTTGGGACCGTATACACTTCCACTGTCGTACCGGAATGCCTGGCAGGGAGCGATTACTTTAGACTACATCAGGGTTTCTCAACCACGGTTCCATGGAACCCTAGGGTTCCTCCAGAGGTTGCTAGGGGTTCCTTGAGCAATGGTCAATTTCTACCTCTCAGTTAAAAATATCAATGGTATCATTGGGAATTGATCTATCTGTAAGGTGGTAATTCTTCCCATTGACCACAAGTGTAAGGAGCATTCTTCCCATTGACCACAAGTGTAAGGAGCATTCTTCCCAATGACCACAAGTGTAAGGGGCATTCTTCCCAATGACCACAAGTGTGAGGAGCATTCTTCCCAATGACCATCACACTAATTTATCAGGAGTTGTAGATTTTTAATTTTTAGCAGGGTTCCCCGAGACTGGAGAATTATTTCAAGGGTTCCTCGGTGTTGAAAAGGTTGCTATAGGGCAGGATTTCTCAACCACGGTTCCTCCAGAGGTTGCTAGGGGTTCCTTGAGCAATGGTCAATTTCTACCTCTCAGATAAATTCCCAATGATACCATTGATCTTTTTAACTATCTGTAAGGGGGTAATTCTTCCCAATGACCACAAGTGTAAGGAGCATTCTCCCCAATGACCACAAGTGTAAGGGGCATTCTTCCCAATGACCACAAGTGTAAGGAGCATTCTTCCCAATGACCACAAGTGTAAGGGGCATTCTTCCCAATGACCACAAGTGTAAGGAGCATTCTTCCCAATGACCACAAGTGTAAGGGGCATTCTTCCCATTGACCACAAGTGTGAGGAGCATTCTTCCCAATGACCATCACACTAATTTATCAGGAGTTGTATATTTTTAATTTTTAGCATGGGTTCCCCGAGACTGGAGAATTATTTCAAGGGTTCCTCGGTGTTGAAAAGGTTGCTATAGGGCAGGATTTCTCAACCACGGTTCCTCCAGAGGTTGCTAGGGGTTCCTTGATGTGAACACCAGTAAC
>BLSH010398302.1:32743-52626 GCA_018402905.1 Glandirana rugosa | reverse complement strand
ACTTGGTCCACCTCCCCCTCCCCCCCCCCCCCCCGCACAGGGATGGTCCCTCTAGCTCCTGAACCTTTGAGTCCTGACTTGCATCAAGCCCAGAGCAGGCTCCATAGACCTGCATTGGATGGGCGGACGCCAGGAACAGTCCAGTTTGCCGGTGGAGCGGAGGATCAGGTGAGTATAAGGCCCTGTCTTCCCCATAGAAAATATAGCCAGGCTACTCCGTATACTCTGAAGATAAAATCTTTATTGGCTACATGTAGAACGCGTTTCGGCTATGAAGACGTCTGTATTAGCCGAAACGCGTTAGCATTACTCTACATGTGTGAGCCCAATAATGATTTATCTTCAGGAGTATAAGGAATAACCGGCTAGATTTGCTATGGATTCTGTATATGGGGAGCTGAACACCCTAAACAGAGCAGCGGTTCTCCAGCCTTTGAAGATTTAATACAGCAGTTGAGCTGGGGGAACGTTTTTTTTCTCTCCCCTCCCCCGAACGAAATGAGCACTTAACCCTTACAGCGCAGGCACAGCCCCACCGCAAGGGAAAACTTTTTTTTTGCCCAGAGTTGGGCTATAAAAGGATGCTGGGATCTGTACTATGGATGGCCCTGAGGCGGACCCAAGCTGCCCGGGGTAGGCTGGACTCACCGTAAAGTGGTCTCTGTTGCGGCATTTCGCTGTATCGCAGGAGCAGTCTTCGCTGCAGTTCTGTTTACTCTTCCTACAGCGGCACATTTTATTACCGCAGCGGCCTTTACAGGAGCACTGCGATGAGAGGAAGCGGCACAAATAAACTTAAAAGGTTCTCCGAGGGCACCACACATACAGTTACAGCTCATTTACACTTTCTTCCACTTTACCACACATCAAAGTGCCTACCGCTTCAACAAAGCCTGGCAAATGCCCTGTGTGTTCATTTTATATGTTTTAAAGGGGTCCAGTAGAACCCCAGGTTTAGCAGATCAGCAGCTCTCTAGTACCCCAAGCAAGGCCCCAGCTTATTAGTACCCTTGGATCAGCAGATGCCCGGCTCAATAGTACCCCCAGCTCTGCTAATCTCCCGCTCAATAGTACCTCCAGCTCGGCAGATCCCCCGTTCAAATGGTACCCCCAGCTCTGCTGATCCTCCTCTCTCTCAGGTCCCAATGCTGCTATATTGCTCTCACACCACGTGTGACATTGCGAGTTTCTCCTGCAACTCAGTTCTCCCTCTCTCTCCCCGTTCCCCATTCGCACCACATGTGACATTGGTAGTCTCTCCTGCTCCGGGTCCCCCAAGCTTGGCTGATCCTCTGCTCTCAGGTCCCCTGCTGCTATATTGCTCCCACACCATGTGTAGCATTGCGAGTTTCTCCTGCAATGCAGTTCTCTCTCTCCCCCGTCCCCACTCACCATGTGACATTGGTAGTCTCTCCTGCTCCGCTCCCCCAGTTCTGCTGATCCTCTGCCACTCAGTTCTCTCTCTCTCTCCGGTCCCTGCTCAGCTCCCGCACCACATGACATTGCTAGTTTCTCCTGCTCAGGTTCCCCAGCTCTGCTGATCCTCCTGTCCCTCTGGTCCTCACTTCACCTTACGCTATATTGCTCCCATGATGCGCACCAAGTTTGACATCTGCCAGTTTCTTCTGCTCCAGTCCCCCAGCTCTGCTGATCTTCTGTTACTCAGTCCTCTCTCTCTCTCCAGTTCCCCACTCACCTTCTGCATCATGTGTGACATTGCTAGTCTCTCCTGCTCTGGTTCCCAAGCTTAGCTGATCCTCTGCCACTCAGTCCATTCTCTCTGGCATCCAGTACCCGCTCACCTTCCACACCACAGGACATCTGCTAGTTTTTCCTACTCTGGTCCCCCAGCTCTGCTGATTTTCTGACACTCAGTCCTCCCTCTCTCTCTCTCTCCGTTCCCCACTCACCTTCTGCACCGTGTGTGACATTGCTAGTTACTGCTGCTCCAATCCTCTGTCACTCAGTCCTCTCTCTTCTCCGGTCTCCACTCACCTTCTGCTATAGCGTTCCCATGTTGCACACCATGTGTGACATCTGCTAGTTTCTCCCGCTCTGATCCCCCTCCTCTGCTGATCCTGTCTCTCAGTCCTACCTCTCCAGTCCCCGCTCACCTTCCGCACCACGTGTGACATCGCTATTTTCTCACGTTCTGGTCCCCCAGCTCTGCTGATCCTCTCTCTCCAATTCCCGCTCACCTTCTGTTATAGCGCTCCCATGTTACGCACCACGTGTGCCACCTGCTAGTTATTCCTCTCCAGTCTGGACCCCGCTCACCTCCCTGCACACCAGATGGGACGTCTGCACCAGACACTCCCAGAATATATACACATGAACCGGAAGTGCCTGCAGATGACGCCTTTCTGGTTTGCTTGTTGGTTTCCCAGTTGCATCCTGGGATCTCTTATTCCTGCAAGACCTCCAAAACAAAGCTAACTGATTAAAATCCCCTCTGCAGGTGCTGTAACAAAGCGTTGTTAGACTTCTATGGAGGATTTGGAAACGCTCTGAAGCGCCAACATGGGGGGGGGGGGTCATTTTTGAAGTGAACACAAAGTGTGACCAGGACTGTAAGGAACCATTTTATTTAGTGGCAGGAGCTTTGATTGGACGTTTTAATGCCTTTTGAGTGCCAATGTCACATTCTGAAGTGTAAATGATCCCTCAACTCATACAGAAAGAAAAAAATGACAGCTTCCTGCAGCTCACCCCATTGTTCTGCTTTCTAGGTGGTTTAACATTCTGAGCCGGCACCCAGTTCCTGTCACTCGTGTCCTCTTCAGAATCTGCCGATTCGGATTCGGATAACAAGTCCTCCAGGATCAGAGTGGGAGCTCTGGCGGTCGTTCTCCGGAGATTTTTGGGCTGAGACAAAGACACGTTATTAGTACAAGTTTCCCATAAACTTTGCAGTAACTCAAAAGGAAAACATTGGAAGAGCGAAAAGGTTACCTTGGGAGGGATGAATTCGAAGGGAGAGTCTGGCGAGGCCATGAATAGCTTTTCAGTCGATGGGGTGCACATGGTTTTTGCACTCGCAACTTGAAGTAGAGCCAATTTCTGCACAGGAGAGGACAAAGCACAGAATGGATATAAATACGAAAATTCTTGGATGGACAAACTCCAAAATTTTTCTCGGATGGCAACAGAACGACCGATTTTTAGTTTAATGTGCACCGTTTTTCTTTTCTGATTTTTCTTGTACGAAAATCATATGATCGACTGCGCATGATCAGAAACAACCAAAAAGTTGTTCTGTGTCCAATTGAGAATTTCCGTACGAAAATTCGGAATCGGCTGTCTATACGAAAATCGTACTAAAAATTCTCTGGATGAAAAGTTTTGCCCGGTTTTCTTATAGTGTGTACGAGCCTTAAAGTGGAGGTCCGACAGCTCCCGCTGCTGCTTTAAAAAGTCAGCAGCTACACATACAGTAGCTGCTGACTTGAGGACACTTACCTGTCTTGGAGCCCAGCAATGTCGGCACCGCCCACCGAACTTCGGATCGATGGATGAGTGCAGCCGCCGCCATTGAGGGTAAGGGAACCCGGACATGTAGCCGTTTGGCTTCATGGTGGAGGAGGAGGGAGCCCAGCTGCTAACGGCCGCGACCCTGGGCTCCAGGATGTGTGGAAAAGGTCACCTGTCAAAGACCGGGGTCCTCCTTTCCCCCCCCCCCCCAAAAGGGTGCCAAAATGTGACACCTGGGGAGGGAGACCAACCAGCGGAAGTTCCACTTTTGGGTGGAACTCCGCCGCCATTGAGGGTAAGGGAACCCGGACACGTAGCTGTTCAGTTTCACGGCGGAGGAGGGAGCCCGGCTGGTGGCGGCAGCGGCCCTGGGCTCCAGGATGTGTGGGAAAGGTCACCTGTCAAAGACCGGTGTCCCCCCCCCCCAAAGGGTGCCAAAATGTGACACCTGGGGAGGGAGACCAACCAGCGGAGAAGTTCCACTTTTGGGTGGAACTCCGCCGCCATTGAGGGTAAGGGAACTCGGACATGTAGCTGTTCGGCTTCACGGAGGAGCAGGAGGGAGCCCGGCTGCTGGCGGCCCTGGGCTCCAGGATGCGTGGAAAAGGTCATCTGTTAAAGACTGGTGTCCCCCAAAGGGCGCCAAATGTAACACCTGGGGGGGAGAGACCAACCAGCGGAAGTTCCACTTTTGGGTGGAACTCCGCTTTAAGACTAAAACTGAAATGTGCCGTCAAAATGAACCCCGGTCTGTAGTGCTGTTCTCGTACCTCAATACCATAAATAACAGATTGCATTTTTCACTCCAGCTCTATATAAGGAGTTTGAAAATTGTAGAGAAATGCGTTACAATTTAACTAAAACACAATTGCTTTAGTCTACTAAAATGTCCTGGAGATTTAGTTGACTAAAATACGACAAAAAAAAATAATTGCAGAAGACTAAAATGGGACTAAAAACTAAAATTCCAGCCAAAAAAAAAAAAATTAAAAAACACCGCCTTCTTCCACTCACTTGTTTATACAAATCGTTTTCTTGACTGAGTTGCTGGTTTTTCTCACAGAGCTCCTTCATTTTTTCGATTTCTTCATCCTTACAAAGAGAATTTAAAAAAAGTTCAAAACAGAAAACAAATTTTTCAAAAAAATTGCTGCGGAAACGCACGAGCGAATGGGAACATATGTAGACAGTGTGAGAATCGCACGTGAGGCATCGCTGTGACCAATAATTCTAGCCTAAGACATCCTCAGTAATGCTAGTCTGGAAACCTGTAAAAGAATTTTAAAGCGTCACCTATGGAAATGCCAAAGTTTGATGCCATTCCTCAAGTGTGCGCAATTTTAAAGCGTGGCACGTTAGGTATCCGTTTAGGAACAAAAAGACAGATAGGCGGCACTCCATGAATTAATTCAACAGCTTGCAGTTTTATTCCTCAGATAGCCATGTACAGGGAAAAGGTTGTAGACGCGTTTCACGCGATCAACACGCGCTTACTCATTTGGTAATGAGCAAGCTTGTGTTGATCGCATTAAACGCGTCAACCTTTTCCCTGTACATGGCTATCTGAGGAATAAAACTGCAAGCTGTTGAATTAACCACTTCAGACCCGGAAGGATTTTCCCCTTTAGGACCAGAGCAGTTTTTACGATTCGCCGCTTTGACAATAGCACGGCTTTGTACCCAAACAAAAACTTTTGTCCTTTTTTCCCCCCCACAAATAGAGCTTTCTTTTGGTGGTATTTGATCCCCATTGCGTCATTTCTGATTGCCGCTATAAAAAAAAAAAAAAAAAAAAAAAAAATAATAAATAGAATGTGTGTGTGTGTGAATACATACACACACACACACACACACACACACACACACACACACACACACACACACACGGTCCCCTAGTTACAAACATCCGACTTACAAACGGAGGGAGACAACAGGAAGTGAGAGGAAATCTCCTCCTAGGAAGGGAAATTCACTCCTGGAAGAGTTATTATGGGAAAAAGGCGTCTCCACTGACACTTAATCACCAATCCTTGTTTCCACAACAAACCAAAATTTACAAAATCCAACTAGCATTGGGACAGGAAGTGAGGTGAAATCTTCTGAACAGAAACATGGACAGCAAAAAACAAACATTACAGGAGTGTTACCCCTTCCCTATGCTATCCAAAAAGCTTAAAAATATTTTTTTTTTTGGCAGAAGCTACACTTAAAAAATGTCACTGTTCCCACTTACATACAAATTCAACTTAAGAGCAAACCTACAGACCCTATCTTGTTTGTAACCACATCACAATTTATTTTTTACACAACGCTTATTGAATGGTTTGCGCAGAAGTTGTCGCGTTTACGAATGATGAGAAATCATTTATGGGATTTTAATTTTTTTTTTTTTTTATATTTTACTAGCAATGGTGGCGATCTGCAATTTTTAGCGGGATTGCGGCGGACATGACGAACATTTTGACACAGCGATCAGTGCTATGAAAATGCACTGATTAATGTGTAAATGCCATTGGCAGTGAAGAGGTTAACCTGGAGGGCGTGCTCTATGGGTTAACTGTGTTTTAACTGTATGTGGGCTGGGCTGAGTGGGGGAGGGGAGTGATCATGGCTCCATATACAGGAAGCCTGTGATCACAGCCCCAGCCCCCCCCACCCCAGAACCGAGATCTGTGGTTGCATACACCGACCTCCGTTCTTCTCACTGGGGGGGCAATCGCAGGTAACTGACGGAGATAGAGTCCGCCTTACCCGCTTCCTGCCCCCCCCCCCCCAGAACACAGTGAACGCGCCTGCAGCGGCACGCATTCCCAATACTCGTTATAGCGGCCCCATCAGGGTCAGTGTGAGATAAAAGGTTGTAACAACCACCATTTTACTCCCTAGGGTTCTCTGCTAAACCCTCCCCCCATATATGTGTCAAAATATTATATATATATAGGCGGTTAAACATTTTATGCTCTTAAAGCGGTAGTAAACCCATGCATTTAACAGGTTAAAAAACAGTCACATTTCCGGCATGAGCCGGAAATGTAACACTCCCATTGGCTGTGCTCTAAACCAAACTGTCAAACCATCCAATGGCTGGAGTCATAGCCGATCACATGTGCAGCATCATGACAGTTGTAGATTAAACAGAGGCCAAGATGGCAGCTTCCTTGGCTGAAAATGATAGGAGGGTTTACTACCACTTTAAATACCATTGGTCAAAGCAGAACGCTCACCTGGAACTTCAGCCTCTCCAGCAGCTGCTTCTCCCTCTCTGACACTTTGTCCTCGGCGTCCTGAGGAGGCTCCTGGTCCACGGGAGTGGTTGGTGGTTTTTGCTGAAGCTGACCAAGCAGAAAAAGAATCTACAAAAGAAACAATCACCTGGTCAAAAATTTTTTTTTTAAGGCTTCGTTCACACAGGGGCGACTTGCTTCAAGAGTCGCTTGACATCTAAAACCCCATTGAAGTGAATGGGCGCCATCTTAACGTACGCTACTCAAGTCACCCCGGGCAAAAAAAAAAAAAAAAAAAAAAGTTCCTGCGCGACTTCTATACGACTTGTGCCCATAGAAGTCAATGGGAGTCGCCTCCACGTTGGATCCCCACCCATCTTCATGCAAGCGACTTTACAGTTAAAAGAATAGAATTTTATTTGGGGTAAGCCCCTCCCTCCCTTCTGATTGGTCGTCTGGTATAAGTCGCAGTGCAATTGCCTAGCAAAGTCGGACCGCCCCTGTGTGAACGGAACCTTAGACAAATTTCATTTTTTTTTTAAATGCCAAAGCCTCGGTCACAAAATCCTGAGCCTCTCTCCTGCAGAAGCACCACTTTGTTGCAAAGCCCAACAGGGGCAGAAAACCCCTAGAAAGGCTTTTCCAGTTCAGAGGTCATGAGAGTTACCTTCTGCTGATGTTGCTGCTCCATCTGCATCAGCTGGCCTTGATGTTCTGTATCCATTTCCGCCATTTGCTTCCTTTCCTCAAAGATGGTTTTCTGGAGATCGGCGTATTGGGCCCGGCTCTGCTTGACGTTGCTTTCCAGCTTACTGATTTGGACTTTGGAAGAGACCAGCTAGAAGAAGACATTGAGGGGAGGGAAAGACCACATGCAAAATGGAGTCAGTGCCACTCAAGAAATCTCATAGGTCCCCATCTACAGCCCACCCTCAGGAGAGGAGAGGGCAAGGGAGAAGGGGAGGGTCCTGTGCCAAGGAGCTGACACTTTCCTTGCTTTGTTCTCTGGTCCAAATCATTTGTGGAGGGGTGGGGGGATTATGGTGTGGGGGGTTGTTTTTCAGGGGTTAGGCTTGGCCCCTTAGCCCTAGTGAAGGGAACTCTTAGGGCTAAATTCACACCACATGCAGTCCAGTGCGTTTTTTTTCTGCATCAAAAAACGCATAGAAAGTAGGTTATGTGGCTTTCAATGGCTTAGTTCACACCAGTGCAGTCAGTTCCAGATCCAGGAAAAAAAAAAAAAAAAAAAAAAGTAGAACATGCTGCATTTTTTTCTGCACTGTACTGGAATGCGGTAAAACGCACTGGAACTCACATGTCCTTATTTTAAGGGGGGGAACCCGAATGCAGAAAAGCACCCGGACTGCGTTTCCATGGTGTGAACTGGCCCTTAAAGCGGAGTTCCACTGTTCCAGCAATGCGGCCACCCAGAGCCTTGCCCCTCTCCCCTCCATGGCGCCGTTGTTACTACTGTGGGCACCTGGCCATGACAGCCAGCGGCTGGCCGCGCACTGCGTGATTGGTCCCGAAGTCTTCTAGGACCTGCCCTGTGTCCCAGAAGACTTCGGAAGGTCTCCTCTCCCCCTTCCGATCGCAGAACGGAAGTGTGTTAAAAATTGGGTATCCGCACCCCCTCCCCCCCAAAAGCTCAGCTTCACCATCAGGAGCTGGGGAGGAGATCTTAAAATGAAAGTTCCACTTTAAAGCATCAGCATACCAAGACAATTTGGACAATTTCCCGCTCCCAACTTTGTGGGAAGAGTTTGGGGATGGCCCCTTCCTGTTCCAACATGACTGCACAAAGCAAGGTCCATAAAGACATGGATGAGAGAGTTTGGGGTGGAGGAACTTGACTGGCCTGCACAGAGTCCTGACTTCAACCCCATAGAGTGGAGACTGCGTGCCAGGCCTTCTCATCCAACATCAGAGCCTGACTGCTGGAAGAATGGTCAAACATTCCAATAGACACTCCTAAACCTTGTGGACAGCCTTCCCAGAAAAGGTGAAGCTGTTATAGCTGCAAAGGGTGGGCCAACTCAATATTGAACCTTACTGACTAAGATGCCATTCATCCCAATACTTTTGGTAATACCATGTGTGTGTGTGTGTGAGAAACGAGTGCCACATGTTGTGGCCTGGAGGGCCAGATTTGGCCCGCGGGCCTTGTGTTTGACGCATGTGCCGCCCGTACACCCTTGTCAGTGCAGTGTTTAAAGGACCGAGCAGATTGATCCATCCTGATTGGTTAGCACGGTCAAACTGAAATCACTCTGGTTTGTTCCGCAAAGATGAGCATGGGTTTTAATTCCTCGGACCGCTGCAGCAGCTTTGGAGGTGCCGATCGCTCAGGATCACCGGAGGCTAGTACAGCGGGTGGGAATGGTGTACGCTGTTAGCTCGCTTTTTTACAGAAAACTTGTAAAAAGGTGAACCCTTTAAAAATACTTCCTATATTCTTACATACAATTATAAGTCGGTAATACGGTCCCCTTTCATAGATCAAACACACGAGGGGGATAGATATATTTTTTAATAAGTACGGGGATAGATTGCGTGGCTGTACCTCTGTGGATCACAGGAGCGTAGTTCGTTCTGCACTCCTGTGACCGGATTCAGCAGACAGCGGGCTGATGTCCGCTGTCACACAGAGCCAGTCCGGGCTTGGGCAAGACTGCAAAAATGGAGTCAGGATTCGCCCCCATACGCCTGGACCGGTACCCGACTCAGCCTCTCAGCGAGGTACTGAGAGGCTGGGCCGGTTTCTCCCACCCCCTCCACAGACCAGAGCTCCAATGAGCAAGGAAGAGGCAGAACAGTGACTGACAGTTAGCAGCACTCTGCTCTGAGAACCAAGCAATAAGCAGTGTTTGATCGCTCGGTTCTCAGGGTTAGAGGCGCTGGGGGACAGATGCTGCATCATCCACCTAGGTAAGTAACAAAAAAAAAAAAAAAGCTGCTCCTGTCTCTAACCACTTCAGCCCCCGGAAGGATTTCCCACTTTAGGACCAGAGCCCTTTTTGCGATTCGGCGCTGCGTTGCTTTAACTGACAATTGCGCGGTCGTGCGACGTTGTACCCAAACTAAATTTGCATCCTTTTGGTGGTATTTGATCATCGCTGCGTCATTTCTGATCGTCGCTATAAACAAAAGAAGAGCGACAATTTTGCATTAAAAAAAAAAAAAAAAATTTCTTACTTTTTGCTAAAATACAAAATCGCAATCAACGTTTGATTGGTTTGCGCAAAAGTGGCCGCGTTTACGGACGATGAGAATTAATTTTTGGGGTTTTTTTTTTTTTACTAGTAATGGCGGCGATCTGGGATTTTTAGCGGTACTGCGATATTGCGGCAGACATGTCGGACCATTTTGACACTTTTTTGGGACCACTGGTATTTATACAGCGATCAGTGCTATAAAAATACAGATTACTGTGTAAATGCCATTGGCAGTGAAGGGGTTAACCTGCAGGGAGAGCTCTAAGGGTTAACTGTGTTCCCTGGGCGTGTTCTAACTGTGGGGGGACTGCCCTAGCAGGGGAAGGGGAGTGATCACAGCTTCCATGTAGAGGAAGGCTGTGATCACAGCCCTTCTCATCACGGGTAGCCAGCGGCGATCGAGGCCGCCGCACCCACTCCCTGGCCTTCCCCAAACACAGTGAGCGCGCGCACAGTGCGCGATCTCGCAGCCGCCGTCAGATGACGGCGATTTGCGATATCGCACCACTTTGTCGCCGTCAACCTGCGGTTGGCAAGTGGTTGATGTGCAATTAGCAGCATGGTGCGTTTTACATGATCCCTCTGTATCCCCTAAAATACCTGTTTGATAATGCCAAGTCATGACCCACCCCCTCGCGTGCTGACTCCCCTTTTCGTGTAACTGATCCTGAGAGCCCGTGGTCTGTGACTAGCAGCTCTCCTATGTCTGCCTTCAATCCCCCCCCAAGTAGAGTTTATTTTCTGCTCTCATAATTAACTTTAAATTCCCCTATGCCCTCTGTATTAGAGCAAGAAGTTCCCCCTGTGTCAGTGTTATAACTAATTCTTATCTGTATAGATAACACACTGGCTTCCTCCACACGGCTCTCTCCCTAGCTGACGTCATTGCTCGGCGCTCCCTCCCCACGAATTCTTGGCTGAGCAGAGAGGAGAAAAAGACAACTGATCATAGGAAGCCTGTGTGTAATCAGTACAGAGATATATATATAGTTATTTTACAGGGGTATTTATTGTGCCAATACAGAGGGGATGGGAGCATTTTATACAATATGCTTAACAACCACTTTAAACTTGAAATGACTAAACAGAAATATAAAAAGCTAACCGTAGGGGTCAAATAGCTTACCTCTCCCATTAAATATTTAAGTGCACATTTGGCTTCCATGAGATTGGTGATTGTTTCCCATCTCCGTTTCACCCGTTCTTCTTCATTAGCAACATCCAACAGCTTTTGCTGCAAGTCAGCTATTTGAGCACTCCTGTAAAACATAATATAAAAAAGCTTTAGTTAAAAAAATGGTCCAGGTGTGGCGCAGCGGCACCAGTAAAGGGCGGGTGTGGCGGAGCGGCACCAGTAAAGGGCGGGTGTGGCGGAGCGGCACCAGTAAAGGGCGGGTGTGGCGGAGCGGCACCAGTAAAGGGCGGGTGTGGCGCAGCGGCACCAGTAAAGGGCGGGTGTGGCGCAGCGGCACCAGTAAAGGGCGGGTGTGGCGCAGCGGCACCAGTAAAGGGCGGGTGTGGCGCAGCGGCACCAGTAAAGTACATCTGTTTTGGTGATTTCCTGTTACTCTACTTTCCAAGCCCTCAAAATAAAAATCGGCAATCCTGCCAGTCCTAGTTGGTTATGCAACTCCCTATACCGGGGATATGCAATTAGCGGACCTGCAGCTGTTGCAAAACTACAAATCCCATCATGCCTCTGGGTGTCATGCTTGTGGCTGTCAGTCTTGCAATGCCTCGTGGGATTTGTAGTTCTGCAACATCTGGGAGGTCCGCTGATTGCATATCCCTGCCCTATACTATAGCGATGACGCTCGCCTGCCTCCTGTGAAGAGATGGCGGCGGTGTCGCAGTCACAGCTGCTCTAAAGAAAAAAAAAAAAAAAAAAAAAAAAGGCAGAAGAGGCTGAATTTTATCAGCATGGAACTCTGCTAGAATGCAGCATAACACATCAAAAACACGCATGCAGAAAACACATCTGGACTGCATTTCTATAGTTTGAAGAGCAGGAGTGCTGGAAAATGTAGTCCAAGATATATAGGAAGGAAAATAAAAAATAAATATATATATTTTCGAACAAGAAAAACCTAAACCAAATTTCTCAGAGGCCGCCTTCAAACTGCTATATCAAATTATAAATTGGTACAGAATGCCAGGCTGGCAGAACTTCGAGATGACGATTTACTCTACAGGTCTTCTGCCATTTCCCCACACCAAGTAATCAGAATTGGGGTAAGTGAGAAGATTGTGGTGCCTTTAACTTTTTGAGATATAGATAGAGATATAGAGAGATATAGAGATAGAGAGATATAGAGATATAGATATATACACACATATACATACACACACACACTATTTTACATAGAGGTAGGAAGCGCAGACATACAGAGGGGTGCACACAGCTCATGTTGGGGAACATTACCGGAGCTCCATTTCCGTCTCTAGGCTCTCGATCTGCCTGGTGACCGACTCCTCTTCCTCCATGTGCTCCAGTTCTGCCACCGTGTACGTCCTTCTCTAGAAAACCAGAGAACATTACGTCAGCTGACGGCATTAACAATGTAAAAACCCAACTTCAGGTTTTTACCTCCATTCTTTTAAAATCCCTTGGAAAAAAAAAAAAAAACCCACACTGTCTTCACCTTTCCCAATCCACCCTCCACAGATGCTTACAGTTCCGGATTCAATAGCAGTGACCGCCCGTCTTTGTTTACACCCAGTAGCGCTAGACTCTTGCCCTGGCCCCACCTGTGCATTACAGCCCCCTTTTAATAAAGTGCCCTTAGCCTTTAAATCCTGAAGTTTTCTGGCAAGTCAAGCGACAACAATGGGTCTTCCCTCTTGTCCTGTCAGTGGAGGGGTGATCTTCACTCCAGGACAGCAAACACTCACAATGATTTGTAAAGAGCGGTTCTGCCCGTTAGTCTCCAGTCTGCCTGGAGTATCTACAACACAACAGCCTGAACTCAGGGGAAGGGAGATGAAGGACGCTGGAGGTCATTCACCTTGGAAAGAAGAAGAGCAGCTCTGGAAGGATGGCGGCTCCGCAGTCCGCAGGGGGGGGGGGGGTGGTTATGTTGGCTTACGTTACAGACCCGCCATTTTTTCCCTCAACAGATAAAAACACCCAGCCCAACCCACAGAGCTGCTATGATGCTAGGCAGACAATGAGCTTTGTCCATTGTATCCGATCATCGTGCCGCTATCCCGGTAGTAAACATTTGCTGTGAACCCATAAAAAGGGTTTTGCTTTTGATACCATTTCCTTTACAGTGAACTTTCACATACAACCTAGCAGTGTTGCCTTTCTTCTGGGTTTGCGGGCCCTGGTGCAGCCAGGTGGACCGGTTTCTAGTTGCCCACTTTTTCCGCTTACGCCTTTGGATGTGTATTTGTGGGCAGGTCAGCAAGTTTTGTAAGTGCGGAGTTTACCATCACTTTAAAGTTGTTGTCAACCCGTGACAACCACTTTCACCTACAGACAAGCCTATAATAAGGCTTACCTGTAGGTGCCCTGCCTATCTCCCAAACCTGCACGGTTTAGGAGATATGCAGAGTACTAGATGTGCCGACGTCATTTCGGCTTCCGTGCCGTTTCTTCACTGTGATCGTGCCGTGACTGGCGGCATGCATGGGAGTGATGTCACGAGACTCCGGCCAGTCACAGAGCCGGAGATCGCGTCCCCAGAAGGAAGAGGGGCTGAAGATTGGTGCTGCCTGCACAGGGGACAGCGCAGGCTTCATTTGCAGGTAAGTGGCACATAATGGGCTACTATTGGATGTAAATCTCCAACTGAAATATAGGCAGTGAGAGGTGTGTGTGTGTGTGTGTGTGTGTGTGTGTGTGTATGTATATAAAATTATTATATTTTACAATAGTGTCTGTGAATTCCCTCTGGGAGATATATTTAAAGTGGTTGTCAACTCGTGACAACCACTTTAACCTACAGGTAAGCCTAGAAGGTGCCCTGCATATCTCCCAAACCTGCACAGTTTAGGAGATATGCAGAGTACTAGATGTAAAAAATGGGGGTTGGCGCCAACATAACATTATATTCATAAAGGTATATGTATATCTTAAATAATTGCATACATCAAGAGACAAAAAGACAACCACAGCCAGCTTGTGCTGGTGAAAGTCTAGTAATGAAGGGTGGTAGTATGGAGTACTCTAGTGATGCTTCATGGAGCCTGCACACAATCAACCACGCAGTCAAGCGAGATATTGAAAAAGTTCCGCAGACATAAAGTGACAAAATCTTCGTATGATGAAAGGTGACAGTTCAATATTGTGGTGAATCCAGGTTCCCGCCCTAGTGAATCAAAGGCTTACCAGATCCCAGATATATGCAAGCCCACATATATGGTACGCTCTTGTGTGGTCCTGGATCCTCTCAGGTTTCTCCACTAGCGCGTCACACACTCCGGTTAGATGATGACAACGCAGGGATGGAATCTTCACAAGCTCCATACCCGGACCCCCCACCCCTGGTTCAAAATTCCGGTACAAGAGATGGTGGGAGACCTAATGTTAACCCTGCCGTCACGAGAGTTCGACATTTTAGCTACAAATCACCTTACAGAGGACGACGTAACCCCACTAGAGGGAGAGGAAGATCGAATAACAGAGGACAACCTCGGCCATCCCATTACCAACAAGGTTATGATAAGGGGCAATACCATTCCTCACCAGCCCCACCGTATGGGGAACCTCCGAGGCAATATTACGGAAACCGCTCCCCCCCAAGATGGTACAGACCCCCCATCCAAACGATACTCACCCCTCAGGAGAAGGGACCCCTCCAATGATAATTATCCATCCAGCATGGGTTATTATGGGGGACATGATCGCCCCCCCTATAGTTACAATCAAGACCAACCCCCACGGCCTAGGGACCAGGATTTTCACGGGGGCGAGAAGGCATGGAGAAGAAATGTAGAACCAGAAGAGGGACCAGAGGGGGGAGGAAAAGGAACGAAGAAACGCAAGAGGAACTGAACAATACAGGAATTTTTAATCTAAGTAAAGCGGAACTTACCTCAAATGAGAAACATATACTCAATAAAGGCCTCAAATTTGCTCCACCCCGACCCATCAATAAATTTCAAACATTCATTGATGTTCATAAATATATTCGAAAACTTAACATACAGAGATACATCATGTCAAATCCAATAACTAGGACTCAAGGTCCCAACCCCAGAAAAGAGGTACATACCAACTTGGCCAACCCTTCACTATTCAATCCCCCAGGACAAGTTGCACCGGCTGTAAAAATCTTCAAAGATCTTGTCCTGAGAGACTTAGATCAACTCAAGATTAAAAGAAACAGACAGGACGAGAAATTTAAAAAAGGCCTCCAGTCCTTATGTGAAAGAAAGGACCTTGTAGTCCGACCAGCGGACAAAGGTGGGGGCATTGTCGTCCTAGACAAACAGGACTATCACAAGGAATTGGACAATATTCTTAGTGACCATCATACCTATAAGATGTTACCCAAAGATCCCACTTTAAGTTTTAAACGCGAGTTAAAAACTTTGGTTGATAAGGGTTTTTCTATCAATATTCTAAATAAAAAAAGAAAGGGCCTTTCTCATTCCCAAGGCTCCCAGGATCCCGGTCCTTTATTACCTGCCCAAAGTCCATAAAAACCTCCAGAACCCACCCGGGAGACCCATAGTAAGTGGTATTGATTCCATTACCTCCCGGGTGGGGCAATATGTTGATTATTTCTTGCAACCCTTAGTCAAGAAAACCCCTTCTTTCTTACGAGACACTAAACACGTTATCAATTTACTCGGCCAGACTCCAATTCCTACGGATATCTTGATGGCCACAGCAGATGTAGCCTCTCTCTACACTTGCATACCTCATGAGAGGCATGGAAGCCGTCTCACATTTCCTGTCTATGGATGACACCCTTACAGATACACAGAAGAGTTACATCATGGAACTCCTTGAATTCGCGGCCACGCGGAATTACTTTTGGAGCGGTGGTACTTTCTATCATCAGGTCAAGGGTGTAGCCATGGGGGCCAAGTTTGCCCCCAGCCTGGCCAACCTTTTTATGGCCAAATGGGAGGAGGATGTCGTCTATGCCCTCCATCAGCCCCAACTGGTGCTGTGGGCTAGGTATATTGACGATGTCCTCCTCCTCTGGAAAGGCACGAAACAAGAACTTGATTGTTTCTTTGAAGTGTTGAATTCCAACGATAGAGGTATTTCCCTATCCTATGAATCCAGTAAGACAAATATACACTTCTTGGACCTGGAACTTATGAATGACGGTGGGACTATCGCAACAAAAACATACTTCAAACCCACAGATAGGAATGGCTACATTCCTAATGACAGCTGTCACCATAGATCCTGGCTGAAGTCAATTCCACGTAGCCAATTCCTTAGGATCAAGAGAAATTGCTCTAACACCAAGGATTATACCCACCAGGCAGAGATCCTTCGAAGAAGATTTTTGGATAAAGGATATGAAGAGAACACTGTCAACATGGAAATGAATAAGGCACTATTAACTGATAGAGCTTCTCTCCTAACAGAGTCAACCAAAATTATCTCTACTGAGGATAATCAGTTCAAATGGTCTTTCATCACCTCTTACTCGTTGCAACACAAACATATCCAGACCATTATCAAAAAACATTGGAACGTCCTCCAGAGCGATAAGGTACTAGGACCCGTGTTACCCCCTAGCGCCAAGGTGATCTTTAGAGGGGCTCCCTCTTTAAGACATAAAATAGCTCCAAACGTTACCGAGCCCCCCCGCAAAATATGTTTCTTCCAGGATGTGAAAGGTTTTTATCCCTGCCGGAGATGTAGGGTCTGTAAACTAAATCGGAATAAGAACCGTAAGATTACAGAATACACCTCCACCGTAACAAAAATGGTCTATCCCATCAAGTGTTTTTCCACATGTGACACCAAAAACGTGGTCTATCTGCTGACTTGCCCTTGTGGTAAACAATATGTGGGAAGAACTACAAGGACCTTCTCAATTAGGGTTAATGAGCACATCACAAATATCATCAAGGGCAAGTCTAACCACAGCGTACCGAAACACTACCATAAAGTCCATGACAGGAACCCGAAAGGAACAACCTTTATGGTGATTGACCGTTTCATTCCACCCTGGAGGGGAGGTGATTCCACTAGAGGGGTCTCCCAGCAAGAGGTGTACTGGATCTTTTAATTAAAGAGTTACATTCCCCATGGTTTAAACATCGATTGGGACATTAATGCATTCATCAATAGATCATGAGAGCATTATCAACATTATTTCACAGCCCTCCATTGTCCCCACTACCATTTGTTATTTTAATATTTCTAATATATGTTATAATATTCTTTATGGTTATTTCCCTTATGGATATTCTCTTTATGGTTTTAATCTGAGGGTAACTACATATCAGTACAAATGTACACATGCCCATGTTTCTTTCCCGCTGTCTTTATAAAATGAATATGTTTTGTATATGCTAATTACTCCATTGGCACACACACTTGCGTTCCAACTTTTCCTTTAATCACTGGTATATGCAATACTACTGGTGGGACGCACGATTGCGGTCCAGGCCTCTATTCAGGCTTGGTAGCTTCTCCTTGGTGTTATTTCAGGTACACAGGACGTGCGTCATATGGTTGAAGCGCAGCGGTGCGTTCCAAGCCGGCATTTCCGGCGGAAGCACATACAGCGGTGGAACGCAGCGAGGCGTCCCACACTGTCTCCTCTTTGTTTTAAATATATGATGGCTTTAGAGACTTTCCTAATTTCTTTTGATATTTATGCCAGTCTGATTGAGCACGCTTTTACATATACAAGCTTTTACGAGCTTGGTAGCTTTTCCTTGCTGTTTATCTCTGCTAAACAGGATGTGCGTCATTACGGCTGGAACGCAGCGGCGCGTTCCACGTAGGCACTTCCGGCGGAGGTCCATACGGCGGTGGAACGCAGCGATGCGTTCCACGCCATCTTCCTCTTTGTCCTAGACGTACGGCGGCGATTAGAGACCAGCCTAACATCTTTAACATTTTACCAATAGATATTAAAACCAATCAGATTGAATTTCTTTTATATATGACTATGCCATGAGATTATGATGTATTTCTGTTATTTTATGATGTCTAATACCGGATACGGCGTCACCGAAACCGGAAGTGACGCCAGTGGAACGCACGCCGATCCCCCATGACCGGAAGTGCGTTTACCACATGTTCTTTTGGATTTTGTTATAAATACGCAGCCTTTCAGGGGGTCGGCAGCCCCCAGACGACGTCTACTAGGACGAAATGCGTCGGGCGCTGCTGACCCTGGATTGCTGCGTTCATTATTTTTTTATATGTTCATACAAGCTTGTGGAATTTTACCTAAATAAATTATCCTCTTGGTTGAGGTACTTTTTACACTATGGAGAGCCCGCTCTTCTTCTTTTTTCTTTAAACCACTGATGAGCCCAAAGTTACTGTTTACTATCCGGGAGACCTCAAGTTCAACCTGACTGCAACCCCAGAGAAGTGACGGACGTGGGACCATCGTTACCCTGTGTGATGACATCTAACCGGAGTGTGTGACGCGCTAGTGGAGAAACCTGAGAGGATCCAGGACCACACAAGAGCGTACCATATATGTGGGCTTGCATATATCTGGGATCTGGTAAGCCTTTGATTCACTAGGGCGGGAACCTGGATTCACCACAATATTGAACTGTCACCTTTCATCATACGAAGATTTTGTCACTTTATGTCTGCGGAACTTTTTCAATATCTCGCTTGACTGCGTGGTTGATTGTGTGCAGGCTCCATGAAGCATCACTAGAGTACTCCATACTACCACCCTTCATTACTAGACTTTCACCAGCACAAGCTGGCTGTGGTTGTGTTTTGTCTCTTGATGTATGCAATTATTTAAGATATACATATACCTTTATGAATATAATGTTATGTTAGCGCCAACCCCCATTTTTTACATTATTTACGACTAGTTTGGTCATTTGTTTGGCAGCTTTCCATACTCTTAGGCTTAGCGCAGGACTACACCCAATCTTAGAGTACTAGATGTACCGACGTCATTTCGGCCTCTGTGCCGTTTGTTCACTGTGATCGTGCCGTGACTGGCGGTGCGCGTGGGAGTGTCATCACAGAACCGAAGATCGTGACCCCGGAAGGAAGAGGGGCAGAAGATGGACGCCGCCTGCACAGGGGACAGCGCTGGACATCGCAGGCTTCGTTTGCAGGTAAGTGACACATAATGTGATAATGGGCTCCTATGCATCGCATACTAGGTTTCTACCTTGCAGGGGAATACAGAGGAAGTAAACCCCATCAGGGTTTACTTCCTCTTTAAAGTCCCTTTCATGGTCTGTGTTGGTATATTAATGAGTTGGGGGATGATCTCTGCATTGGTTCTTATAGGTATGCTTATACCAACTTCCCATCTCTACCATTAGTAGTGGTATCTGTTGGAAAAATTGAAAGTGACCCCCCAATGGATGGGATTTGTACATTTTGTAGAGAGGGAAAGGCTCAGTCTACACACAGTGCACTCACCCGAATCTTTGGAGGAATGCGTTCTCCTGCGTCCTTCTTCTGCTTCAACTGGGCAATATCTGCAGCCAGGATCTTTCTGTCTTCAAGTAGATCATTTAGATGCCCCTGGGCTTCCTCTGTGCTCACAAGAACCTCCACCTCATTGGCTAGCCAGTTCTGGGGGGAAAACAAACCATTAGGGGCCCAGTAGTGGGCAATGCAAAAAAAACTCCCCATGGACATCTGAAAACAGTTTGCAGCCAAAAGAAGTTAAAGGGAACCATGGGAGTACCACAAACCAAAACCCCATATAATTCATTTTTACTATTCAAAGCAAACTGCCTCATCCATCCATCCATTCACGTCTCCATCCATCCATCCATGTCTCCATCCACCCATCCATCCATGTCTCCAGCTATCCATTCACGTCTCCAT
>BLSH010398289.1:1465421-1476264 GCA_018402905.1 Glandirana rugosa | reverse complement strand
CAGATGTCCCATCCTGCTGGCACATAGGAGCAACACCACAGGTTCGACCGCTACCTGCGACTTACTGTAGAATGTGACCTAAACCTCGTATAGTAGGCCTGACGCTCGACGACCGAAGAGTGTGGGTGCCCTATGGAAAGATGTACACGAAAGGGTACGAAACAAACACTCAACGGTAAAATATATGTGTAAAATAATTTAACAAGTATGTCAGATGAGAATCTTCGCGGAGGAAAGGAAGGAGGCGCTTCTAAGAGTAGACTGTATGAACAATTTAATAAAATGTGTATATAAAATGGCAACTCACAAACAAAGCATGGGAAAGCACATGTAGAAAGGTATCCCGTGGGTGTGAGAAGCCAGCAGCTCGCAGTCCGGATGATATGCTCCAAATCCAGTGTAAGATGTCATTCAGCGTCCATCGCCAGCTTGGACACCACAACGAGGATACACGGTCGTCCTACCCTGTAGACCGAACGCTCAGAAACGCGTCGCGCTTGGGTGACGTCACTCCGCCGCGACTCTCTGTTGTGCTGTCCAAGCCTTGTTGTGGCGTCCAAGCCGGCAATGGACGCTAAATTACATCTTACACTGGATTTGGAGCACATCATCTGGACTGCAAGCTGCTGGCTTCTCCCAGGGATTCCGGGATACCTTTCTACATGTGCTTTCCCATGCTTTGTTTGTGAGTTGCCATTTTATATACACATTTTATTAAATTGTTCATACAGTCTACTCTTAGAAGCGCCTCCTTCCTTGTGTTCTTATGGTAAATGCTGGCTGCCCTACCTTCATCTTTAATTTTTCGAAAAATTATGAAAAAAATGGATTTTCAGGTTGTCAGTTTATTGAGTACGCATATACACATTCCAGTATGTTTAGAATAAAATTCCTGAGTCCTTATTTACAAGTTCATAAAAATATCCCAATATACATATATACTGTATATATACACTATATAAAATATAGTAGTACTGTACTATGATAATAGCCATATACAATTCCCACATAAATAAATGCCTTTGCATAAAGCCAGTACTCTCTCCTGAGGTGAGGAGTTTTTATCCCACATCGGGTATCAAGGTTCCAGTTGCAAGGTGGTTGTTATTACACATTTTATTACATAATATTATTATTATATTACTTACAATAATTCATTCATATGATAAGCATATGTGGTACTATGGAAGCACAAGGAAATTCCTTAGGGGACGGGGAGGCTGTAGGGGACAGACAATACTTCTCCAGGCAGAAGATAGACTGATAATCACAGTTAGTGGACCCAAACAGTAAATCGTGTTTTGTTTTCTGGACAGCTTGTTAGTATGCCCTGTTGGGGCATTTCCTACTATACCCATGTCATGTCTTGCAACTATCTGCTGCTAATCCCATGTATTTATATGAATATAGACATTGCTATATGGTCTGATGAAGCATACTGAACCAGTGACACATGTAATAACAGCCACTTTACAACTAGAACCTTGATACCCCGTGGGATAAAAAATACTTAGCTCAGGAGAGAGTAATGGCATTATGGTGTGTTGATAAAGGCATTTATGAGGGAATTACTTATGGTGAAATTATCATAGTACAGTGCCATTCATGAGCGATTTGTTATATGTACTTTATATTGTGGTGTGTTTATAAACTTGTGAATAAAGACGGTGTATAATTAAAATGACACTCTAAAATCCCATTTTTCTTTATTTTTGTAAGCTGTAGTAGGCATGTGGTGTTCGGTAGTATTCCACTAGGGACTGACTCAATCTAGACTTTACTTCTGCTTTGTTATTTTTCGCTGTCTGTGTACTGCTGGGGAGATGAAAGCCGCCAGGACAAGTGGCAGCATAAAAGGATAAGTGCGCGTATCCTTCTTGTCTCCTTCCCTTACTTAACCCACCCTCCCCAGATGCATAAAGTGGAACCTTGGTTCACGAGTAACGCGGTTAACGAGCATTTTGAAAGACAAGCATTTTTTTTTTTAAATTTCTGACTCAGTTTGCAAGAGCTGTCACACAAATCGAGCAGAATTAAGCCTCTGTGCATGCAATACCACATGTGGCCAGAGGTGAGGGGGCCCTGGTGAGCCTCGAAGACCCTCGGAAGCAATCGTAATTACTCAAAAACACTCAGAGATACCGAACGTATAAACAGTTCCCGAGCATTTCTGAATGTTTCCGAGGGTCTCCGAGGCTCACCAGCGCCACCACACCTCTGGCCACATACAGTATTGCATACACCAGGTGCCCCCGGACCTCTGGCCACATACAGTGCTGCATTGACAAGCAGTGCTGTGGAACAAATTATCTGAGTTTCCATTGTTTCCTATGGGGAAACATGCTTTGATATACAAGTGATTTGGATTACAAGCATTCTCCTAGAACAGATTATGCTCGTAATCCAAGGTTCCGCTGTATTTACCTTGATCTGACCACCGCAGTTTTGCTTATGTTTACATCCAGCAATACATTAGTGCCCCATAGACCTCTATGGGATTGTCTGCAAGCTCAGGACACAGTCTATGAGGCTATAAAGACCATACAGTACATGGGCAAAAGCATGAACAAAGCATGGTCACTTTATAACAGAAAGTAACAACGAACTTCATAGCAGGATCACCAGGTATTATTTTAATAAAAGCTGCAGAGTTAAAGTGGAAGGCAAAGTCAAAACCTAACTAAACTTACCTCTCCTCCCAGCCCCATTCTAAGCCTATTCTATATACCCTGTAAATGGAAAGATGCTTATATTCAACCTCCGCAACATCTCCACGATACGGCCCTTCCTAACCAATGACACCACAAAGCTTCTAACCCACTCCCTGGTCATCTCTGTTGGAAGAACAACAGCAATTTGCTTATATATACTGTATACTGTGAACTATGTACTATGTGCCTATATACCTATCTATCCAACAGGTGGCACTGTAGTGTGTATATCTATGGTAATGTATTTAGAGGAAGTGTTGTCTAAGTGTATGTATGTATTGTATCCTCCTGTTTCCTGTAAAGACATGTTTTGATATTTCTCCATGACAGTAAAGTATTTTGCTGTATACAAGAAGCTTCCAGCTATGATTTCAATATCCTGCTAATATCCTCTGCGTCTGCTACCCCTGTTTGTCCCTTTGTGAAAACAAAAAAGAAAAAGAAAATACAAATGTACTAGTCCCTGGAGTCCAGCATTGTCTTCTAAGCAGGTGAAGTTCTCCTGTTTCAGGTTGCTTCTGCGCCTCCATCTTGAAGCAGACTCCATACTATGCTCAGATACACCTTGAGTCTCTATCAGGTCCCTCAGATCTTGGGCGGTCTTTGCATGCGCAAGGGATCTGGCACTTGCACAGACATGACCTGTAGCATACAGTATATGCCCATGTGCAAGATCTTGCAAATTTCCTCCTGGGATGTGCAACATAGACATTGCAGGGGGCAGCGGGCTGGCCAGAAGCATCACCCTTGCCTAGGAGAATATTCAGGAAGTGGACCTATAAAACGTTTCTAAAAAAAAGCTAATTACTGCTTAATCCACTTGAGGCCCAGAATGTTTTACCTCCTTCATGACCAGACCATATTTTTGCTCTTTAGTTTTGCTTTACTTTAACTAGTAAGTGTGTGGTCATGCAACACTGTACCCAAACGAAATTTTAATTGTTTTGTGCACACAATTAGAGCTTTCTTTCGGTGGTATTTAATCGCCACTGGGTTTTATGTTGGTTTTTTTTTGCAATATAAACGAAAAAATACCAAACGTTTTGAAAAAAAATACCAAGATTTTTACTTTCTGCTATAAAACATGCAATAAAAAATTAAATTTCTTCATAAATTTTGGCTAAAATGTATTTTGCTAAATGTCTTTGATAAAAGAAAAATACCAATAAGTGTATATTGATTGGTTTGCAGTAAAGTTGTAGCGTCTACAAACTGGTATATACAGGGTGGGCCATTTATATGGATTCACCTTAATAAAATGGGAATGGTTGGTGATACTAACTTCCTGTTTGTGGCATATTAGTATATGTGAGGGGGGAAACTTTTCAAGATGGGTTTTGAAGTCGGCCATTTTGAATCCAACTTTTGTTTTTTCAATAGGAAGAGGGTCATGTGACACATCAAACTTATTGGGAATTTCACAAGAAAAACAACGGTGTGCTTGGTTTTAATGTAACTTTATTCTTTCATGAGTTATTTACAAGTTTCTGACCACTTATAAAATGTGTTCAATGTGCTGCCCATTGTGTTGGATTGTCAATGCAACCCTCTTCTCCCACTCTTCACACACTGATAGCAACACCACAGGAGAAATGCTAGTTCAGGCTTCCAGTATCCGTAGTTTCAGGTGCTGCACATCTCGTATCTTCACAGCATAGACAATTGCCTTCAGATGACCCCAAAGATAAAAGTCTAAGGGGATCAGATCGGGAGACCTTGGGGGCCATTCAACTGGCCCACGACGACCAACCATTCCCATTTTATTAAGGTGTATCCATATAAATGGCCCACCCTGTATATATATATATATATATATTGGAATTTTTATTTCTTCTTACTAATGGCAATGATCAGCAACTTATTGTGGAACTGCGATAGTGTGGTGGACAATCTAAAACTAACTGATGCTGAGGGGGTACTGACTAACTGCCACTGACATCACCAGTGCCTCTAATACAGTGATCAGTGATAATACTATACAGTGTCACTGTACTAAAGACTCTGGCTGGGAAGGGGTTAAAATCTAGGATGATTAAGGAGTTAAATGTGTGTCTAACAATGTACAGTGTCCTGTGTTCTTTGTCAACACAGGGCTATGGGCTGTGTTCGGACACAGCCAATCAGCAGGTCCAGGCCATGAATCAGTAAATACTTTAGTTAAAGTGTTACTAAACCTAAAAACATTTTTTACCTTAAAGCGGAGGTCCGAGGGCTAAAAAAAAAATTAAAAGTCAGCAGCTACACATACAGTAGCTGCTGACTTTTAATATTAGGACACTTACCTGTCCTGGAGTCCAGCGATGTCGGCACCCGCCGCCGATCTTTGGATCGGGGGACGGGTGCAGCCGCCTCCATCGCGGGTAAAGGAACCCGGACGTGTAAGCAGTACAGCTTCACGCCGGGCACCTTACTGCGCATGCCCGAGGCTCTGCCGCGCTCTGCTACTGGCCAGGCGGCCAGAAGCAGAGCGAGCAGGGAGCCGGGCTGCTGACGTCAGCGGCCGTGTCCGCCGGCCAGAGCTCCCGGATGTGTGGAAAAGGACACCTGTCTAAAGACAGGTGTCCTCTTCCCCCTCCCCCCCGAAAGGTGCCAAATGTGACACCTGAGGGGGGGGGGAATCCAACCAGCGGAAGTTCCACTTTAGGGTGGAACTCCGCTTTAATGCATTGTTTGCAATAAGGTAAAAAAAACATTGTCTGTGCCCCCCACTTCCCTGTGTGAAGGAGGAAGAGAGGGAGAAGAAATCGGTGCTGTGCAGGGCTGCATCCATTCTCCCCTCACTTCCTCTTTACACAGCATAGGGGCAGCAGCAGGAGCCATTGGCCTTGCCCCTGACAATCAGAGGAATGGGGAGGCGGGCCTAAGTCCCACTGTGTAAGTCTATGGAGTGTGGCTCAGCAGACACACAGCTCAGGAGCGCAGGGACCACCTCTCCCCATAGCCAGCGGCTGGCTATGGTGGTCAAGCCTAAGAAGAGGAGGACTGAGATCGCCGCCGGGGACCCCAAAAGAGGAGGATCGGGGCCGCTCTGAGCAATACCACTGCACTGAGCAGGTAAGTATAACATGTTTGCTATTTTTATTTTAAAAAAATAGAGTTTAGTAACACTTTAAAGTTTTACTAAACCCGCAACAGTAAAAATCAGTCTGTATGTGCAGTAAAGCATGCTTGTTTTACTCACTGTGGAATCTAAGGGGTTAATTTTTTGTATTGTGTAAAGAGGCTGTTTGATCCTGTCTTCTCTGATCCTCCTCTTCTTCCACTGTCCCCAGTCTATCTGCTGATAGAACAGAGCTTTGGGGGCGAGCTGCACATGCTCAGTTTGGTGAGTAATGCTAGAGAGGTTTTTTTTGGCACAGGACCAATCAACACTGTCCAGACAGAGGGTCAGGGGTCCTGCAGACTCATAGGACAGTCAGAGGAGAATGAAAAACTCTTCCAACAAGCTTTAACCAGCCACTGATAGAAGTCACATGACTGCTCAAACTTCTGATGAGAAAAGGTATTTAGCAGTTTATATTTACTAAAACTATTACATTTCCATGATCTGTGTACTGTGGGAGACCAGATATAGTGAATGCAGGGTCCTGGGTTTAGTAACACTTTAAACTGTTCTTTATTCTTTCTAATAACTGCATCTTGCATACTTGTATACCTATGTCCTCAGACTAAGATTTTTGGATTTCTCATTTCAGATCTAAACACAGGGCTTGTTTACACACCTGTGTCAATGTCTCCATTGAAAACAATGGAGCTGCGTTCCAATCCGTAAATAAGAAACACTTGTAAATGCAATATTTATGGCCGTCTGAATGAAGCCATAAATATAGGCTATAGGGACCTTAGATTGTAAGCTTCTTGAGGGCAGGGATTGATGTAAAAATATACAGTATATGTGTATACATACAATGCCTTGCGAAAGTATTCGGCCCCCTTGAACTTTGCGACCTTTTGCCACATTTCAGGCTTCAAACCTAAAGATATAAAACTGTAATTTTTTGTGAAGAATCAACAACAAGTGGGACACAATCATGAAGTGGAACGACATTTATTGGATATTTCAAACTTTTCTAACAAATAAAAAACTGAAAAATTGGGCGTGCAAAATTATTCAGCCCCCTTAAGTTAATACTTTGTAGCACCACCTTTTGCTGCGATTACAGCTGTAAGTCGCTTGGGGAAGTCTCTATCAGTTTTGCACATCGAGAGACTGAAATTTTTGCCCATTCCTCCTTGCAAAACAGCTCGAGCTCAGTGAGGTTGGATGGAGAGCGTTTGTGAACAACAGTTTTCAGTTCTTTCCACAGATTCTCGATTGGATTCAGGTCTGGACTTTGACTTGGCCATTCTAACACCTGGATATGTTTATTTGTGAACCATTCCATTGTAGATTTTGCTTTATGTTTTGGATCATTGTCTTGTTGGAAGACAAATCTCCATCCCAGGTCTTTTGCAGACTCCATCAGGTTTCCTTCCAGAATGGTCCTGTATTTGGCTCTATCCATCTTCCCATCAATGTTAACCATCTTCCCTGTCCCTGCTGAAGAAAAGCAGGCCCAAACCATGATGCTGCCACCACCATGTTTGACAGTGGGGATGGTGTGTTCAGGGTGATGAGCTGTGTTGCTTTTATGCCAAACATAACGTTTTGCATTGTTGCCATAAAGTTCGATTTTGGTTTCATCTGAGCAGAGCACCTTCTTCCACATGTTTGGTGTGTCTCCTAGGTGGCTTGTGGCAAACTTTAAATGACACTTTTTATGGAGATCTTTAAGAAATGGCTTTCTTCTTGCCACTCTTCCATAAAGGGCAGATGTGTGCAGTATACGACTGATTGTTGTCCTATGGACAGAGTCTCTCACCTCAGATGTAGATCTCTGCAGTTCATCCAGAGTGATCATGGGCCTCTTGCCTGCATCTCTGATCAGTCTTCTCCTTGTATGAGCTGAAAGTTTAGAGGGACGGTTAGGTCTTGGTAGATTTGCAGTGGTCTGATACTCCTTCCATTTCAATATTATCGCTTGCACAGTGCTCCTTGGGATGTTTAAAGCTTGGGAAATCTTTTTGTATCCAAATCCGGCTTTAAACTTCTCCACAACAGTATCTCGGACCTGCCTGGTGTGTTCCTTGTTCTTCATGATGCTCTCTGCGCTTTAAATGGACCTCTGAGACTATCACAGTGCAGGTGCATTTATACGGAGACTTGATTACACACAGGTGGATTCTATTTATCATCATTAGTCATTGAGGTCAACATTGGATCATTCAGAGATCCTCACTGAACTTCTGGAGAGAGTTTGCTGCACTGAAAGTAAAGGGGCTGAATAATTTTGCACGCCCAATTTTTCAGTTTTTTATTTGTTAAAAAAGTTTGAAATATCCAATAAATTTTGACCACTTCATGATTGTGTCCCACTTGTTGTTGATTCTTCACAAAAAATTACAGTTTTATATCTTTATGTTTGAAGCCTGAAATGTGGCAAAAGGTCGCAAAGTTCAAGGGGGCCGAATACTTTCGCAAGGCACTGTATATGTGAAGTGCTATGTAAATTGACAACACTATATAAGCACCTATATGAACAAATACATTTCTGGTCAATATTTTTACGCATAATATACCTGTGTATACATTCAAATAGGCCCATATACACACGAATGATGGCTACAGCACAGTCGTCTAGTTCTGGGACACCGTCATATAATGGCGTCCCATGATCAGGGTTGGCCACAGACATTGTGCTGCCTGGGTCCAAGAATGAAATGCTGCCCCCCCCCCCCAAAAAAAAGTCACGCCCACCAAAAGGCCCCTACATCCATTATTTGATATCATGCAAATATAAAATATCATGAAAATATATTATATAGAGAGAACTAGAATTAAATTTATTAGGAAGTCAGATTTACATGCAACATCACCTTGTCTATATGCAAAATTATATGACATACCGTTATATTCAAATCCAAGGGGCGGGCTAGGGCAGTACTGTACAGGGGCAGGCTAGGGCAGTATTGGGGCAGGCTAGGGCAGTATATAGACAGACTGGGGCAGTATAGGGGCAGTATAGGGACAGGCTAGGGTAGTATATAGACAGGTTAGGGCAGTATATAGACAGGCTGGGGTAGTATATACACAGGCTAGGGTAGTATATGGGCAGACTAGGGTAGTATATGGACAGGCTAGGGTAGTATAGGGGCAGGATGGGGTAGTATACTGTATAAACAGGCTAGGGTAGTATATAGACAGGCTAGGTTAGTATAGGGGCAGGCAGAGCAGCCCAGGGTGCAGTTGTTATCATCATGACATACAAAACTGTTGGAAAAAAAATCTTGTTCGTCAATTTGCTGGGCAAATAGAAGAGCTGCTCCCTCTCAAAGTGCTGCCTGGGTCCAATGGATCCAGTGGGACCCATGGTAGGGCCAACCCTGCCCATGATCTTGCCCATGGCTGGGCAGAATGTTCTGCGACTGCAGTGTCCTCCAGACACTGATGATCATAAATTAAGGTAAAGAGCCAATCAGCGGCTCTTTACCACGTGATCAGCTGTGTCCAATTACAGCTGATCATGGAGGTAAACAAATGCTGGTTATCGGCACTCCTTTCCTCATGCTGACAACATTAGGATCAGAGAAGAGAGCCGATAACTGGCTTCTCTAAAAGGGACATGTACACTGATTATCAGTGCCTCCCCATCAGTGCCCAACAGTGCCCTTTAGTGCAACCTATCAGTGCCGCCTCATTTGTGCCACCTCATCAGTGCCCATCAGTGTAGCCTGTCAGTGTCCATCAATGCAGCCTCATCAGTGCCTCCTTGTCAGTGTCCATTAGTGCAACCTATCAGTGCCCATCAGTGCTGCCTATCAGTGCCACCTATCAGTGCAGTCTCATCACTGCCTCCTCATCAGTGTCCATTAGTGCAACCTATCAGTGCCCATCAGTGTCGCCTATCGGTGCCCTTCAGTGGAGCCTCATCAGTGTCCACCAGTAAAGGAGAAAAATGACCTGCTTGCAAAATTTTATAACAAACTATGAAAACGTTTTGGTTTTTTTTTTCTAAATTTTCGGTCTTTTTTCGCTTATTTAGCAAAAAAAAAAACACCCAGTGGTGATTAAATACCCCCAAAAGAGAGCTCTATTTGTGTGAAAAAAAATGATAAAAATGTTGTTTGGGTGCAGTCAGTGTTGCACGACCGCGCAATTCTCATTCAAAGTGTGAGAGTGCTAAAAGCTGAAAATTGTCCTGGGCAGGAGGGGGTGAAAGTGTCCGGAAGCCAAGTGGTTAAAAACAAAACAAAAGAAAGCTAGAAGAACTTTTCTTGTCTATGCATGAACTCTAAAATACATGCAAATATCTGCATGTGCTAAAGTCGCATCGCCTACATATTGTCATTTAGGAAAGAACTGTTATTTTCTCAAGTGCTTCAGAGCAGTAAGACAAAAATATTAAACCCAATTATTAGATTTTTTTATGTGAACATTCCATAGATGTGAGCTCCACATGCTGGGAAAGATTTAGCCTGGTTTGGGCTGAGGATGGTGCGCTGCATCTCCATTCTCTGTCCTCCCCACAGGGATGCTTCGGGGACCCCCTACTACCCTCTTCCCACACACTGAGCTCCATGCACCTCCCACCTCTTTTATAGACAAGGGGGGAAATCCTGCCCCCCGGGACGTCATGTCCAGAGATCAGCCAATCGTAGAGTGCGGCGAGTAGTGAGTGAGCGAGCCCCGGCTGGTGTGCGGAGTGTGTGTATATATATAGTGCTCGCCCGCACTCCGCTCTCTATCCACAGCACGGCACGGAGCCGCTTTATCCTTTAGCGCTTTCTCTGCTTTGCTCCGCTATCTCTGAGTGTCCCCGGGAGATGTGCCAGTGATCGGCCGACATTCAGCTCTGCACGCTTTAATAGATCAGGCAATTGCCCTCTCTTCTCCGTCATGATGCCCCGGGGGCCCCTGACCGGGCTGCTCCTGACGCTGTGTGTGAGCGCCGCCGTGCAAGCCGCCCCATCTGAGAGGACCAAGAGCCGCAGACAGGCGCAGCATGCCGTGCAACCGGTGCTCGCCGGAGACGCTTCTCAGAGTAAGAACCTTGTTCTCGGGGGCTATGGGGGGTGTACTGGGGGGGCCTGTC
>BLSH010398289.1:1443868-1454440 GCA_018402905.1 Glandirana rugosa | reverse complement strand
CCCCCCCCCCCCCCCCCCCCAATGAATACAAGGCATTCTCTGATTGAGGGGAAAAAAATCCCACTAATTTGAAGTAGCAGGCAAATTATGAGTTCCAACTTCTCTGCTCCACCTTCTTTGTTGAGCTTATCGGGAAGTATTGCAAGCTAGCAGAGCCAGGTAATGACCTTTCTAAAAGGGAGGTCAGCAATTGCAGCCTGTGTATTTTTCTCAGGACAGTGTCCTTCCGTGGCCCTAGCTAACCCAGCTTGAGTAAATTTTAGTTGGCTTTCATGAACCTTCCTGGCCAATTTCTTTTGTTTGACCAGTGACTGAAGCCTTGCTTCACGTGAGCACAAACCTGTAAGTTGGCCAAAAGCAAATTTTGCATGCTTGTATAAAGATCATTTGGCAACTTGGTCATGTAACCATGTTGGATGGCAACCAATGTCTATAGGTGGCTTTAGCCTTCAGGTTGGGTTCACACCATTGCAGATTTTCCCACATCCAATTCGCATGTCAGGAGATTGTGACCGGCTCTCTATGGAGTCGGTTCACACATCTCTGGAGTGGCTCTGGTGCGATTTGCACAGGAGTCCTGTGCATCTTCGGGTCTGTTTTTTCAGATGAAATCAGCCAAAAATTCAGAGTGAAATCGGGCCTGGGACGGGGATGCATCAGACCCCTTGCCGTGAACACAGCCTCAGTTTGGAAACACAAGGGTTTTTTTTTTTTTTTTTTTTTTTTTTTTTTTTATAAAGCCGTGACTTTCACTAAACGTTTGGTGATGAATTTACCATAATTTTAACATGCATGCACTTGGAAGATTCACCTGCAAGAATCTGGTGAATTCCAGATCTGATTAATACATATACTCCCTAAAATGGCTAGTAGAACCATCCTATTTACTGGAAAACCTATTGCCTAAAACAAAGCAATGGGAACGATCTATAATGCCCAAGAGTAAGACTTTGTTTAAATCAAAATATTAAAAAAAAAAACAATTTCCGATGCTTCTACAAAAATATATAGCATAAAAATATGTTTTTAAGCTCGTGTGAACTCGGCCATGACTTCTGTGCAGGATAGTGTTGTTGTCTGTCATTCGATAATTTGTGTGTGTATATATGTATGTACAATCAGCTGCACATCATTCTTCTTGGTGGTTATGCTGATACAGGTGTTAAACTGTCCACAGAAATTTTAGATAAGTGTTGCTTGGTACAGCGATTTGTTTCGTTTTTGTGACGCAAGTAGCTGCTGCAAGCTGACAAGTCTGTGGGAAACTGGCGGTAGTGGTTGTTCTCCTTAAATCTGTAGATATTTCTTGCCTACTCCTCCTTTCTCTACCACAGACCTGTACCTGGACACTTGGGTATTTGTTTTTGCCTGCAACTAGACCGAAAAGCCTCTGCTTAAGGATAGATCCTGTTTGCATATGCAGCTAAAGTCTGAGGTCTATGACCAGCTTTTTTACATAGTCTATCTGTTCATCTTTTTTGCATTTTTCTAAAGTCCTTCATCATATTTATGATCAACAAGAGAATAACACTTTTTTATTGTAAAAACAGGGCCTGGCTTCTACTTGTTTAAAGGCCAGCAGAGGTAATTCACAATCCATGGCTGCAATACTGTAGTAAAATATATGTTTGTTTATATAGACCTTTGAAATAATTCCAGAGGTTCTATATATGTTCTTTAGAATAATCCCATGCCCGAAGAAAACTTCTGCTCTGACCCTGACTCTCCAACCTTTTAAATTTGGCTCTTGGTTGACAATATGAGTGGCTGCAGGCATTTGTCCTTTCTTCCCATGTTCCAGGTTTACTGGGAAATCCATACATGATGCTTTTAAAACCTTCTGTGATGTGGACAACATCCAGAAGCTTTGAAATCGTTTTGTGTATTTGGTTTTGCCATGGCTTTTTATTTTTTTTATTTTTTTATTTTTTTTTTGTGACTATTGGCAGCTGACATTTGTAGATGTGTTGGCAATAAATGTATATTGCAGCTTACCTTTTTATTTGAGCCATAATTGTGCATGATTGCTCCACTATTGGGTATAGACTATAATTTTAAAATGTACTAGGCTATGATATCGCTGTGTTCTGATAAAACCAACATTTAATTCACGAGAATGATGTGTGGCAACTTGAGCTACTTGACCATATGGAGTCATTGCTGTTACAACTAGTGAGAGGCTTAGACTGGTAATAGAATGCAGATGTTTTATCCTGGGCAAAGGTAAGCCCTGCCAGAATGAAATATAGATGCATTTTTAAGAGATTCATACTAGCACAGTTGACATGGTAAGAAATCATTCCTTTTGGGGCCCCAAGGACAAGGGTCAAGTAGTTATCACTGTATGTAGGTATTCAGAAATTGGTTTTCTGAATACTTTTGATATTGGACCACAAATTGAATATGGAAGGGGTCTTATGTCTGTGGGCACAGCAGAGGCTCCAAACGTACAGAAAAATGATTAGAAAAACTTGTCCTGTCACTTACTTGTGCCAGACAGGGTCCTTTCTTCTGCAAAGACCTAAACACTCATGTTTGTGTCCTGGCATGTATGTTTATACACCAACTCTGGCCGTTGGCCTCTCCTGTTGTATTATATGCACATGTTCACAATGGTCTCTAGCTACTGAACCGTTGAACAGAACCATAACAGACCCCGGGCTGCAAACTACGGCTGCACATATGTGAACCCGGCCTTTTATGGGTCATTGTGGTTCTCGGATAATTCTTCATCAGTGTCATTTGCTGAGCAACCTTTCTGCCTAACAACTAGTTACTACCATGCCCAAATATATTCTAAAGCTTGGTACATACTGTTTTATTTTCGTTCAACCCAGCGGGCTGAACCAAAAACAACCTGAAGGGCTCAGGAGTTGTTGCTGTACTAACAATCTAAAGTATGTATGTATGTCTATTTACTGTATTTCCTTTCTTCTTTCTCTTTCCATGGTTGGTTGTGTACCTAAAAATTAAAATCCAAAGTTAGTACAGTGATTTCCCCCCCCCCCCCCCTTCAGAACAAACAGTCAGTGCTCTCAGCCGTTGAGGGCAATTTCCCCTTTTGCCCCCTTATAAATCTGGCACTGTCTTTTAGTGTTTGTGGCAAAGCTGAATCTTGGGTAACGTGTTTTACTCCACACTGATCTTTTCTTTATTAACGAGCCCTGTTCGAGCTTCTTATAATGACATTTCTGTAAAGGGTGAAGGAATCCATAACAAGTCCACAATCACGCTTCATTGTTTTTACTCCCCTAAACTGAAGGTGGCAGTATTATGCATTTATATGCCAGCAGTTTGAGCAGCATGTTACAATATAAAGGGAGACCGCATGAATATAACAGTTCAATATAGAAGGAAAAGGGGCGCCCTGATTTATGAAGCTTACAATCCTAAAGGATTGGAATCGGGTTGCTATAAGTTGCTTACTGTTATAGGGAGTCTGTGTGTACAGAGAATTCTGAAGGCTTCCATTGCTGACACTCTGGCTTTAACTCATTGAATAAAAAAAAGTATGAAGCAACAAGAGTTCGGGCATATGTTTCCTTACTGTATGCTTGTTCTGGGTTAGAGATTTTTAAACTACTGAAGCTAGAAGCAAGGGGGTAACCTGAGGTTGGCAATGACTGCTCATGTATTTCTAAATCTACATTGGCAGAGAGACGGTAGTTGGTTATGGTATGTGAGCCCATATCCATTGATATTCTGCTACAACTAACATGGTCTTAAAACTGGTGTATACCAATTCTGGAAACAGTTATATGTTCTATATATTTTACTGACTTAGTCCATATTGGGTTCCTGCTCTGGTTTTCTCTAACACTACTTAGAAAATCAAAGGAATTGGCCGGAGTGAGTATAAATACTCAAACAGTCACCCTGAAGAGGTGTGTATGACCTAATCCGTGTGAGCTCTGGCCATTTGCAGTCATAAACGTTTGCAGTGTTTTGGCTTGATATAAACAAATGCTAGAATAAACATTCTGAAGATATTAAAGTAACTAAATTCCAATTGATCTCAACAGGAGGCTGCTTTGACAATGGAAAAACCTATAATATTGGGCAGCAATGGGAAAGGATTTATTTGGGCAATACACTGGTCTGTACCTGCTATGGCGGAATCCGAGGCTTCAACTGTGAAAGTAAACCAGAGGGTGGGTATGCATGTAGTGCTTTTATATTAAAATAGAGGATGATGCCTTACGTAAAAGGCACTTCTATTTTCAACATGACTAGGTTTCAAAAATATGTTGATAAAATGTATCTTCCGAAAGAATATTACATTTTTCATGTTGACTACCATTGGCAAATTTGGGGAACCAACATTAGTTCTTGGTTTGAGAATAAAAGCCTGAAGGGACCATATCTTAAATGTTTTCTGTCAATAATATATGCATGTTAGCATCTCTGCCTGTTTTTGTAAAGCCCGGTCTGTTATTCCTAAAATGGTATCTCCCGAAGACACAAACTTTTAACTATTGCCAGGCATTAGAAACAAAACCCTGAGTTTGCTTACTCTAAAACTGTATACCAAAATTGTGCCCGTTTGCTAAACTTCAAGCGAGAGTACTAAAACAAGTAGAAAATGGTTTCTACACCCTAGCTGTGTGCTCTTCATGATATCTTTAAGTGGTAAAATTGTGAGATTGTCAGGCTATGTTCAAGTGTATTTACTGTCCACTTATAATTTCATCCAGAAATGCACTAGCCCATGGACAGTCTGGGACACACAACCCAATGTATATGTAAATTGACGGCGCTATACAAGTACCTGAAATAAATAACATTTCTTTAGAATTGACCCATCCTTTAGGAAGCACTGACCTGAAAAAAGTAACTTGAACTGCTCTTTACACTTTTACTGCCTGCATAGTAAAACATTCATCCAATAAACTATATCCTTTCAAACCCTTGAACAGCTGAAGAAACCTGTTTTGACAAGTACACAGGCTCCACATACCGAGTTGGGGAGACTTACGAGCGACCTAAAGATAACATGATCTGGGACTGTACCTGCATTGGAGCTGGAAGAGGACGCATCAGCTGCACCATTGCAAGTAATGTCTAATGAAGTTATATTTATCAGTTTTTTTGTCTTTAATAACGTAATTATCCATTTGCCGCTGCAAACGTCATGACATTCCAGCATCACATGCAAATTGGGTCCTATTGTATAAACAAGGACACAAATGTGTTAATGAGCCAGTTGGAAGGTGTAAAACCAGATGTTGCCTTCTGCAGGATAGAGGATTAAATTGGTGTGTGGTGGTGTTATGTGTGTGTTTTTTTTTTTTTTTTTTTTTTTTTTGTTTTTATTGTGAGGTTTTTTTTTTTTTTTTTTTTTTTTACAGCAGAGACCCTAGTGAATAAAAAGGTGTTGGTTTTGATAAATTTTAATGCAAATACAATACATAACCCAACTTTTTGTAAAATGCAAAAGCGGTTATTCCTTGTAAAGTATATGAATGCCAAACATGCCGCGCTTTAAAATTGTGCATGCCCATGCAGCGGTGACAAACGATGTAAATTTTACTATCCATAGGCAACGTTTTAAAAGCCTTTATAGGTTACCACTTTTAGAGAAGGTCCGGTGCTAGAATTTCTGCCCTTGAGCTGACCGTGGTGATACCTCACATGTGTGGGACGATTGCTGTTTGTGCCCGTGTGGGACCAATGCGGGCATTCTCCTTTGGTTTTGTTATGCTTGCACCGTTGCGCTTTTTTTTTTTTTTTTTTCTCTTGTGTGTCTGCTGTCACATGAATGTAAACATCCTTGCGACAACAATAGGCATGTGGCGGCTACTCTTTATAGAGGGGTCCTTCCTCTGCACTTAAAAGCATCAAAACACCAATATCACGGTTTTGCAATCCTTTAGATTTTATTAAAAATGGCACCGTTGACATCCAGGTAAACCGGAAGTGCTGTCATGTCATTGTTTCCGGGTTACTATAGCAGAGAGCCTATCAAAACTGATCCTGGCATTGTTAGACCAGTGATGTACCAGTATGTGACTAGTCAGCAATTACATCATAGTGGGTGTGATGGTGTGTGTTTTTTTTTTTTTTTTTTTTTTTTTTTTTTTTTTTTTTTTTTTTCCCCCCTCAACTTTTGGAACAGTAAACTTGCCATGTATTATACTGAGTCTGGAATGACATGATCATAAGATTATTTTCATTTGACATGCAGCCTTGATTTGGATTTATTTGTGTGTGGGTTTCTTTTTTATTTTACTGCAGATCGCTGCCATGAGGGTGGCCAATCTTATAAGATTGGGGACACTTGGCGTAGGCCTCATGAAACTGGTGGTTATATGTTGGAGTGTGTATGCCTTGGTAACAGCAAAGGAGAATGGACTTGCAAACCTGTAGGTAAGTATTTCCAAAATAAAGGTTAACTTCTTTTAGCCATCATTCTATACTTTGCATCCTGTTTTTTACAGAGTAAGTTTTCCAGACTTATTCAGTTAAAATTGAAGTCCTGCTAGATCACTTCAGGCTCGCCCCTTTTGGCAGGTATAGCGATGTAAAACATTAAATAAGTGTCTATATGGTTTAAAATTCAGTAATGCACGGTCTCGCCATGCTCAGTTGCTCTTTATTGTGCACTGTTGAATTTGTAGAGGCCGATGGGCTGACAGCCTAAATAGTTACTGCTGTTCAAGGTCACTGGGCTTCAGCAAAATGGCAGCCTCCAGCAAGAAGCAGGAACAATGCTGGAGACAGTTTTCAGCATATACTAAATTTGGTAGCATGATTATTTTTGTGGAATGTATGTTCCGTGCTAAATGTTTTTTTTTGTTAAGTTGTTATGGGTAAAGTTCCACTTTAACATACTGATCTCAGGTTGGACTATTTTTGTGGTTTATAAACATACAGTATATGCCCTTCTGGGTTTCTAGAGATCTAATATTTTATAGAAGGTTCATGGAAGTTATCCCTTTCTTTTCTCATAGCGGAAAGATGTTATGATAACACAGCTGGCACATCCTATGTGGTTGGACAAACCTGGGAAAAGCCATACCAGGGATGGATGATGGTGGATTGTACATGTCTGGGAGAAGGCAGTGGACGTATCACATGTTCATCTAGAAGTAAGTAATAGCTTCATACTGTACATTTTAATTCAATGGTTATTTTACTCTTTAGAGCCTATATCTTGTGGCTTTATGTAATTTTCAAAAGCAACCAGATTGAGAGGTGCCCTAATTGCAGCTAATACTGCTGAACTACAGTCTGCATTTGTTTCAATAGTTTTTATCCAACAGTGCAGACAAGGTAGATATTGCGTTATGCAGAGGGAAAGTAGATGTGTAATGACTATTAAAATAATTTTCTTTCTCCGGCTATAGTAGAGAACCTGCTTGGTCTGACAAGAATGGAAATTCAGGCATATTGGCAGTTCACCAAAGCTTAACCTATGCATTATTTTAATTGCCGTGTGTTATTTGCTAACTTGTAAACTTTGTTTCCAATTCTGTAGCCAGATTTGGGATCTGCCAAAATGACAGTACTTTAAATTTAATAAAAAAATACATTCACTAAGATCACCATACAAGTTTTTGCACTGGGGGGGGATGCGGGTGATAAAACTCTTGAGATAAAAAATTAACTCGTTCGAAATAGTTTCAAGTGTAAAATGTTGTCATTTTAGGAATTGAAGGTAAATGGGGGAGATGTATATTGGTAGTTTTGAAGGCTGGATTTAGATGGGAAGTAATGCACCCCCCCCCCCACAATTTTTGTCCAGAAGACCACCCTCATTTTAAAGTGGTTGTAAGCCTAGGTTCACATTGGATCGAATCGGCATGCGAGTTGACATGTCAAATCGCATGCTAAATCGGCGGCAATTGCTGGCAATAGAACCGTCCGTATCGGTGCGATGCTGCATTTGTGGCGCTGCACTGATTTCCAAAAGTAGTTCTTGTACTACTTTAGGTGACTTTGGTGTGAGATTTCCATAGACATCTGTGCAGAAAAGCACACAGATGTCTCTGAAATCTTCCCCGAACGCACCATTTCATTTTTGCTGTCAGTGTGAATAAGGGCTAAAGGTGTGTTTTTTCCCCTCCCCCCTATGTGCAGCTCCCTGCCCCTCTAAAGGCCTGATCCCAATTCAGTGCTGTGCCTTAGAGCAGTGGCACGGCTTGTTCTCTCCCTCAATGGGTTCAGTGAGAGCAGTGGGTGCCATTGGCTCTTGCTACTGTCAGTCAAAGTCCAGACATTAGATGCACACCACTCAGGTAATCAGATAAGTATTAGACAACTTGCAGGTGCTCACCACTGTAACACAATGAAGGAAAAAGAGAATGGCGGCACTCAACATGGTCAGATGCTTGAAAAGTAGTAATTTATTGTAATGCTGACATGTTTTGCTCATGCTTCCTCAGGTTATGAGGAAGCTCGAGCGTATTGAGTGAAACATGTCAACCTACCCTGTATTACTAGCTGATTTACAATAAATTACTGCTTTTACATAGTTGACCAGGTTGGAAAAAAAAGACACAAGTCCATCTAGTTCAACCAATCAAAAAAAAAAATGCAGAGGAAGGCAAAAAACCCCAGCAAAGCATGATCCAATCAAGCATCTGGTCACATTGTGGAGTGCCACCATTCTTCACCATCCTACTGTCGGTCAAGTCCAATGATACAGGGGGCAGTGCCCAGCCACACTGTATCAACAGACACACCCAGTGTGGGTCAGTATCAAGTCCGCATGAGTGCCTCATAGCAAATTACCCTAGGGGCGCTTGGAAAGCTGTTGCTGTTTTTTATACAACTTGGCTAATGCATAGAAATGGTACATGTGGTGCTAACATCTGATTTCCCTATCTTCATTTAAAGTGAAGGATTTTCAGTTATTGGATGCACTTGTTGCAATTTATATCTAAATGGCCCATCTGATCAGCTCATTTATAGCCATCCTAATGCTGGCCATACACTAGGCGAAAAATCATTTAGACAGTGTGTTTTTGTTTTTTTTGTTTTTTTTTATCGTCCAATTAATGGGCATGGATCAAAAATTGGTTGTGACGTTTTTGAGCCGAAACATCATAAGGTTTGGAAAACTTGGGCCGAAGGGACGATAAATTGAAAGGTTAATGTGTTTCTCGCCTGTATAGTTTGCACTGGGCTTGTGATGAAACAAATGGAAAAACTGATTTATTGTCAGTTTGAATGATTTATCGATCAAGTTTCTGTCATTACATGATGGAAAAATAATTTGCTCTCACGACCATGTGTTTAGTTTTTCGAAAACTCGTTCGTCCAATTTTTCGTATAGTATATGGCCTGCATAAGAGTTCTAAAACAGATTGTGGTTGTAGAAAGAGAGTAGAAATGAATTCTAGGATAAGTACCCCTTTTTAAAAAAATAAAATAATAAATGCTCCTCTTTTTATGCAGGTAAACAAATGTGCATTTTATTTTTTTGCTGGGAGCCTGGGAAGCAATGCACCCATTATCAGCAGAGCGTGGGTGCAGTGCAGAGCTCTTGCAGACTGCTTAAGCTGTCTGGCCGTACGTCATATGGTAAAGCAGTTACTAATGGGAAGCATTAATGAACTACCACAGCGCTAAAAAGCGTCATGGTAGTTGAGAGCCACAAGCCGATGGCTGTAAAAGCCTCCTGGACCTTGTAGTTTTTCCATTCACCAGACTCTGCATGAATGACGCAGCCGGAGCAAGATCCCCCGCTGCCTGTCAATGGGGAGCCTAGGGGGGGGTGCGGGGGCAAGTGGATAGGTTACATGCTGCACCCTAGATATGGATGTAACCTCTTACAAAAGGTGAACTTATCCTTTAAAGAATAAAGATCTACAGGTAATTCATGGACATTTGGAGGATATAACTCCCTTTTTTAAATCTTGTAGTGTAGTCCTTGCATTACTGAACCATTGCGTGGATACCGGTGCCTGTTTGTTTGTAAGGGAACATGACTGTGCATATGTTCTCTACTGTAATGTGGCGAAATTACATTATATCTGAGGAGTCTTCTACCATTTGGAAACTATTTACACTGCAGATTGTTTCATTGGAATTTAAATGACCACCTAATCTCGTACAGTTGCATATGCTTCTGTATATATGGTCATTGGGGAACTATCTTCCTTATTACTTGTTCTAAAGTATTTTCCAGAGTAGTAGATGGAAAAAAAACATTTTGGCTGTTTTACAAATATTTGACGGTCTTTAGCATTTACAACATGCCCACTAAGGATTACTGTTGTACATGACACTTCAAATTTTAACTGCATTCCCTAATTCTAAACAGAATAGTAAAGGCCTATTGTGTGAGATTTACTGAAACTGGTGCAGCTCTGCACAGAAATCGATCACGTTCACTTTTTTTTATAAATGTGGCCCTACATAGTTTTCATTTAACTGCTTGCACTTTGCAGCAAGCTTCCTAAAATTAAACATTTCTGTTTCTACCGATTGTTGGTATTTTAAGGACAGGGTGTGTTGTGTGTGTGTGTGTGTGTGTGTGGTTTTTTTTTTTTTTTTTTTTTTTTTTTTTTTTTTTTTTTTTAACTATCTTTTTAAATTCCAGACCGCTGTAATGACCAGGACACGAGA